>MU227577.1:274382-293230 GCA_018584345.1 Thuja plicata | reverse complement strand
GTATGGCTATAATAGTTAATATAAATCAGTGATAAAAATCACCTAGGATATTAAATTGATTTAAAGAATTATGCCAAGCAGTAACAGGGTCGTTTGGACATAAATCGAGAGTATGATCACACTTAGGGCAAATAGGGTCCATAGTTGCGACAGACCAAATTCAGGTGGTTACACTACTAAATTTTGTGCTACCAAATCATGGAGGAGTGAACTGAGTAGCACATAGATGATACAACTTAGTTGGGTAGGCAAGAATTACATGATTTATAATTATTGTTCGGACACTTGAAATTTTCCATATGGACCTCTCGCTGAATGGACCAGCTGAAGATTGCATTTTTTACTAATTAAGTGCATGATCAATGTTAGAGTCTTCATATCATGCAACTCCATTCTTTTCTCCATGCAGCTCCAGTCTATTTTTCTTTTGTTTAATAAATTACATACATGTAGTATTGTAACTATATTGAGTAGCTTTATTTAGTTTCCTTAGTTATTTTCTTGGTCGAAATAAACCAATAAATTGACTTGTAGTAGTCACCATCAAATCCACCAATAACCTTAGTGTTTGTTTCTTAATGCATCACATCTTTGTTTCTTTTAGTTCCTTTTCTTTATTAATATGTAACTATTGGAGTTTGTTGTAAAGTACAACAGTTAAACTATAAATGCATGTTATTTTCTTGATTTTCTTTTAGTTATTTTTCTTCATTAGTATGTAACGGTTGAAGTTTGTTATAAACAATAGTTAAACTATAACTACATGTTATTTTCTTGACTTTCTTCCATTTTTAGTTTGACTGTGAAAGTAGTTCATTCTTTATTTATGTAAGTTGCTTTCAGAATTAATTCAATTCAATATAAAAAAAAAAATTATGTGTGTAAGTCATTGTCTCTGTTGTATGTTGAGTTAGAATTGATTACAATATTCTGAGTTTATTTCTTTTCTTTAATCAGTATCGTGTGATCTATTTTTTCGGAAAGTGAAATCTTCTATTGCGATGATAACTTGTATATATCCCTAAATAAATTTTAGGGCATGAGCATTTGTTTTTTATTTTCTCTTAATTAGTTTTTAAGATAAGTAAATTATGTTTTAGAGGTGTTCTATATATTTTGCAAAGCCTTGGAGTTGAGAGGTTTTTTGTGAATTTTTTAATAAGACTTCGGTAATATTGTTTTGTATTTAGTGTTATTAGTGTTTTGCAAACTGTCAACTTTGACCTAGGTATGGTATATTTGTGAAGTCTAATTATTTAACTAGTGTAGGTCTTTAAGGTGCAAGTTTATTCGTAGTATAAATAACTAAAAAATTACAAACAAATATAAGTAGTGACATTTTTGGATTTTAGTAGAATTTAGGAGCATTTATAAATAAATTTAGTTATTTTCACTAATTTTAATAATATATTTTGTTGGGTATAATTTATATTAATTTTATTATTTTTTGTTTCAGATTTCCTATGTACAACATTAGTGATCTACTTTGTGCATTGTACAAACTAATTTACCCCCTCAAAAATCAAATCTCCTATCGACTCACTATTGCATGCATAAAAGAATGTGGCTACTAGTTTAGCCAATAGGCTATTTGTGGGAGCTTTGCTACCTAAAAATTTATTTTTCTATAAGAAAATTGTCAGCCTCATTGGCTTTTTTTTTCCGATCATGCTTTTGGTTTAGATGCTACCTTCTTATCTATTTTTTCCCACTTTTATTTATGTTTTTTTGCCATTATCCCTATCTATGATTTATTTTGCCCTGTTTAAAATTTATTTAATTTAGTATTTTAGTATTTTCTTATTTAATACAAAAGATGATTTATTATTTATTATTTTAAGATTTTTAATTTAATATTTTTATTTTATAAATTTGGAGATATTATTTTGTTACTTTTTATTTATGTTAAAAGAATTTTTTACAATATTTATTTAAATATATTAAATTTCTCAAGTTAAGATAATGAAATTGGTTAAAGATGTTTTTTATTTATTATTTAAATATTTGGAGATGTTATCATTGTTAATTTTAAATTTATATTTCTTTAATTAATATAAAAGATGATTATTTATTTATTATTTTAGAAATTTGAAGATATTATCTTTGTTAATTTTAGTTTTTAAAAAAATATTGCAATATTTTACTTGAAATATATTAAATTTTCAATTTTTAAAGCTATCTGAATTGGTTGCAAAAATATTTTATATTCTAAAAATTTTTAATTTAATATTTGTTATTATATACAATAATTGATATATTAAATTTGAAATTCACATTATCAATAAAGATTGATACACACTACCTACCCTCATTGTCGATTTCGCCTACTTCTCCAAAATCGTCCTTTAACAATGAAATTGGGTGTTTCATATTCATTTCTGTATCCACAAAGGCTTCATCTTTGGATAAAAAATCTTATACACCATCAACAAATAATTCATCACCACCTTCTATATTATTAACCTTTTGTGAATTATCATAACTACCTCTTATATCATCCTCCATTTTCATTTGTATCCAGTCAAAATAAAATTGTTGGCAATATTGGAAAATAAACTTACAGTATATATTGTAAGGGTTTCCCACACACTTTTCCTCATCACAATTCAGTCTTCAGCGACATGAAATTTTATTGTAAGGATTATAATATAATCTATTTGCATTTATAATTATTATATTAAATAGTTGTAGCGCTCCTCATTTCATTGAGCACTTCCTATCATTTGATAAGTAGGAGATATTTTCTATAGCAAGTCAGATTCTGATATTGATATCAAGATTCAACTATGTAGTTTTTTAAGTCAAACTCATTGATCCATATTTTATGAGTAGTGATGAATAGAACACTTAGCACTAATTGCATCTACGTGATGCTCATAGAGGTGAAGCACCAAGACTTCCTGAGAGGTCACTCCAATACTACTCTATCTCAAGCATGTTTAACTATGATGTTTCCTCCATGGCTAAGCTCACTCTTCTTGCAACCTCATTTGCAAAACCTTTAGCAAGTATTGTGCTTTGTGAACAATTCATTAGAAATCCCCTTGATCTCACCAATTGATAAGTAGGAGATATTTTCCACAACAAGTCAAATTATGATATTGCTATTAGGATTCAACTATGTAGTTTTTTGAGTCAAGCTCATTGACCCATATTTCATGAGAAGTGGTTCACAAGAACCCATCTCTCAACAAGTCAAATTATGATATTTCTATTAGGATTCAACTATGTTTTTTTTTGAGTCAAGCTCATTGACCCTTGTTTCATGAGTAGTGGTTCACAAGAACCCATCTCTCAAAAAGTGAAATTATGATATTGCTATTAGGATTCAACTGTGTATGTTTTTTGAGTCAAACTCATTGACCCATATTTCATGAGTAGTGGTCCACAAGAACCCATCTCACATGAGAATGAATGGAATACTTAGAACTCATTGCATCTAGGTGATGCTTAAGGGAATTTCTAATGAATGGTTCACAAGGCACAACACTTGCTGAAGGTTTTTTAAATAGTGTTGCAACCAGAGTGAGCTTAACCATGGAGTAAACCCCATAGCTAAGCATGCTTGAGTTGGAGTATTATTGAGATGGGTGATCTCCCGGGAAGTCCCTATGCTTCACCTTTGTGAGAATCACCTAGATGAAATGAGTGCTAAGTGTTCCATTCATTCTCATGAGAGATGGATTCTTTTGAACCACTACTCATGTAATATGGGTTAATGAGTTTGACTCAAAAAACTACATAGTTGAATCTTGATAGCAATATCATAATTTGACTTGTTCTGGAAAATATCTCCTACTTATTCAATTGGTGAGATCAAGGGTCTTTCTAATGAATGGTTCATAAGGCACAACAATTGTTGAAGTTTTTGCAAATGGCTTTGCAAGAAGAGTGGTCTTAACTATGGAGGAAACTCCATAATTAAACATGCTCAAGTTGGAGTAGTACTAGGATGGGTGACCTCCTAATAAGTTCATGTGCTTCATCTCTATGAGCATCACCTAGATGAAATTATTATTGATTGTTCCATTCATTCTCATGAGAGATGGGTTCCTGTGAACCACTACTCATGAAACATGGGTCAATGAGTTTGAGTAAAAATCTATACAATTGAATCATGATAGCAATATCATAATTTGACTTGTTGTGGAAAGTATCTCCTACTTATCAATTGGTGAGATCAAGGGGGTTTCTAATTAATAGTTCATAAGGTACAACACTTTCTAAAGGTTTTGAAAATGGGGTTACAAGAAGAGTGGGCTTAACCATGGAGGAAACTCTATATAAGTTAAGAGTGCTTGAGTTGGAGTAGTACTAGGATGGGTGACCTCCCAGGAAGTCCCAGTGCTTCACCTCTATGAGCATCACCTAGATGCAATAAGTGCTAAGTGTTAAATTCATTATCATGAGATATGAGTTCTTGTAAACCACTACTCATGAAACATGGATCAATAAAATAGACTCAAAAAACTACATATTTGAATCTTGATAGCAATATCATAATTTGACTTGTGGAAAATATCACATACTTGAGCTCAAAGGTCTTTCTAATGAATGGTTCATAACGAACAACACTTGCTGAAGGTTTTGCAAATGAGGTTGCAACCAGGGTGGGCTTAACCATGGAGGAAACTATGTAGTTAAGCACGCTCGAGCTAGAGTAGAACTAGGATGGGTGACCTCCTGGGAAGTCACAATGCTTCACGTCTATGAGAATCACTGAGATGTAATCAATTCTCTTTTTGTGCTCTACATATTTTCAGAATTTTTTTAGGGAAAAATCAAATCTCCTATCGGCTCACCATTGCACGCACAAAAGTATGCAACTGCTAGTTTATTATAGTTAGAACATTTTTTTATAAACATGCATACAATATATGAAATCATAGACATGGAACCTAAAGAGGATTTATAAACTTACAAATTTATTCTTTTAAAGAATCTTTCATGTAAAAAATCTATTTTAACATATCTCTCACTAGTTGGTTTGAATCCATGCATGCTAAAGATTTGTAAGTGACTTCATGTTCTGGTTAAAATTCCTCGAAAACTTTAACAATAATATTTTATATTTGTTGTCAATGATCAAACATACATTTAAATTCTTATATTAGATGAAAATTAGTAAAAAATTTAATTAACTTGATCTTACTTTATTTATTTATTTTTTGTATTTTCTTGGATTTCATTCATCCAATAAATTGTGAACTCTCTTCTTGATTATTTTTCCCTTTGACGTGACATCTCTACATATTTTATCCTCATTGAAATCTTCGCTCGGAAACATAGCTTGCGTGAATAGTAGATTCTCATTAATCTGAAACAAAATAGATGATAAATACTTTTTAAGCTCACAAGAAATGTTAGAAATTGCAATGAATCTTTACATAAGAACTCAGATTCAAAGATCAAGGGATATCTTACACTTGCAAAATGATATCATTTACACTTATAGATATCAAACATTGAACCTTTAAAATAGAATAATAAATTTGAAGAAAAGGCCCTCATTCCTCTCAGATCTTGTACAAAATAAAATAATTATTTAATGAGATGAGCACAACCTGTTGAAAGAGAGATTTGAAATAAAACCAAATATAGTAATAACATGCCTTATTCATGAGAATGTTGATTTCCTCAATACATCCACCATAATTCCCATAGTAATTGAAGTTTATTATATTTAAATTAAAAGGAAATGTGCAGGTGTGCATTGTGTCAGATCATCATTACCTATTTCCATATTTTACACTCTTAATTCTACATTAAGAAAAATTATACTGTCAAAACTGCCATTATATATTCAGAGCATATCATATGAAAAATGTACAAATATTTTTGAATACCTTCCACACTGTCCAAATCTATCTATTTTAAAATATGCATGAAATGTAATTGTAACTATCCTCTGTGTGTAATTGATGTGGTGAGTTGTCTTTGTGTAATGAAGTGTAACATATATTTTTGAATTCTACTATCTTGTCAATAAAGTTGGCATTAGAATACAAATTAATTATTTTTGTTTACACCGTTACATTCGATGACCTCCTATAGGAGTTGGTACCATTGTAGGGTTACACCTCTCAGTGTAATCAAGACAACTAAGACTTCTAGAAATCCTTATTGTTTTAATTAAATTTATCATGTGACACCCCCTTTATAAGTTGAAAGGTTACCTTTCCAAAGTTTAATTTTTTCCAAAGTAAATTGTGAAAAATCTTCCAAGGCACTTTTCAAGCCTCTAGATGCTTCTAAAAGACTTTTGAAACATAAAAATATGAACTTCACTCATATGTTATCAGTATAAGGGTTCGACTCTACCTAAAAATTAATAAAATAAATATTTTATAGCCTCAAAATCACCCTCTTAAACTCAAATTCGAAAATTGATATTAAAAAAATCAAAACCACTCCACCTATTTAGATAATTGCAAATTTGCATAAGAAAACCAAATAATTTATTATTATTTTTTCATTTTATCTTATTTAATTTTACTTTAATTTTACTTAATTGATTAATACTATATACTTTAGGCTATAGAAAATTTATTAAATTTTCACTTAGATATTTCACATCCTTTTTTATTTTGTAGTTATTAATCCAACTAAATGTAAAAGTTCAAATATGTTAGATAATAGGATTGTGGCAACAATCGTAGAGATCATAATGCAAACCATCACAAAGGGGTTGGAAAAATTCTAGCTATAGTGAGACCCTCTAGAATAGTAGTAGAATGTAAGGGGCACGTCCCACCAATTATATATTTTTATAGGAAAAGGTATAATGTAAATTAAGATAGAGATGAAGACGGATAAATAAAGATAGAGAAGACAAATAGGAAGACATAGAAGAGTTACTCCATATTGGTTTGAAGGTTGTCATTAGTATTCAAATTGCACAGTCGATAATTGATTCAAAGACAGTCTAGTTGGTAATGGTCATTGAGCACAGAGTTAACCAAATATAGTGATCACTGAGAAACATACACTGAGTAGAGCATACACCAAGCACCGAGAGACAATAATCACCGAGTGAACCAACAATTACCTAAAATTTTGTAATGGCACATTATTCTAGGTAACAACTTTTTTCTGAGCAGGATAACTGATTACCAAGATCGAGGACATTAATTGCAAATGTAATCTTTGATTGGTTATGTTTCATATGTATAGATAATCAAGGTAAATTTTGTAAACCGTTGTTCTTAGGTTTTCTAAGATATTCTAAAACCCTAATTAGGTTAAATAGTTTGATATATGAATGTCAAGATGTTATTTTTGAGAGAGGAGAGAAATGATCAAAGTATGATCAAGTAGTCGCCGCACTAATGACATTTGAAGATCAAAAAAGGGTTTTAGCACAAGGATTATCAATCACATAAAGGTGATAAAATTATTGTACTTAAAGGATCTAATATCAGCAATATTGAGATTTTATTAGTCAGGTCACAATTTCTTGTTACTCTTTAACAATTGTAACAGATTCAAAATCTCCTAACAGAGTAGACTTAACCGTCTTTGTTTAAATATCCTATCCAATTCCACACATACATTTTATTTCTAAATCCCTTCACAATGTAGATCTAAAAAATCTTATTGTTACTCCTAACAGGGTAAGATCACCAGAAGTGATCAATCTTTGTAAGCTCTAACATGCTAATTTATTACTACAGTAGTGAAGCTTTGTGGGTTCCATCCCCACTACAGTTTTTACCTTCTAACAAGGGTTTCTATGATACCAAAATACATGTGTCATGTGTCTTTGAGTTTCATGAATGTTTTATCTTTTTTATTACATGTATTTACATTTCTGCAATGGTATTTCGTGTATGGTGAAAGCAAGCTACTCAGTCGGTTAAAATAGTTTATGTTTTCAAGGATTTGTTTTGAAATGTTTTAAGGGTATTGGATCACCCCTCACCTCTCAATACACACCTTTCTATCATTACAACAATTGGTATCAAAGATAGTTCTCTTATTTAGGAATTATAATCACTGGAGAGAAAATATATTATGATGGAAAGGTATACGCTTGACAAAAGTATTGAGAATCAGAAATTGTAGTTGCAGATCTACAGTGAACAATAAAAGGAAGCCAAAGAGAAACTAAAGAGTTATTTGTTAAGAGAAAATATATGGCATCTCATTGTAATGAGAATTCTTATCATGAAGAAGAGATACATGACCCATTTGATACATCTGGATATGAATCTAGTAGCATATCTTATGCATCTGAAGGAATCGTATCAAAGCTATCTTAAAGAAATCAACAACTTACTGAACAAGTGAAAGCACTGCAGATCGGTCAAGACACACAAATGGTTAGAATGGTTGAAGTCATAAACAATGGAAAGAATGCTAAACAAGAAATAAATATGGTTGTTGATGATAGAAGACAAATTTCTTAAAAGCTACGAGGGAAAGAGACTGAAATACCGAGTCTCACCAAATATTACTTTGAGATCACCAATCAGATGGTTACTATGAGTCATGAGGCCAACCGAGTGAACATTGAACTTGCTAAGAAATTGGAAGATATTGGTGAACTAAGAGAAGAAAATGGAAAAATTAGGAATGAAGTGAAGATTCAAAACTAACATAATGAGATGATTAAGAGAGCTGAAGATAGTACTAAAAGGATGGATGAATTTCTGAATAGTCAAACAAGACTTAGCAACAATACTGGTTTAGGTTATACCAAGCATGGAGAATCATAAAATCAAGCTTAACAAAGGAATTTATAGGAAAATCCAAAGCCTAACAAGCCCTCATGCTATCCTTTTGGAAAACCTGGCCACACATCAAATATTTGCAAAAGCAAAGCATAAGGTATTCCTAAATCCACTTCTAAATTCAATGGTAGTTGTTATAATTGTAACAAGCATGAACATCAAGCACATGAATGTAGATCTAAGATAAATAAGCCACAAAAGAAACCCTACATGGAAAAGTATTGTCATACTTGCAACATGCATGGTCACGCATCACAAGAATACAAGACTAATATGAAGCAAATCTGGAAACCTAAAGGATGAGAAAATGCATATCAACCGAGAAGACAAGGTAATACATATACTTGGGATTATAACACTTGGGTAAATTTCACAGCATGTGGTAGGTATGGACATATTATGGCTAACTATATGAGAAAGTGGAGAGGAAAATCTAGAAGCTGGACAAATTCTAGAATGGCATGTTTGCACTATCATAAGGTCGGTCATCTAAGTAAAGATTGTAGAGACCGGGTAACAGAAACAAGTATGTTTGGAAATTAAAACACAATTGAAGAAATCATGTGGATCAGGAATCAAATGTGGAGGAAAGAATCCAATGAAAATGTTAGACCAAGCACAATAGTCGGTTAAACCTCATCCAATGGATCAGGTTATTCCACCACCTCCACCTTATAAGTAATTCAAGTAAGTATGGAACTACATTTTGCAAAGTTATATCTTACATCAATTCCTTATATTTATTGATTGAATTCCAAATTAGCATGAATTAAGATGCACGATGGTATTATATTTTTGCTAACGTGAAAATAGTTTAGTGGGTTAATCTGTACTGAGTAAGAAATTCAAGTCGGTAAACAGGCAAGTGAAAACCGAGTTTATTAAGTCAACCAAGAATTTTTGGTACTCACTGAGATGAAGTATCTTTAGTGTTAACCGAGTGATTTTTTTGTTGACTGAGTGGTTGATGATAAGAATTTATTTCACCGATTAAAGTATTTTGTATAAATTTATGGGAAGTGAACTCATTTGCCCACACAGTGATCAAAAAGTGAAGCAGAGCGATCAAGAGCAAAATTACAGCATAACATTTCAAGTATTTCATAGAGATTCAAGCATGTTTTGAGCAGTTATCGATTATATCAAGTAAGTATTTGCACTTACCGAGATGTCTATAACATCCGTTGGAAGCCCTAATTTTGGAAAACATTATGGTGTCTTCATCTCGAACCATGAAAGGATAGAGTGACAAAAGAAGTAAGGTAATTCTTATCAAGAATTCAACATGCACTAAGCCCAACTACAAATTTCATCCAGAGATTGCTGCACAACCCAATGACAAAGGTGTGTTCTCCGTGTTACCGCCTAGGTTTCTACTAGTTCAAGATGTGAGAGCCTATATCCATTGAAAAATAAATGAGAGAGGTGATTTTGAACTCATTTTTACATATCAGGAGCTTAGCACTAATGGGAAACTAAAGGACGATCACAAGCATCTAGAGGTGAAAGGGTTAACCAATGCCCTACTATTCCTGAAAGAGTTTAAAATGGAATGGATTTGCATTGTACTAAGACAAGTACATGATGGTAATTTATGGATAGATGAACCTCTAAAGATCACAAAGGACGTGATACATGCAATCACATGGTATCCCACAACTGATAGATCAAAAGCCCTAAGGCACCTGGCCAAATCTAAATTTGAAAAGCTAACAGGTTCCGAGTGGTATGGTATAGGTCTAAGGATCAACACTATATTGGAAATTGGTATTTTTGGTATGTTATGAATCACTTTTTGGTTTTCATTTTTGGAAACACATCTGGCATATTGATTGATTGGATTGAAGTTAAGTTTTGGTGATTCAGTTCTAGAATCGACTAAGTATAGAAGAAGAAATACAAAGTTGTTCTAGGTATCAAAGATCGAGATCAATGAGTTATGACTTGTGAGCTTATAGGAAGATAATATGGGGTATGTATGACCTTCATCTAAGATTGATTTGTTTTTGGTGATTATTATAGAGAGTTAGAGATATTTGAAGACAGATGATGAAAAGATAACAACAAAATAGATCAATTGAACAGTAGCAATAATTTGAGGAGTATGTCATGGACTCCTGGCATGTTAAGTTGGATTATGAATTTGGATAATCTATATTTTGGTTATGTAAGACCACCAACTTTTTATTTTCTCTTTACATTATTAATTCTATTTGGTATTGAGAGCCGACTATGTAATATTAGTGAAGTGAGCTGACTTGGTAATAAGAAAGATACACACACACACACACACACACACACACACACATATATATATATGAAGGTTTTTTGTAGAGCGAAGAGTATGATGTGAATGAGAGTATGATGAGAGATATGTATGAGAATGGTAGAGGATTAGTAGAGATCATTGAAGAGCTATGACTAGAACTATCTAAGAATTGATGATGCTTGTTTTGTTCATTACTGAGAACACTTTGTAACATAAGTTTTTTTGTAAGAGTAGTAAGCTCAGTTGGCCCCTAACATGGTGTTGTATACCTTTAACAAGGTTGTTAATCCTTTAACAAGGAAATGTACTATGTAATATTCAGCTCCTAAAAGGGATAGGTCTCCTAACATGGACATTATACTTTAGTGCATGCTTGTGGGTACCATCCCCACCGGGGTTTTCCCTTGGCCATGGTTTCCTTGACAAAAAATAATGGTGTTATGAGTTCTGTGTTATTTTTTATATTTATTTTCTTTCAGTATGCTTATGGTTTATTTGGAATTGGTTTAAGTTTAATTTAAAGTGTTGTAATAGTAATTCACGCCCCTCTCAGTATTACTTAATCCCAACACACTATCAGTGAAATCAAACTAAGATTTGGAGCTTATGTCATTGCATACAAGATCTTTAAATCTAGCAGAACCAAGAGCGTCACATGTGGTGTAGTCGACATTGTGTATAAAATTTCCACATAAGATTTTCAAAAGCACTAAGTGAGTGCTCAACTATAAGATCTTTTTCCCAAAGAAAAATACATATGCAATTTAATTTTTACTCCATTTTCATTGTAATTCCCAACTCAGGATACAAAATTATTATTTTTTGACGTAATAGAAAAGATAGTCACTATTTATTCAAATAGAGAAAAAATTTCTCAAGTATACAAACATAATTTTTGGTGAACTCAACTTGTAGACAACCTAACAAGGGAAAATCATACCATGAAAATGTGAGTCGAGACCTTGGGACTAAGAACACCATGAAAAATGTGAGTCGAGCCCTTGGGACTAAGTATGTCCTACTTATCAATTGGTGAGATCAAGGGGGTTTCTAATTAATAGTTCATAAGGAGTAACACTTTCTACAGGTTTTGAAAATGGGGTTACAAGAAGAGTGGTATTAACCATGGAGGAAACTCTATAGTTAAGAGCACTCGAGTTGGAGTAGTACTAGGATGGGTGACCTCCTAGGAAGTCCCAGTGCTTCACCTGTATGAGCATCACCTAGATGAAATGAGTGCTAAGTGTTCAATTCATTCTCATGAAATATGAGTTCTTGTAAATAACTACTCACGAAACATGGGTCAATGAAATTGACTCAAAAAACTACATATTTGAATCTTGATAACAATATCATAATTTGACTTGTGGAAAATATCACATACTTATAAATTAGTGATCTCAAGGGGATTTATAATGAATGCTTCATAAGGAACAACACTTGCTGAAGGTTTTGCAAATGGGGTTGCAAGCAGAGTGGGCTTAACCATGGAGGAAACTATGTAGTTAAGCATGCTCGAGCTAGAGTAGTACTAGGATGGGTGACCTCCTGGGAAGTCACAATGTTTCACATCTATGAGAATCACCTCAATGTAATCAATGCTCTTTTTGTGCTCTATATATTTTTAGAACTGTTTTAGGGTAAAATCAAATCTCCTATCAGCTCACCATTGCATGCACAAAAGTGTGCAACTGCTAGTTTATTATAGTTAGAACTTTTTTTATAAACATACATGCAATATATGAAATAATAGACATGGAAGCTGAAGAGGATCTATGAACTTACAAATTTATTCTTTTAAAGAATCTTTCATGTAAAAATTTTATTTTAACAGATCACTCACTAGTTGGTTTGAATCCATGCATGCTAAAGATTTATAAGTGACTTCATGTTCTGGTTAAAATTCCTTGAAAACTTTAACAATAATATTTTATGTTTGTTGTCAATGATCAAACATACATTTAAATTCTTATATTAGATGAAATTTAGTAAAAAATTTAATTAACTTGATCTTACTTTATTTATTTACTTTTTTGTATTTTCTTGGATTTCATTCATCTAATAAATTGTGAACTCTCTTCTTGATTATTTTTCCCTTTGAAGTGATATCTCTACAAATTTTATCCTCATTGAAATCTTTGCTTGGAAACATAGCTTGCGTGAATAGTAGATTCTCATTAATCTGAAACAAAATAGAGGATAAATACTTTTTAAGCTCATAAGAAATGTTAGAAATTGAAATAAATCTTTACATAAGAACTCAGATTCAAAGATTCTTACACCTACAAAATGATATCATTTACACTTATAGATATCAAACATTGAACCTTTAAAATAGAATAATAAATTTGAAGAAAAGGCCCTCATTCCTCTCAGATCTTGTACAAAATAAAATAATTATTTAATGAGATGAGCACAACCTGCTGAAAGAGAGATTTGAAATAAAACCAAATATAGTAATAACATACCTTATTCATGAGAATGTTTATTTCCTCAATACATCCACCATAAGGCCCATAGTAATTAAAGTATTTTATATTTAAATTAAAAGGAAATGTGCAGCTGTCCATTGTGCCAGATCATCATTACCTATTTCCATATTTTACACTCTTAATTCTACATTAAGAAAAATTATACTATCAAAACTGCCATTATATATTCAGAGCATATCATATGAAAAATGTACAAATATTTTTGAATACCTTCCACTCTCAAAATCTATCTAATTTAAAATATGCATGAAATGCAATTGTAACTATCGTCCGTGTGTAATTGATGTGGTGAGTTGTCTCTGTGTAACGAAGTGTAACATATATTTTTAAATTCTACTATCTTGTCAATATAGTTGGCATCAGAATACAAATTAATTGTTTTTGTTTGCACCGTTACATTCGATGACCTCCTATAGGAGTTGATACCATTGTAGGGTTACACCTCTTAGTGTAATCAAGACAACTAAGACTTCTAGAAATCCTTATTGTTTTAATTAAATTTATCATGTGACACCCCCTTTATAAGTTGAAAGGTTACCTTTCCAAAGTTTAATTTTTGCCAAAGTAAATAGTGACTAATCTTCCAAGGAACTTTTCAAGCCTCTAGATGCTTCTAAAAGACTTTTGAAACATAAAAATATGAACTTCACTCATATGTTATCACTATAAGGGTTCAATTATATATATAAATTAATAAAATAAATATTTTATAGCCTCAAAATCACCCTCTTAAACTCAAATCCGAAAATTGATATTAAAAAAAAATCAAAACCACTCCACCTATTTAGATAATTGTAAATTTGCATAAGAAAACCAAATAATTTATTATTATTTTTTCATTTTATCTTATTTAATTTTACTTAATTGATTAATACTATATACTATAGGCTATAGAAAATTTATTAACTTTTCACTTAGATATTTCACATCCTTTTTTATTTTGCAGTTATTAATCCAACTAAATGTAAAATTTCAAATATGTTAGACAAATAGGATTGTGGCAACAATCATAGAGATCATAATGCAAACCATCACAAAGGGGTTGGAAAAATTCTAGCTAAACTGAGACCCTCTAGAATAGTAGTAGAATGTAAGGGGCACGTCCCACCAATTATATATTTTTATAGGAAAAGTTACAATGTAAATTAAGATAGAGATGAAGATGGATAAAGAGAGATAGAGAAGACAAATAGGAAGACATAGAAGAGTTACTCCATATTGGTTTGAAGGTTGTCATTAGTATTCAAATTGCATAGTCAATAACCGAGACAAAGACAGTCTAGTTGGTAATGATCACCAAGCACAGAGTTAACCGAATACAGTGATCATCGAGAAACATACACTGAGCAAAGCATACATCGAGCACCAAGAGACAGTATTCACCGAGTGAACCAACAATTACATACAGAATTTTAATGGCACATTATTCTAGGTAACAACTTTTTTGCTGAGATGGATAACTGATTACCAAGATTGAGGAGGATATTAATTGCGGATGTATTATCAATTGGTTATGTTTCATGTGTATAGATGATCAAGGTAAATTTTGTCAATCGTTGATATTAGGTTTTCCAAGATATTGTAAAACCCTAATTAGGTCAAAAATTTTGATATATGAATGTCAAGATGTTATTTTTGAGAGAGGAGATAAATGATCAAAGTATGATCAGGTAGTCGCCGCACTAAGGAAATTTGAAGATCAAATAAGGGTTTTTGCACGAGGATTATCAATCACAGCAAGGTGATAAAATTATTACACTTAAAGGATCTAATATCAGCAATATTGAGATTGTATTAGTCAGGTCACAATTTCTTGTTACTCTCTAACAATTGTAACAGATTCAAAATCTCCTAACAAAGTAGACTTAATCATCTTTGTTTAAATCTCCTAACCAATTGCACACATACATTGTGTTTCTAAATCCTTTCATAAGGTACATCTAGAAAATCTTATTGTTACTCCTAACAGGGTAAGATCACCAGAAGTGATCAATATTTGTAAGCTCTAACATGCTAGTTTATTACTGCAGTAGTGAAGCTTTGTGGGTTCCATCCCCACTACATCTTTTACCTTCTAACAAGGGTTTCTGTGATACCAAAATACATGTGTTATGTGTATTTGAGTTTCATGAATGTTTTATTGTTTTTATTACATGCATTTACATTTCTACAATGGTATTTTTTGTATGGGGAAAGCAAGCTACTCAGTCGGTTAAAATAGTTTATGTTTTCAAGGATTTGTTTTGAAAATTTTTAAGGGTATTGATTCAGCCCTCACCTCTCAATACACACCTTTCTATCATTCCAACAATTGGTATCAAATCTAGTTCTCTTATTTAGGAATTTTAATCACTAAAGAGAAAATATATTACGATGGAAAGGTATACACTTGACAAAAGTATTGAGAATAAAAAATTGCAGTTGCAGATCTACATTGAACAATACAAGGAAGCCAAAGAGAAAGTAAAAGAGTTATTGGTTAAGAGAAAATATATGGCATCTTATTGTAATGAGACTTATTATCATGAAGAAGAGATACATGACCCATTTGATACATCTGGTAGCATATCTGATGCATCTAAAGGAATCATATCAGAGCTATCTTAAAGCAATCAACAACTTACTAAACAAGTGAAAGCACTACAGATCGGTCAAGACACACAAATGGTTAGAATGGTTGAAGTCATAAACAATGGAAAGAAGGCTGAACAAGAAAAAAATATGGTTGTTGATGATAGAAGACAAATTACTAAAAAGCTACAAGGGAAAGAGACTAAAATACTGAGTCTTACCAAATATTAATTTGAAATCACCAATCAAATGGTTACTATGAGTCATGAGGCCAACCGAGCGAACATTGAACTTGCTAAGAAATTGGAAGATATTAGTGAACTAAGAGAAGAAAATGAAAAACTAAGGAATGAAGTGAAGATTCAAAAATAACATAATGAGATGATTAAGAGAGATGAAGATAGTACTAAAAGGATGGATGAATTTATGAACAGTCAAAGGAGACTTAGCAACAATACTGGTTTAGATTATACCAGGCATGGAGAATCATCAAATCAAGCTGAATAGAGGAATGTCTACGCAAATCAGAAACCTAACAAGCTCTCATGCTATCTTGTGGAAAACCTGGCCACACATCAAATATTTGCAAAAGAAAAAAAGGTATTCCTAAATCCACTTCTAAATTCAATGGTAATTGTTATAATTGTAACAAGCATGGACATCAAGCACATGAATGAAGATCTAAGCTGAATAATCCACAAAAGAAACCCTACTTGGAAAAGTATTATCGTACTTGCAAAATGCATGGTCACGCATCACAAGAGTGCAAGACTAATATGAAGCAATTCTGGAAACCTAGAGGATAGGAAAATGCATATCAACCAAGAAGACAAGGTAATGCATATACTTGGGATTATAACACTTGGGTAAATTGCACAGCATGTGGTAGGTATGGACATATTGTGGCTAACTGTATGAGAAAGTGGAGAGGAAAATCTAGAAGCTGGACAAATTCTGGAATGGCATGTTTGCACTATCATAAGGTCGGTCATCTAAGTAAATATTGTAGAGACCGAGTAACAGAAGCAAGTACATTTGGAAATGAAAACATAATTGAAGAAATCATGCAGATAAGGAATCAGATGTGGAGGAAAGAATCCAATGACAATGCTAGACCAAGCACAACAGTCGCTGACACCTCATCCAATGGATCAGGTTATTCCACCACCTCCACCTAAGTAATCCAAGTAAGTAAGGAATTGCATTTTGCAAAGTTATATCTTACATTAGTTCCTTATATATATTGAGTGAATTCCAAATTAGCATGAATTAAGATGCACGATGGTATTATATTTTTGCTAATGTGAAAATAGTTTAGTCGATTAATCTATACTGAGTAAGAAATTCCAGTCGGTGAACAGGCAAGTGAAAATTGAGTTTATTAAGTCAACCAAGAATTTTTAGTACTCACTGAGATGAAGTATCTTTAGTGTTAATCGAGTGATTTTTTTGTTGACCGAGTAGTTGATGATAAAAATTTATTGCACTAATTAAAGTATTTTGTATAAATTTATGGGAAGTAAACTCATTTGTCCACATAGTGATCAAAAAGTGAAGTAGAGAGATCAAGAGTGAAATTACAGCATAGCGTTTAAAGCATTTCACAGAGATTCAAGCATGTTTTGAGTAGTTGTCGAGTATATCAAGTAAGTATTTGCACTTACCAAGATGTCTGTAACATCCGTTGGAAGCCCTAATTTTGGAAAACATGATGGTGTCTTCATCTCAAACCATGAAAGGAAAGAGTGACAAAAGAAATAAGGTAATTTTGATCAAGAATTCAACATGCACTAAACCCAACTACAAATTTCATCCAGAGGTTGCTGCACAACCCGATGACAAAGGTGTGTTCTCTGTGATACCGCCTAGGGTTCTACTGGTTCAAGATGTGAGAGCCTATATACATTGAAAAATAAATGAGATAGGTGATTTTGAACTCATTTCGACATACCAGGAGCTTAGCACTAATCGGAAACTAAAGGATGACCACAAGCATCTAGAGGTGAAAGGGTTAACCAATGCCCTACTATTCCTGAAAGAGTTTAAAATGGAATGGATTTGCATTGTACTGAGACAAGTACATGATGGTAAGTTATAGCTAGATGAACCTTTGAAGATCACAAAGGACATGATACATGTAATCACATTGTATCCCACAATCAATAGATCAAAAGCCCTAAGGCACCTGACCAAATCTGAGATTGAAAAGCTAACATGTTTTGAGTGGGATGATAGAGGTCTAAGGATCAACACTATATTGGAAAGTGATCTTTTTGGTATGTTATGAATCACTTTTTGGTTTTCATTTTTGGAAACACATCTGGCATATTGATCCATTGGATTGAAGTTAAGTTTTGGTGATTCAGTTTTGGAACCGACTAAGTATAGAAGCAGAAATACAGAGTTGTTCTGGGTATCAAAGATTGAGATTGATGAGTTATGACTTGTGAGATTAGAGGAAGATAATATGGGGTATGCATGACCTTCACCTAATATTTATTTGGTTTTGGTGACGATTACAGAGAGTTAGAGATATTTGAAGATAGACGATGACAACAAAACAAAAAAATAGAGCAGTTGAACAGTAGTGATGATTTGAGGAGTATGTCATGGACTCCTAGCATGTTAAGTTGGATTATGACTTTGGGATAATATATATTTTGGTTATGTAAGAGCCTTGACTTTTTATTTTCTCTTTACATTATTAATTCTATTTTGTATTGAGAGCCGACTATGTAATATTAGTTAAGTGAGCCAACTTGGTAATAAGAAAGATATATATAT
>MU227577.1:248186-274332 GCA_018584345.1 Thuja plicata | reverse complement strand
TATGTATGCGAATGGTAGAGGATTAGCAGAGATCATTGAAGAGCTATGACTGGAACTATCTAAGCATTGAAGATGCTTGTTTTGTTCATTACTAAAGACACTTTGTAACAAATTTTTTTGTAAAAGTAGTAAGCTCAGTGGACCCCTAACATGGTGTTGTATACCTTTAACAAGGTTGTTATTCCTTTAACAAGGAAATGTAATATGTAATATTCAGCTCCTAACAGGGCTAGGTCTCCTAACATGGAAACTATACTTTAGTGCATGCTTGTGGGTACATCCCCACTAGGGTTTTCCCTTGGCCAAGGTTTCCTCGACAAAAAATAATGGTTTTGTGAGTTCTGTGTTATTTGTTTATGTTCATTTTATTTCAGTATGCTTATGGTTTATTTGGAATTGATTTAAGTATAATTTAAAGTGTTGTAATACTGATTCACCCTCCTCTCAGTATTACTTAATCCTAACACACTATTAGTGAAATCAAACTAAGATTTGGAGCTTATGTCATTGAATACAATATCTTTAAATCTAGTAGAACCAAGAGCGTCACATGTGGTGTAGTCGACATTGTGTATAAAATTGTGAAGAAGGGTTTGCAACTCGACCCAGCCGAGTTATTGTTAAGGCAATTGGAAGAGAACATGAGAAAAATTAGGTCAGCACATTCAAACACATGTAAGTATGGTTATTTACTAGTTTGCACATTTTTCTATTTGCAAAATGTATATCCCTTTGTCGGTAATGTCACTTGGGATATCAACCAACCAATCACTGTGCAAGTTGGTGAATTCATTAAAATTATAGGAGCAAACTTTGTACCTGTTATGGATGATTATTTCAAGAAGTTCAAAGAAAGAATGGAAAAAAGAACAAGGATACCAACCCAGTTGGTAGAGAAATATAAAGAAGATATATGTTTTGTGGTAGACATCAATACCACACTTATCAAAGAAGTAGAGCCAAGAACGGCATGGCTACCCCCAATGGATTGTGAAATTGATATAGATTTAGCTTCAAAAGAAATAGAGGCACTACATAACGAGCTTGTAGACAAATCTGCTATGAGATTTTGCACTTATGATGAAGCTAAAACAAGGATAAAGATTGGACTTCAAGTAGAGAATATGGGAAGAAAGAAGACCAAAATAGTAAATAATTTGGAAAGAAAATTTGTTATAACTGATGATGAACTTGAGAAATCAGTACATGACATTGAGGAGAATACTCCAGTCAGTGAAGGAGAAGATCAAGATGCCAAAGCCACAAAATCTGATGAAATGCAAGAAGAGCCACCTAAGGCTAAGAAGGGAAAAGGCACAATGGTAGAGATCTCAACTAGAACAAGAACAAGATTGGTGATAGAAAATTTGTCACCTTTGAAGAAAGGAGTTGCTAAAATAACTAGAGCCTCACCGAAATATACTTATCAAAAGAGGAAGCCAAAGGCCACAACCGTTACCCCAGCACCGAGACAAAGGAAAAGGTATGTTAGAGGAAAAGATGACATTGATGAATCTGATGAAGAAAATACTAATCAATTTTGTGTTGTTAAGAATAAGATCCCATAAACTGTTGATGAGGTAGCTGAAGCAATAAATTCAACTAGAAGGTTGAGTCATCCAAAGCTACACAAATATGCAAGCTTGAGCACCGAGGATCAGGGCAAGTTAGAAGAGGAAATCATAAGCATGATGATAACCTATAGAAGATTACCTATAGAATTAGCTACATATATACCTCAGGAACTCTATGAAAAAGTATCAAAAAGATGGACATATACACTACCAACAGAGAAACAAATGAGAGAGGCATCGCTCTCTATACTTAAGGTTGAATACACAATAGCTCAAATTGATGAAGCATGAAGACATATGCAAAGAATTTTTCAATGCAATCTAGGGAATTCAAAATTCTTCAAGGAAAGTTAAAAGAAGTTGATGAAGAAAGCACTATGATACGGACTAATCTCCTAAGTCCTACCAAGTAGAAAGAGGCTATATCATCCACAGTCAACACCGAGGTAAATCGACCAAGTCCCGAGCCTATCAATGTTAAAGACACAGAGAAATCTGAGGAGGACACACATAAAGTAGACCTTACTACTAATGTTGCAAATGTCATGGACAAAATTCCTAAACTATTAACTAATCTTGGACATGCAGACATCATAATAGATGTTATAACCAAAGGTGACCCAGATGAAAAACCAAAGGAATATGAAGTATTAACTGGTGCTACCAAGAACCTCAAAGAAAAAGAAGCAACTAAGGTAGCCTGAGCTATGGTACCAAGTAATCTGCCTATTCTAGTCCAAGAAATTGATATTGTAAATGAAGCACAACATGGAACCAAAACACTCGAGAAATTCATAGATACACATGAAGACAAGGGTGATGAAACTGGTAAGGAGACCGAGCACAATGGAGCTACTACACAGGGTGATGCACCAAAAGAAACAAGTGATGCGGTAGATAAGGGTGAAGGTAATATAGAGATAATGGTAGACACTTCTACCACTGACACCGGGTAAGTAACCGAGCCACCCACACAAGTCATCACACTCACCGAGCCAACAAAGCCAAATATTGAGCACAAGGCTCAACTCTTACTAACACAATCTCCTACCTCCAATGTGCATGAAAAGAAGAAGAAAAATAAGAGAGGGATCAAGGGTCCAGTCACACTTGATGAAATCATGGACATCCCTAAATGTGACCTGAGGAAACTTGATCTGGAATCCCTAAGAAAATATGGAGAGCTTTGCACCTGAAAAGTAGCTCAAGAAAAGTTGAGGTTAGAACACAAGAATGCACAAGCGCTAGAAGCAACCAAGGAGATATTGATGCAGATTGTTCCTGATGTGAACATAGATGAATCCACCCCAATCATTGATCAAATTGTACTTCTCACTGAGGAAATAAATGGTCCAGATATTGATGCTGATAAAATGATCGAAGAACGAGCAGAGCAGAAGATTCAGTACAAGCTTACTGAAAAGATTAGCTAGGAAATGGCAGTGAACAAGGTAAAACTTTCTGAGATTGTAAAAGCACTAGAAATTATATTATTTCTCAAGTACTTATAATTCTTCAGAAATTGTGCACTCTAGATCACTTCACTATTGAGCTTAGTGAAAAGATACATATATTAGATAATGATCTAAAGGATAGTGCGAGTCATCTTACAATCGAGAAAGATGCATTTCAAATGCATTACTCTAAAGTTATACACCCCCAACGGTTGAGACTTGAATTGAAGAAGAAAGAGAACATGATAAGGGAAGAGGTAACTGAGCTTTAGGCCATGTTTCTACCACATGTAACATTGATGCAGAAGCATGTGACAATGACAAATTCTTTGATTTCCACCCCTGAGATATCAGTCATAGAGAATATATATGATATGCATCCTCAACTAAACTTGGAGTACTTGACCCTTGAGCACTTAAAGGAGGAATGGGAGAAACTCATGGAAAATCTCCAGAAGACCCATCCCAACATTTTTGACAAGTCAAGTAAGTTATATCTTTTTGTCATTAATTTCAAAAAAGGAGGAAAATATATGTAAACAGGGAAACATATGTATGCACATATATATATATATATATATATATACACACATATAAAGTTTTTGATACTAATACCAAAGGGGGAGAATGTTACTCCATATTGGTTTGAAGGTTTCCATTAGTATTCAAATTGCACAGTCGGTAACTGAGTCAAAGACAATCTAGTCGGTAATGATCACCAAGCGCAGAGTTAACCAAATACAGTGATCACTGAGAAGCATACACCGAGTAGAGTATACACCAAGCACTGAGAGGCAATATTCACTGAGTGAACTATCAATTACATAAAAGTTTGTAATGGCACATTATTTTATGTAACAAATTTTTTGCCGATCTGGATAACTAATTACCAAGATCGAGGAGGACATTAATTTCAGATGTAATCATTAATTGGTTATGTTTCATATGCATAGATGATCAAGGTAAATTTTGTAAACCGTTGATCTTAGGTTTTCTAAGATATTGTAAAACCCTAATTAGGTCAAACAGTTTGATATATGAATGTCAAGATGTTATTTTTGAGAGAGGAGAGGAATGATCGAAGTATGATCAAGTAGTCGCCGCACTCAGGACATCTAAAGATTAGATAAGGGTTTTAGCACAAGGGTTTCATTGAAGCATTCAGTTTATTCAGAACATACACAAGGCTACCATGTAGTACAGAAGGTATTATCAATCACAGAAATGTGATAAAATTATTGCACTTAAAGGATCTGATATTAGCAATATTGAGAATATATTAGTTAGGTTGCAATTTCTTGTTACTCTCTAACGATTGTAACAGATTCAAAATCTCATAACATAGTAGATTTAACAGTCTTTGTTTAAATCTCCTAACCGAGTGCACACATACATTGTGTTGCTAAATCCTTTCACAACGTAGATCTAAAAAATCTTATTGTTACTCCTAACAAGGTAAGATCACCAGAAGTGATCAATCTTTGTAAGCTCTAACAAGCTACTTTATTACTGCAATAGTGAATCTTTGTGGGTTCCATCCCCACCGCAGTTTTTACCTTCTAACAAGGGTTTTTGTGATACCAAAATATAGGTGTTATGTGTATTTGAGTCTCATGAATGTTTTATTGTTTTGATTACATGCATTTACATTTCTGCAATGGTATTTCATGTATGGTGAAAGCAAGCTACTCAGTCGGTTAAAACAATTTATGTTTTCAAGGATTTGTTTTGAAAAGTTATAAGGGTATTGATTCACCTCTCCCCTCTCTATACACACATTTCTATCATTCCAACAAGAATAAGAATGAATTGTGAGAAGGGTAAATCCCTGAGTATATGCACAAGATGGGTAAATAATAATATATACATGTATAGAGTTGTGTCTATTGTGTATTATAGTTTATGGTAATTAATTTTGATCAATTCTTTTTATAACTATTAATAGATAATCCAAACAAACTCTTTATCCCTCTCATATTCAACTAAGTCTGGGGTATAAATATAACAGATAGAAATTACTTGGGTCTCAATACTTTGATCTATGTTCCCCCTTCTTTTGCTAACCATCATAAAAATCATGTATAGATGAAGTAGGTTATTGAGAAATAGAAGGAAGAAGGGGAAGATTTGTTGTGGATGGAATATAAAATTAACAACATATTTTATTGAGATGTTTTTTAGAAGAATGTGTTTTAAAAGGGTTTTAAGTGAAATAAAGTATTATCTTCACCAAAATATAATGCATAAAATTTGACTTGACAAATAAAAGACTAGTAATCTTTGTCAAATAATTTCAATGGATGATATATTAGGATCATTTAATTCTTTAGGAAAGAAATAATGTGTTGCTAATCTATTAAAAAGGGAAAAAAAATCTAGCTTAACCTAACAAGTTTTGCATTTGAGAAAATAAAGTTTCCTAACAAGTTAAAACACAATGTGAACTAGGAACTTTTGATTTACATGTTTACCAAAGAAAGTATTAAATTGTAAGTGTAGTAAAAATATGAACATAGACATCAAATTTAGAAGACTCTATGAAGGATGATAGTGTGCCACATGGATATTTGCACATGGCATTGTGGTCCATATATACTAGGAACAACCAAGATTCACTTATTTCCTTAGGAAATCTGCCTAATATTCCTCAAAACAAAACATAAATAACTAGGTAGATCACTAGATAATGATGGAAATCCATTTGGTAATAGTTAGCCTAATTATTTAAAAATAAATAATAAGATGCCAGAAATTGGAAGATTCATGTAGTTGAATACCTTCACCAAGATATTCTATAGCTACAAAAAGGAAAAGTGGTTAAGGTCGTATAGGAGTTTATTAAGAATGATCTAACCCCTATTTTGTTATATCAACCTCCATAAAAATAAAATGATAAAAAGGATAAAATTGTGTGTGGTTCTATCTTATCAGCATCTAATAAATAATAGAAACAACAATAAATTCTTTGAGTGCTAGCACAAAGTTCTAACTAGGCAAAGAAAACTAACTAGTGTTTGTAAAATAGATTGAATGGAAGAGCGAATGTCATATATGCCAACAACAAAAACAAACTCTATGTAAAGTAAATATTTTCAAAAGAGTGAGGAAGAGAATACTATTGCCTTAATGGAAGAGATGAAAACCATATAACCTAAAAATGACATGCAATTGAAGACCGTAATGTGCATATAGGTTCAAATCCTCATAAATATGGTTGAATATTGGAGTAGTTATTTACAATCTCAATCCCATAGCAATAAAAAATGAGTCATAAACCCCTAGTGTTCAACTCTTCTATTAGGATTATAGTTGAACCTAGTTTATGATTCTAATGATATGTCATGGAGATTTGAGATCGTAGTTTGTATCCATAGGCCAAGATCTCATTCCCACATATCATAACTAAATATTTTAGGAAGAAACTAATATCTTTATAATCTCTTAGAAAGAGGAAAATAATCTATCTTAACCTAAGATGTTTTAAATTTGAGAAAATAAATTTTCTTAACAAGTTGAAACACAATGAACACTAGGAGTTATTGATTCACATATTTACTAAATCAAGTATAGAACTATAAATGTAGGACAATGTCATGTCCCTCCTTCAACCCCTTGATCATGGCAATAAAAGATAAGTAAATAAACAAGTGTCACGTAGTGGCCTATACTTGTCGTAATTAGTTATAATTATAATTATATATGTAAATTTAATTTTAATTTTATTATTAATATTAATAATTGTTTAATTAATAGTTATTTACTAATTATATATTATAGAATAATATATTATAATATATATATATTAAAAATATAATATAGTAAATATTTTAGAATATATAATAATTATATATTATAATATTATTCAAATATATTGTAATTAAAATTTATAAACAATAAAATATAATAATATGTTTATAGTATTAAAACATTAATAATATACTATATTATAAATTAAAAAACTAATTTCAAAATAAATTATATGATAGATGAATTATATATTACAAACTATGGTTAAAACTTTCCCAATAATAAATTTGCTCAAGCTCCGAAAAAAGGGGTCCTATAAGACCAAATCAATTGAACCAATAAAAAAGGAGATAAATAATTTCTATCATTTATTTAATTCATAAATATTCTAACAACAAAAATATTGACTTAGGATTGGTTGATTGGCCAAAAACTAATTCCCATTGCAAAAGTATAGCCTCCGACAATACAATAAGATAAAATAGTTATAATAATATTTTAATGAATATATAAATAGATTCAATATGTATTATTATTGAATACTATATATTTATTATTATTGAATATATATTTTTAAATTATGATTAAAATGAAGGATATATTATTAATAATAATATTGTACATAGTATTATTAATAAATGAAAAGTAATAGTAGTATTAGAAATAGACAAATAAATAAATAATATGATATGATATTATAATAATTAACAATATGTAAAATAATAATATATTATTAATGGGCTATGAAATATATTATTAATAATGATAAAATTTTAGTACAATAATATATCATTTAATAATATAATCTACTATTAAGATAATAGCAATTAATGGTATATAAGAATGATAATATATTATAAATAAATTATATAATAATAATTTATTAATATAATAAACAATCTATGATAATAATATATTATTAGCAATATATAAAAAATGTATTAAGATATCTTTTATTAATGATTAAGAATAGACAATATAAATTAATTAATGTAATATATTAAATATAAAATACAATTCCAAATATAAATCAAGAGACAAAATGAGAAGTCATGACCTTTACCATATAGGGTATATAGAGGAAGAATGAAAAGAAGAAAATAAATATAGGAGAAAATCAAGTAGCAAATGTAGGAGAAAATCAAGGAGTAAATGTAGGAGATTATTAAAAGAAAAGAAACATTTAATAAGCCAAAAAAAGACATCGTGGGTGAAAACAAGGTAAGTGTATCTTTGTTGAAGTTAATTCATTAATAAGACTTGCATGAATTAGATATTAACAAAAATATGAAATAAACTTGGGAATAATAGATTATGAAATCATGTATATGAAATAAACATTGAAATAATAGATTATGAAGTAAACTTATTTCTTGTTCACTCACTAATTACAATTAAGAGGATAGGGAGTGTGTGTAGGAAGAGGAGGGTAAATTGGTCACATGATGGAAAGATTCCAAGATAGATAGAGCCTTGAAGGAATACACTTGTAGACTGTGCAAGCATCCTAGTATAGTAAATCTACCATCTTTCTTAAGTTTAGTGATTAGAAGTGAAGTAAGGAATGGGGGCTTAAGTATGGCTTAAGTATGTATTATGAATCCCTGATTGTTCTTAATATAATTTGATTTAAATACTTAATATAGAATATTTATTATTGGGAATCAACATTATCAATATAATTTGATTTAGATACTTAATATAGAATATTTATTATTGGGAATCAACATTATCCTAGTGGCAAACATTATAAGATATCATTCCCAAATGCAATCCAAACCCTAATTGGGAATTTTAGGACAAATTAAGTAGGGTCCTTGTTGGGGACATTAGGACATTACAGACAAAGATGAACCTATGCATTAAATTTGGAAGCCTCTATGGAGGATGGTAGTGTTTCATATAGATATTTTCACATTGCATTGTGGTCCATATAGTAGGAACAACTAAGATTCACTTCTTTCCTTAGCAAATAATGTCTATTCTTCATAAAAGAAAAACATAAATAACTAGGTAGGTCACTAGATAACAATATAAATAAATTTGATAATATTTATCCTATTTATTTTTAAAAATTAAATAAATATAAGATGATGGAAAATACAAGCCTTCATGTAGTTGAATACCTTCAAGAGTGATCGAATCCCTATTTTTGTAAATCAACCTCCATAATAAAAAAATGATAACTTGATGAGAAAATCACGTGTGTTCTTATCTTATCAACATCTAATAAATGAGAGAGACAAGAAGAAATTCTATGAATTCTAGCATATAGATCTCTACAAGCAAATAAACCTATTTAGTGTGTAAAGATGAAATCATATAAGTGCCAACAACACAAATGCATTCTATACAAAATAAATATTATCAAAAGAGAGAAGATAACATTGTCAGCTCAATGTCCAAGAGGTGAAAACTAATAAAACCAGTCTACAATGTGCTAGGAACAACACATATGCAATTTAAGTTTTACTAGCATTTTATTTGTAATTCCTAATTCAAGATACAAAATTATTATTTCAAGTAATAAAAAAGTTAGTCACTAGGGGAAAGGACTCACTAGTTGAGAGTGTTCTAATTATTGTTCTAGCACTTGTTGGTTTAATGTCTAATAGTTTTGACAATATTGTACCAATAGTTGCAACTTTAAAGTTGTTAGTGTTGACCATAACTACCCATGATTGAATGAAATGTATTCCTTGGATCTAAAAACAGCGAATCATGTGATATGCCGCATCAATGCACCACTGAAACATGACTTAGGGCACAAGTATATGTCTCACTTTTTTGTGGCCCTTTTTTAACACCTTGGAAAAAAGCATGTTGATTGGCCCTGAAACCTTAGTTATAAGTAGGGGACTCACCAAGTAAGATGTAAAAAAATTGAAATTGATTTGAAATTTCCACATAAGATTTTGAAAAACACTCAATGCTCAACTATTAGATTTTTTTCCCAAAGAAAAATAAATATACAATTTAATGTTTACTCCATTTTCATTATAATTCTCAGCTCAAGATACAAAATTATTATTGTTTCACTTAATAAAAAGTTCGTCACTATTTATACAAATAGAGACAAATTTCCCCAAGTGTACAAACATAATTTTTGGTGACCTCAACTTGTAAGACAACCTAATAAGGAAAAATCATACCACGAAAATGTGAGCCGAGACCTTGGGACTAAGAACCCCATGAAAATTTCCTCAAATTTAACCCCACTGCGTCCTATCCCGAAGTAGCAAATCAGATTTGCTTGCAAGTTTAGTGACATATTATTTTTAACAGTATAAAATCTTTAAAAAGTAAAAATGTACCGTACTAAAATTTTGGCTTGGAAGGGGACAGCTCTGTTTATTTCGAAATCACCTACGGGACCACATGGCTACAGTAACTTATTACAAATACTATTTGCTACAATGAGCACGTCAGCCAAAAAAAAAAAGTTTTGAACATTCTGTAAGGAAGAGAGCGCACAGAGATATTAAATAATCTCTGACAACTAAAGTAAGGGGAAAAAATTCAGAGGGTAATGGAACGGGGCAGAGTTGTTCCATACGTTTTGGAACGAATCGAGACCGTTGGTGCAACAAGCTTGTTTTCCCAAAGCTGGAGAACTCGGTAAATAATAGAAAAAGTGAAGTACAGAGAGAAAAGTTGGAATAGGGACCTTAACACACGTAAGAAAGAGTGTGTAGTATCGAAGCCACGCGTGTTATTGAAAATAGCTTTCATAATCGATTCCGGGCTTTTCGGTCATAATACAACAATCATGAGATCGCCTGGCAAACTTTAACTGAAACTTACCAGTGCCACGTGTCTGCCTACAAATTCTCCGCTGGCGGCGGCCACAAATATGGTGATCGGAGTTAAATATTCGGTAACGAGCGTAAAAATTTAATGCCTGTATTAAGTGTTTTCGTTATGTTTTTGGAAAGCTATTGTTTTTTTTTGACATAATCACACGTAATCTACCCTAAATATTTCTATGGCAAAATAAGATGTGTATTTGGTTGACAGGCGGGGTCACCGTCAAAGTTAACGCGCGAAGTTTCGGGTCACCACTATCCAACGTTCGCGGGCCCGGCGGAGAAACGCGCGGCGGTCACATGAGAAATCGGAGGCTCCATTGACTGTATTGCCTGCTTCACATTGGACGGTCGTCATCAGTGGGGCGGTTAAATGAAATTCAACTCTATCCCCACGCAATTGTTTGACGGAATGAAGAGTTTTAGTCTCGTTTTACCGCGCCCTTTGATTTCAATAGGGTTTTTATTTTTATGCCCTCTGTCGTGCTTTCTACAGCATTCGACGAAAACAGGGACTCTTACGCGTGATGAACACTGTTATCTTTTTACCGTAGATAATCGTAGTCAGCACCGGGCAGTGGCACTACTCATGGGCTCTAACTTCTTCTTCCTTTTCATCATAATGGTCGTCTACTACCCTATTTGTCTGTGCGCACAGACCTGGTGGGTCTCCTCTGTTTCCTCTATTTAAGCACAGTTTACACCACCACTTCTTCACTAAGGCACAGCAGACAAGTGCAGAAAAAAAAGAGAGCGTGTATTTATTTCTTGAGTTTGATTTGATTTTATAAATCAACGCTATGGAGACGGAGAATCCTCAAAAGATGAACAAGATGGGTGGCGAAGCAGACGAGGAGATGCGCAGATTTCCTACTCTTTCACAAGTATGCGACGGTGGAATTGTTTTTCTTTACAGCAATTGGAGTTTAGATTTGGTATTTTGTTTACTAGGATCAGATCAGATCAAATGCCCTGCTCAGCCCCATTTCTTGAATGACCCATTTCTTGGTTGTGAATCAATGCCCTATTTCTCTTCTCTCTGTTATACCTATGTTTTGCCACAACCAATGGCCCATTTGTCTCCTAAATGTTTTGCACAACTGAGACTCGACCTCTCAACCACAACATGCATGCTGGGACTGCTTTGAGAGCGGAGTTAACAGCAGGGGCCCGCTGTAACTCTATGCTAAACATTGGCAAAAGTATTTCTTACCTTATAATTTTCCGAAAGTTTCTTTCAAGTTTCAGCTTTGATTCCCTCCCCTGCAGCGCCTGGATATATACACCTCCTCTCAAGCCACATTTCATTTTGAGCCCGTGTTTTGCATACTGTCTACTCAAGCGAAACTCATTTGGTTAATTGCAGTCATACAGTCTTGCTTAGCTTCTGTATCTTGATGTTTCTATGGTCTTTTATTTTGTCTTAGTCTCTTCTTCTTTCATTATAGAAAATAAACTCACACAGTTGATACCAGAGACTAAGCACAATATCATTTGTTTAAACACTTTATCTCGCTAGGATACCATCATTGCCAAGACACATTCCTCTGTTTAGACTCTGTAGGGCTCTGTAAATTGGTTTAATGCTGTCATTTGAAGAACTTAGTATTTGCTTCTGCTCCCAACTTTGGCTTTTTTATAAAATGGTTGATAACTCTTTCCGATTTACCATACCCATACCATCTGCTATTCAGATTCTACGATGTACCAATACATATAAGTTATGACATATAAAGGTAACTTATGCATCAATGCATCCAAAAATTAGATAGACATTTCGACACTTGATTGCTTCCAATCCTACCCTAGCTCTGATGCCATTTCCTATATTGATATGATAAGTCCCAAGCCCTTGCAAACCGCCGCTTTGCTTAATCAAACTCCTAGCCTATTACAAGGAAACAAAACTCCAATTCAACGTTTTGAGAGCTGGTTTAGCCTGGCTCTGACTCAGTCATCTCACGCCGCACATGTTCATTTAGACTCCTAGTTTGATTCTGATACAATGTTTTAATATTCACCTCTTCGACGCTGCCTAGTATTCTTAGACATTTTTCTTGACCCGTAGGTCGGGTTTGTTATTTTTAACCCATACCTTGACTATAACTTGGACTATTAGCAGAATATCTTAACCTTCCAAACCCGCACATGTTATTTCCTGAGAGAAAGTCCGTTTCAAACACCACGTTATTTTCCCTGAGAATATCAATATCCTGAATCTTGTATCATAAATGGTCATTAGTTTCTAGAATGTACCAATGCATAGATTATGATACATAATCGTTTCCCCACTAAACTAGCCATGAGTACATCTCTAAAGATTGAACTTTTAGAATACGCTGTAACAGCATTTGATGAATAGATGATATACATTACATTTGTTGAAGACTGGTGCATTGCAGATCAATGTCTAAATTCGTTGAATTGCTACGCAGGCAGTGCAGGAGGTGAAGGAGCTGTGCGGGATCGGGCTGCCGATGACGGCGATGAACCTGCTGGTGTACACGCGGGCAATGGTGTCCGTATTCTGCATGGGGAGGCTAGGCAGCCTGGAGCTGGCAGGCGGGGCTCTGGCAATCGGGTTCACAAACATAACGGGGTACTCTGTACTATACGGGCTGGCGACGGGCATGGACCCGGTGTGCGGGCAAGCGTTCGGATCGAAGAACTGGGCCCTGATCGGCCTGTCTCTGCAGCGCACGATCCTCATGCTGCTCTCGGCGTGCATTCCCATCGCGCTCCTCTGGTTGAATCTGCAGCGGATAATGCTGCGCCTCGGGCAGGACCCGGCGATTACAGAGGTGGCCGGAGTGTACTGCCTCTATGCCCTGCCCGATCTTTTAGCCAACAGCCTCCTGCAGCCCCTCCGCGTGTACATGCGCTCCCAGGGGATCGCCACACCCATGATGTGGTGCTCCCTCCTCGCAGTCCTCGTCCACGTGCCGCTCACCCTCCTCCTCGTCTTCGTATTCGGCTTCGGCGTACAAGGCGTCGCCATTGCCACGTGGTGCACCAATTTCAACATGCTGTTCCTGCTCGTTGCTTACCTGGCGTACACAGGGGTCTGCAAGGACACGTGGGTGGGGTGGTCCGTGGAATGCCTTAAACAATGGTGGCCGCTTCTGCACCTCGCGCTTCCCAGCTGTTTCGCTGTGTGCCTGGAATGGTGGTGGTACGAGATAATGACGCTCTTAGCGGGCTACCTGCCTTCGCCCCAGGTGACCGTGGCTGCCGCTGCGATTGTCATCCAGACCACGTCACTGTTGTACTCGTTCCCCATGGCTCTGAGTTCCTCTGTTTCTACGCGGGTGGGAAACGAGCTCGGAGCCAGCCGCCCTATGCGTGCGCGGAACGCGACCATTGTAGCCCTCGGATGCGCTGTCCTCGTGGCAGTCATGAGTCTGACGTGGACTACCATCTTACGCAACCTGTGGGGCCGCGTGTTTACCCAGGACCAAGGGGTTCTGTCGTTGACTGCCGCGGTTCTGCCAATCATAGGCCTCTGCGAGCTGGGGAACTGCCCCCAGACTACCGGATGTGGGGTCCTACGTGGCAGTGCCAGACCAGCTGTTGGGGCTAGAATCAATCTCGGATCGTTTTACTTTGTGGGGACCCCTGTGGCCTTGTTCTTGGCGTTTAAGTTGAAACAGGGCTTCGTGGGCCTCGTTTATGGCCTAGTTGCTGCCCAGCTGGCATGCGCTCTGTCGATCGTAGTTGTCATCTTGAGGACTGACTGGGCGTTGGAGGCCAACAGGGCTAAGCAGATCAGCGGATCAGATGAGGCGGCGAAAATTGATGAGGAACTAGGACTTTTAGCTGAAAAAGTGTAAACATAAAAAAATCATTAAAATAGAAATGTATCCTAAAGAGATTATAGTCACGAGCTTATTAGCATTTACCATTTTTTATTTCTATGTAAATGAGATTATAATTTATACGGTACATCATTATTTCGCACTTATAAAATGCTAGGATGTACATTTTTACAATGTATGTTTATTTTCATTGCTTCCTTATCTTATTACTAATAGAACACATATCTTAACACACTAATGAATGGGCTCATCATTGTAGACATTAGATTTCCACATTCCATAGTATATTAAGAGTGTGCTTCTTGATTTAACTTGTGGGTTTTGTTTGCTTCAACTTTTTGGATCGTACACAATGATCTATCATCAGGGTGAAAGAGAGTTGTCAAAAGATAATTTTTACAATGGGGGTTCATCATTGTTGTAGACAACATGACACTTAGTGAGATTAATTTTATGGTAGATCATTATTTGTACTAATAAAATGTTAGGATGTACTTTTTTAAATGTTTGTTAATTCTCATTGTCTATATTATTAGTTAATACGCATACCTTATTAACACATCATTGAGTGGGTTCATTATTGTCGTAGTTAATAGGACACATGATGAGTGACTGTCGACCTTCAATGATGCTCAATCACATAGGCATTAGCATCTGGTACCTATGATCAAAGAGGCCGTAACAAATAAGCATTGTAGAGAATCAAATGAATTGCCAAGTAGTATTGCCTTGTTAAGTGCCCACTATGATTGGCAGTGCATATTTTCTTTCTATGAAATCTATGGATATAGTTTAACAATGAAGTTTGGGTAATGAGCTCTTAGCCTTCTCATTGCAAGCAATTTGTCATTTCCTTCTTAGGTGATGAAATCTCTCTCTCTCTCTCTCTCTCTCTCTCTCTCTCTCTCTCTCTCTCTCTCTCTCTCTCTCTCTCTCTCTCTCTCTCTCTCTCTCTCTCTCTCTCTCTCTTTTTGTTTTAGGTCTTTGTATAGTCTTTTACTCTATTTAGGTCTTCATAGTCTCTTTTAAGTCGTTCTAGGTCTCTTTATACTCTTTTTGGGTTCTTTTACTCTATTTAGGTTTCTTTATAGTATTTTGGGGTTTTTTTACTCTATTTAGGTCTCTATAATCTCTTTGTATTCTCTTTTTAGTCTTTCTAGGTTTCTTTATAGTCTTTTATGTCTTTTGCTCTGTTTAGGTCTCTATTTAGGTTTTTATAGTTTTTATGGGTCTTTTTAGTCTCTTCTTAGTCTTTTTAGGTCTTTTTATAGTTTTTTGGGGTCTTTTTACTCTATTTAGGTATCTGTAATATCTTCTTAGTCTTTCTAGCTCTCTTTATAGTTGTATAGTCCTAAAATGTTAGCACCCATAATTGGATACTTCAAGACCTATTAGGCCCCATTTTGGCAATTTTGGGGTCTGAATGTCCATTATGCTTCATCCTGGCAAGCTATATTTTCTCCTCCCACTCCTATTCTCTCTTCCCAATCTCCCCCTAAAATTTAAGTCCATTTTTCCTGGGACATGTCGCCAGTGGTGACCTATCCCTTGGCTTTGGGGCCCAAACTTTCCCCCAAGCCTGATGCTAGGGTCTTATTTCAAGATTTTCATTTGCGGTCGCCCTGGATCAGATTTGAATCCCAAAATGATGGAGTTATTAGAAGAACCCCTTATCACTCCTCATTTTGACATTCGTGATCTATTATCAAGTGAAAATGTATTCAAGCTATCAAGTTTTCATGCAAGCAAGAACAATTAGATTCAAGATTTGAAGGAAAGCATCCAAGATCAAGATCTTCAAGTCTCCAATTATTCAAGATCATTCAAATTCAAGGAAATCTTCTCCATTTGATGCAAGTTCTTCTCACATGATGGCCAAGTAGGGGAATTCTCAAATCAAGTAAGAAGATTAATTCACTCATCCATCTTCTCTCTCCTCTTTGCAAGTGATCATCAAGCACATCTACATTCAAGATCTAGGAGTGGAAATCATATATCTATGCATTTTTTAAGGCATCCTTGATTCTACATTACATTCCAAGTTCAACTCTTTGTATTTCAAGCACATTCAAGCATCTTCATGGATTTGAGCAATTTTTACATCCGTTCATGAGGGTTTATGCAACAATTTACCTTTTTACATATATATATTTCCTTATGCAATTTCTTCCTATTTTTAAGGTTGATTCCTAAATAGGGGTTTGACCAAGGCAAACCCCTTTCCACAACTTTTTCCCCATTTTTCTATGTCTAGGAACAAGATACAGAGTCATCGGATCAGATCTAGGCAAAGCAGGAACAATTGTAGGTTCTGTGAAAGTTTCATTTGAAAACCTTAGGCACATGTCGCCAAACTTGATGTCTCCTTGGAACACGTCGCCAAACTTGATGTGTCCCAACCACTTTCAATTTGAATTTTTTCCATAGGTTTGCTTCGTCTTCTAATTTCTATTTCTGTTAGTTTCAATTCAATATCTGTTTATTTCAATCTATCTTCAAAAGTTTTTTATTGTCTTTCCTAATAGATCTATTACACCACTTAATCATTCTCATTTTATTCATTACATTACTTAAAGGAAGGATAGATCTTGTTCCCAGTTAGTGCTTGAGTCACCTCTTGAGCCTATTGGGCACATTCTTCTTTCCTAATGTACAATCAATGAAATGAGGAAGTAATTTGTTTACCACATTACCTATTGCATTGCTTTCCCCATTTTTCCATTGTACAATAGGTCTCTCTCTCTCTCTCTCTCTCTCTCTCTCTCTCTCTCTCTCTCTCTCTCTCTCTNATAGGTCTCTCTCTCTCTCTCTCTCTCTCTCTCTCTCTCTCTCTCTCTCTCTCTCTCTATTCATTTTAAGTCTTTTTACTCTATTTTTAGTCTCTCTATTTTTTGTGAGGCCAACAAATATGAATGTGTTGCTAGACTACATATGCATGCAAATACACTAAATATTATATTCTATCTGCATGAAATACCACCGTTTGAAGTATGAAATCTTGTATACCCATTGATGATTATATTCTATGTCAATGGTTTTGGTATAAAATGAACCGTCGTTGATACTAGGTCAATACTCAATATTTGTGGTTTGGACTTCTTGCCTAAGATTAAGGAGGATAAGAACTCCTTGGTTGTATCTTTGTTATTTATCTGGGGGTTTGGAAATACCATAAATACCATTGTAGCTACTATTATACTACCATTAAAGGTTGGACCAGTTACAATACCTATCTTGGTATATATGTTATGTGAGGACCCCTACCTTATAATATCTTATTCGGTAGACCTTGGCTTCATTCCTTGGGTGCCATGTTATCTACCTAACATGGATATGTTAATTTTGTATTTGATAACCAAGTAGTCACAGTCAAGGAAGACCTTGATTCATGCATTTGTGCCAAATAGTAGTTGTGGGACAAGCCTCAATTTCTCCTAATTTTCAGAATTATACCCTATTGATTTCTTATAATATGTCAATATCCTCTTCCTTGATACCACTAAATGTGGATACTTACGAGAATGTTCTCTCAAAGGAACATGCTATGGAGAAGTCATATCCTCCTAAGGTAGATCCATCTAAGATAGATTCACTCAAGGCGGAGGATCCTAAAACCATCCCTATTGAATAAACCAAAAATTCTCCTTAAACTAAGGTCAATGCATTTTTGAGTGATGATGGGGAACTTTAGACTTCACTGATTCTCATGTTGGTGAGTACAAATTAAACCCTTTCCACTTTAATATTCCAAAGATCTCCTTTGTTGTAGCTACAAAAGAAGACTGTGGTTTTATAAAGCTCAAGGATACGTATCATGTTGATCGTCTTTTTTTATACTAGTCCTCCAAATTCTAAGGAAATTCAATCGATTTATGGACCAAGATATGAGTTAGTTTTGAAGTATGGTTACACCACTATAGGTTGTAGACCCAATGTGAAGGGTATCTAAATTCCTCTGGAACCAAATATTTTTGGGAGATTGTTGAGTATTGTGTATATATGTACTGACATTGATTTTTTGTCATTGATGTCAAGATATTCCTACTATTGGTGACAGTGTGTTGCAAGGTGTGTGCCCTTGGTCTTGGTCAGTCCATGCAGTGGTTAGTGACAAGGGTTTAACAGCCTCCTATGGATTCTATAAATCTAGTGGTTGTATCGGGCATTAACAGATCGAGATTTTGATGCAACAAAAACAACCAAATCTAACAATTGGTATCAGAGCTTAGGTCACAGGTTTCAACCCCATGCATGTCCTGAGGGAGGGATTGTTACAAGGTGTGCACCCTTGGTCTTAATCAGTCCATGTAGTGGTTGGTGACAAGGGTTTAACAAAATCTTATGGATTCTATAAGTCTAGTGGTTGTATCAAGCATTAATAGTTTGAGCTTTTGGTGCAACGACAACAACCCAATCTAACACAATGTTCCTGTGTGTTCCTAAGATATTCGGTGAGAATATTACTTTGGTATGGCTACTATATTGAATATTAGATGTTGTGAAGGTATAGATAGTTTAATTGATATCTATAGTTTATCTATGCCAACTTGCAGAGTTTTGCGTGATGATTTGAGTGAGCTATGAAGCATTTATCAAAGACTAGTATTTTGGTTGTTCAGATAGTGACAATGTTTTAGTTCTTGGATCGGTGTGGATCGGTTATGAAATATTATTTGTTGCTAACCTGGGGGTGAGTTGAGGACATGGATATGTGTCCTCATCTCGAGTGGTTCATGATTTGGATACTGGCAAGCTATTTTTCTTTTATGACAGAGGTTGTTGTTTAGTGTTCCTGATGAATAGTGCAGAGATGAGTAAGAATTTTGAGGCAGAGTGGTTCCTGTTGATGTTTCTAGATTGTGTCCTATTCATGTTGCTGAATCACATTGGATTATGTGATCAAATTTGATGATTTATCATGTAGCATGTTTTTCTTCTTATTGTTCTTGACCAACATAGTGGCGTAGCATGTTGCGAAGGATTTATTGGAGTTGATGAAAAAAATCAACCCACAGCTCCCAAGAATCACCTACATGCAAACACCTATCACCGAAAGAGAGAAGACAAAGGCTATGGAGGCTAGAAACAATAGATCTCTAGAAGAGGAGACATCATAAACAAACAAAGGAGAAAACCCTCAATGCAATATCATCCTCAAAATAATGAATTACCCACAAAGAGATGTCAACCAAAAGTGTTGAATGAATAACTCAATGATCCAATAAGTGAATAGAAAATACAAAGAGATCAAACCTTATAAAGGTGATAAAAACCCTAAAGGGGTGAAGAAACCTAGGTTGCATGATAATAATTAATAAAAGAATTAATTATTAGATGCCTAAAGTTTAGCTTAAGTGAAATGGAGATAATAAGTGACTTAATAATTAAATCAAGAGGATTTATTTAATAAGTGGAAACACTTTATTACTCTAACACCCCCCCTTAAGATAAACTTAGGGAGTAGCTAAAAACCTAAAAAAGAACTAATTAAAGAAGGAAAATGGGTCCCGACAACTTGGCCTGATCAAGTACCTAAGTAGAAAAAATCTCTGTAAAGAGGAGAAAAGGAGAAAATCCAGTGGGAAAAACCCCTCTCCGCAGAGAGATGAAGACTAGTGAAGGACTGAAGAAGCCTCCAACTAGAGAATATCACAGAAGAATAGGAACAAAATAATGAATATGTAGGACACCACTGAAGCATAAGCTGCAAACACTATCGAAGAACTGTTGGAACCTCCACTAAAATAGAATCTGATCAGGTAGAGAAGACTGTAATCTGTATGAGTGCTCTAAAATGGCACTACTCGAATCAGGATGGCAAATAAGGAAAACATCAAAACTCGAAGATACAGATGGCAAGAAACACCAAATTTTGAAGAGATGATCAAAAGATGGAAGGATGCCTCCAAAATAGGAATGAAAGAAGAGTGTACCCATATGGTAAATGACCCATCTCACCGAAATGCATAGGTACCCAGCCACTGCATCTTCCTAGTATATAGGAATAAAAATTGAATACATAGATCACTCCATCAAATCAAGGAAGCATTAGAACCAATAGGAGATACCCCCATAATGTTGAGCAAGGAGAGGCATGACAGGTACACTAAAGAAAACTGCCAAGAATAACTACATGATGAAGAACCAGGAATATAGAAAGTGCAATAGAAAGTAAAAACACATATAAAGGATGGTGTCGTGGAAGGATCACTCTCTTGACACACATCATGAGGCTAATTTTGTGGAAGGAACACTCACTTGAAAAAGGTTAAAAAAAAACCCCATTGCACTTTATATGTAGTGCGAGTACAAAAATGCACAAAAAAGTCCAAGATCCCAAACATGCATCAGATGACACTTTATCCCAGTGCATTTGCAAAAAAAGAAATACAATAGAGAAATATGTCTACAATATCTAGGAATGGCAGAAAGATATAGAAACATGGATAACAACTAAAAGGGAGTCATCCCATGCACAAAAAATGATCCCAGGACCTGAAACATCCAAAATATCCACTTGATTGCAAAAATGCAAAAATCTGAATAAAAAATACCTGGAGTAGAATTTGGGCATGAGACCCATGAAATAAGAAAGAGGACGGAACCATCTTTTTGACATCATGCATAAGTTGAAAAATGGAGTCTGGAGAAGCAAGATAGAGTGACTAGAGTGCAAAATGGAACCCTGACTTTGACTAGAAAAACCCTACAAGATGAAAAAATGAAAAAAAACCAAACCTAGAAACTCAGGTCGAGTTCGGAACCATCTTTCTGGCAATATCTTGTTTGGCGCAAAACACTAGAAAAAAACCAACATTACCCCTAAAAAGGCACAAAAATGAGCTTGGTGGCTCCATGGTGGCTCTACGAGCGAAGTTGGCATTGTGGTGGTGCGGCGGTGGCGAAGGAGGGCAGTGCCGCTGGTAGATGGTGGCACGATCTAGTGGTGCACGGGTGGAGGTTTGGCGGTGAGTTCCCAGCTCGGTGGCGAGCTCTGAGCTCGGCAGTCAGGTGGGCCCCACCACAGAAAATACAAAAAATTATTTTCTCCCCCTTTTTTTCACATGCAAAAAATAGGAAAAATAATTTTGTCTCTCCTCCATGCAACGCCAGGCACAGATTTTGAGGTGGTGTCAAAATTGAGGTAGCACAGAAATCGAGGCAATATCAAAACTAAGGTGGATTTTTGCCTCAAAAAGTGTGCCAAGGGTCGTGCATTCAAAAATAGGGCCCAAATTTCAACTTTGTCCAAATTGGGCGTGCCTTATATGAAAATGGGGGTTTTGGGGCATTTTGAACGCGATCGTGAGGACAGTTAGTGCCCATAGTGCTCTGAAAATATCTCCACCCCAAATCCACGCAACTTTTCATAGAAAACCTCTCAAAACACCAAATTTGAAGGGCAAGACCAAAAAACTCTTATGAAAAGAACAAGGGCATGAAAGGGTGGAGCTCTGATACCATATTGGATTTGATGAAAACTATCAACCCATAGCTCCCAAGAATCACTTGCATGCAAAAACCTACCACAAAAAGAGAGAAGCCAAAGGCATGTGGAGGCCAGAAATAACAAATTTGTGGAAGAGGGGACATCATGAAAAAAACAAAGGAGAAAACCCTCAATGCAATATCATCCTCAAAATAATGAATTACTCACAAAGAGATATCAACCAAAAGTGTTGAATGAATAACTCAATGATCCAATAAGTGAATAGAAAATACAAAGAGATCAAACCTTATAAAGGTGATCAAAACCCTAAAGGGGTGAAGAAACCTAGGTTGCATGATAATAATTAATAAAGGAATTAATTATTAGATGCCAAAAGTTTAGCTTAAGTGAAATGGAGATAATAAGTGACTTAATAATTAAATCAAGATGATTTAATTAATAAGTGGAAACACTTTATTACTCTAACAGGATTATGGCGTGATTTATGGATCTGGAGAATATTCAAGGATGTTTTTATTGATAATTGTTATGTCTTAGCCAGCATTCAATGGATCACATTGTGAATTGAGGTGTAATGAATTAATATTTTGTATATAGGTCCTTGGCCAACCTAGTAGAGACAAAGTTGATGTAATGTACATATAAAGATGTAATAATTTGTGATTGTGAGTGTGTGAGAGAGATTCATGTGGATGTGTGAAGAGGTATGTTTGCAATCTACAATTGGGGAAGATATTTTTTATGCTTCATTGAAACTATTATGGAATATCAGAGATGTTATTTATCAATTCGTGAATTATGGACTATTGTCCACTATGATTTATAATCAGAGATTTTTGTAAGGCAATGAGCCTTCCTTTGGGTTGAAGCCTTTTTTTTGTATTTGAGCAGTGATCTCTAGCTAATGTGCCTGAATGCATATGCATTCCCCTTTGGATTACTCCTAAAAGGGTAAAGTGCTTCTAATAGAGTACATTCATCTTGCGGGTTTGATCCACACCATGGTATTTTCCCTAACTGGGTTTCCACATAAAAAATTATTAGTGTTAAGTGTTGATTACTATGTTATGCTGTTACATTCATGTTTATCATTCAGATATGAGATTAAGCTTATAATTTAGTCAAAGTTTTTGAGTTTTTGGACACAACTAATTCAATCCCCTCTAAGTTGTGTGTGCTTCCTTAATTTTAACAATTGGTATCAGAGCCAGTGTCCTCTTTTTGAAGCTTGACTACTTGAGGAGATCTGAGATGACAACCTTTAAGGAGCTCGTCTAAGATTTGATGGTATAAATTATGCTGTATGGAAGGACTAGATGATTACACACTTGAGATGTATTAGTGAAGAACGTTGGGATATCACAAAGAAGTCTTACCCTCCTTCTGCAGATATTTCTACTGTGACTCCTAATGAGAAGAAACAAACTGAGTACAATGTCAGAAAAAAAGAAGCCTTTTTGAGAACTTTATCAGATGCAGAATATACAAATGTTATGGGATTGGAGATTGCACATCAGGTATGGATAAAATTAGAGACATTACATGAAGGAGATGAATTTATGAACCAAGCCAAGTTGCAAAGTTTGAAAGGAAAATATGAAGCAGTGAAGATGAGCGAAGATGAGAACATTACTTCCTATGTGAATAAGATCCCCAAAATTGTTTGTACAATCAAATGTTGGTGGAACGTTGGATGAAAATGAAATTGTTTCTAATATCCTAAGATCCTTGCCTCCTTACAATCGCAAAGTTGCTTCTATTAAAGAAATCAAAACCATGGTACCTATGACAAGAGATTCTTTTATTGGAAAGAACTATCTGCTTTTGAAATGAGAGAATTTCATGATAGTCTTTCTAAATTTGAATATGCATTTAAAGCTACTATTTCTAAGGATAAGAAAAGATATAACTTTTGTGAAAGTTCATCTAAGTATGTATCTATATATGATAATGAATATGAAGAAATTGAAGAAGAAGAAAGGAATCTTGATGAGCTTGAAGCCCTAATTGCAAAGAGACTACCTAAGGGATCTGGTAAGTATCAAGGAAAATTACCTTTGAAATATTTTTCATGCAATAAGATTGGTCATATTGCTTCAAGGTGTCTAGATAAAGAACCTAAGTACAAGCCTAAGAAATTCAAGTCTAAATATTAGAAGAAGTGTTATTATGTTGCTGATGAATGTGTAATTGATGATGAATATGAAAAGAGTGAAGATGAGATTGTATTTATTGCTATCAAAGATGAAAATCCTAGTTTTTTGAGTGAGGAAAAAGCCTTGGTTTCACATGTGGATAAAAAGGATGATTGGGTTATTGAGAGTGGTTGTTCTCATGAGCACATGACTAGAGACAAATTTTTTTTGTTAAATTAGAAAGGTATGATGGTGGTGTTGTCAGATTTGGTGATGACACTCCTTATATTATTAGAGGTAGAGGTTCTATTACACTTGATGATAAGAATAACATTGATAATATTCTATATGTTGATGGTTTGAAATATAATATTTTGAGTGTTGGAAAACTAGTTGATAAAGGTTACAACTTACAATTCAAGGATGAAATGTGCAAGATTATTGGATGCTCTAGAATTGAGATTGGCACAAGGAGAAAGACTAAAGATAATGTATTTCGTTTGAACAATTCTGAGAATAGATGCCTGATTTCTAAGATTGATGACAATTGGTTGTGACACAAGAGATTTTTCCATGTAAATTTTGATAACTTTGTGAAGATTAGAACTACAAGAGACGATAGAGATCTACCTAAATTATTGAATCTTTCTAATGCGATGTGTAAGGTATGTCAATTGGGTAAGCTGACTAAATTTACTTTCAAGAGAAAATCCAATAAATCAATAAACAAAGACCAATGGGGTAATTATGGATGACTTGTATTAGTTTTCAAGAGAAAATCCAATAAACTCTCCACAAGATTTGTACCTGTAATAGTTTTCAAGAGAAAATCCAATAAACTCTCCACAAGAGTTGTTCAACCACCGACACTCCTCTCTTAGAAATGCAATAGAGCGTACATATGGTATTCTCAAGAAGATTTTTCCAATCCTTAGGCATGCCACGTCTTATTCTATCATGAAACAAGCCCATATTGTATTAGCATGTTGCATACTACACAACTTCATTATGATAGAGGATGACATTCCATCAAAAATTGGTACTGAAGAGGAAGATGATTGTGATGGGATAGAAGTACCAATGCTTGAGACATATGGGTTGTCTCAGCATGATAGAGACCAGTGAGCACAGTTTTGAGATGATATAGAAAGTACAATCTGGGAAGACTACAAATCATGAGAATAGTTATACTTTTATGGGTCAATTCATTTTATTTGAGTAAACAAATGTATGCAAATACTTTGATATACATGATGGTTTCCTTTTTCTTTTGTTTGTATCTGGAAGTATTGGAATTGTATATAATAGCTGTACTTTTATGGGTCAATGTGTTTTATTTGAGTAAACTGATGTATGCAAATACTTTGATATACATTATGGTTTCCTTTTTCTTTTGTTTGTATTTGGAAGTATTGGAATTGTATGTAATAGTTGTACTTTTATGGGTCAATGTGTTTTATTTGAGTAAACTGATGTATGCAAATACTTTGATATACATGATGGTTTCCTTTTTCTTTTGTTCGTATCTGGAAGTATTGGACATGTTGGTTTTTTTATTTTCTATATTATACCGATGTATGCAGATAAAATGATACAATGATATGTCCATAAATATGTTCCATGTCTATGTTTAAACCATTAACAACAATATATTTACACCATTAACAAGCCTTTGTACATTGTGAACAACTGATCTAAACCATGGCATACACAGAACTAATGATGAGCATGGAAGAAAATGGTAACATGAGCCACATATCTTCTTCCTCAAAGAAGGTAATGTAGACCAAAGAGATGGAACACAAGTTTATAGACTTCCTCATTGAGCAATTCCAACTTGGAAGAAAAGGAGATGGGGGATTCAAAAAAGAAGCGTGGACTGCCATTGAGAGGCGGTTCAACGCGGATATGCACCTCACTCTAACAAAGGAAAATTTTTAAAATAAGCCGAAAACATGGAAGCTTGCATATAGAGTGATGAAAGAGTTGAGAAATACAAGTGGTTTCACTTGGAATGAGGAAAATCAATGCATGGATGTGTATGAGTTAATTTTGGCCTTCTAAATCAACCACACACTTCAACATAGTCCTTCTTCACTAGGTACAGCCAAGACTGAATATGAGTTATTCATCCTGCCTGTCTGTGTGATTCGACCTGTTGCCTT
>MU227577.1:147739-215769 GCA_018584345.1 Thuja plicata | reverse complement strand
GTAATAAAACTAAATTAATTAACTAACTAACTAACATATGATTCTAACTAAAAAATAAATTTAAATCTACATTAAATAATATTTTATATTTTCTAAAATTAAAAATAACAAAATTAAAACAAAAAAATCAAATAATAGTAAAACTACATTAATTTAACATAACAAAATTGAAAAACATTAAAAAAAAACAAAAACAAAAAATTCCTACCTATTTTCGGCTGAAGTACTCCTATTCCGCTCCTCAAATCTTGGAAGGCGCTCAGTGAAAATGAGCCGCTCTATCCAAATTTTGGCATTTATATAGTTTTTATGGGTTCCGGTCGAAACAGGTCCGGCCAGACCTGTTTCGGCCGAACCTGTGTCCGGCTGGACCTGTTTCGGCTGAACCCGTTTAAGCCAGAACCCCTTTGCCACAACGACGCCACATGGCATTGGGTGTGCACCATGTATGTCTGGCCGAAAGGGGTCTGACCGAAATACATATGGCTGAAACATGTCAAATGGTCCCCAAGTGTGACACAGTTTCGTACTTTTACCCATTTCGAATGTAAACAAGTACATAAATATGAAAGCTTGGACTCTATATTAGAAACCATAAACCTCCATGATTATATGCTTGAAATCCACCTTGAAGAGAGAATGAATGAATCTTTAGGATGCACAAAGGATCTTGAAGGAAGATCACACCACCATGATGGATAGATCTAGGGTTTGAAAGATAAATCTTGAATGCTTGAACCAAATCCCTTCAAAGGATTGAATGCTTGAATCCTTGTCTTCAATGGAGAACTTGAATGCTTAAGAGGAAGAATTGAACACTTTGAAGGCTTGAAAACATGTAGAACAATGGATGCTTGAACTTTTTTGCTTCTTTATCACTTGTGTACTTAGAGCTCACTTAGAGAAAATGAAAGGAGAAAACTTCCTTATATTTGAAACTAGGGCACAATATTCTAGAGAGGCCTACATAGGATAAATAAATTCCAATTAGACCCATACCCTTAGAAGAGTACCTATATTAAATATAATTTAAGAATCGTCTCTTCGAAACCCAAAACAGCCGACCCAGAAGCAGGAAAAGAACTTTTGATGACCTCCGACATCTGATAGACTTTCAAACTTGAAAGGGGGACCCAGGTCAAGGTCGAGTTTGTCCTTGACCTAGGTCAAGGTCGAGGTTGACCTTGACCCAGGGAGTTAGAACCCCTGGAAAATATGCCAGATGGGAGGGATGGTGCCCGGAGAGGCCCAATCAGGGTCCTAAATAGGTAGAGAAGTAGGAGAGGGTGCAGAAATGAGGGGACAATATGATGGTGGTAAAAAACACCCCCTAAGGAGGGCTAAACGTTATTAACATGGAAGCATTTCCTTTTAAGATGATACAGAACTTAATCATTCAAATCAGTCCATTGCAAATAGAGGAACTCCTACATCATCATCATCAAGTATGGGAAAGAGGGAAAAGGCAAGTATGGACAGTTCCTTGGATATCATCTGTGAAAAAACCAAGAAAATAAAAGATGGCCTCGACAATGTTCACCTCCACAAAGAGGATAAATCTGATGAGGATACTGTTTGGCTTATCACGTATAATGCTCTCAAATCCATCCCTGAATTGAGTCAAGGTGTTTTCATGGAGGTATACAACAACTTCGTGCTTGAACGTGAAAGAGATAAAGGGTTCTTGCTAATGATTGAGGAGGAGAGAGTGGAGTGGATTGCATTCACATTTGGTGGATTGTAATGATCCACACTGCCCAAAGCATTCACAAATTTAGTACCAAATAACTATGACATTAACCAGAATTTGTTTTTTGTAATTAGACTTTTCATAGGTATTTGAAACATTTTCATCTATTACAGCTTACCCTTTTGCATGTTTCACGAGGTGACAGTACTATTGCATCACAATATGCCATTCAGTTTTTGCAATGTTGATATGGTACATATGTACTGATAAATTTACTATTGGCTGTCATTTTTTTCCAAACATATTTAATGTTGTACATAGGATATTTAATGTTATGTGAAGTGTTATAGTTCTCCGTGTCAATGTTGCACTCTAGTATAGTTGTGCTTGTCACATATTATATTATGTTCAAAATTGATTTATAGTTCTCTATGTCAATGCTGCACTTCTATTGTCATTATATTATGTTCAAAGTTTAGATTTGGAGGTTGCACTTCTATTGTTATTATATTATGTTCAAAATTGATTTATAGTTCTCTGTGTCAATGCTGCACTTCTATTGTTATTACATTATGTTCAAAATTGATTTATAGTTCTCTGTGTCAATGTTGCACTTCTATTGTTATTATATTATGTTCAAAGTTCAGATTTGGAGGCTGCACTTCTATTGTTATTATATTATGTTTAAAATTGATTTATAGTTCTCTGTGTCAATGTTGCACTTCTATTATTATTATATTATGTTCAAAGTTTAGATTTGGAGGCTGCACTTCTATTTTTATGATATTATGTTCAAAATTGATTTATAGTTCTCTGTGTCAATGCTGCACTTCTATTGTTATTATATTATGTTCAAAGTTCAGATTTAAAGGCCGCACTTCTATTGTTATTATATCATGTTCAAAATTTATTTATAGTTCTCTGTGTCAATGCTGCACTTCTAAATTGGATTTAGAGGCAACTGACTTTCAGACCATGCATCAAAGTTCAAATTTCTAGGCTGAAAGAGCCTTTTCTATTGAGCTTATGAAAACTAAAATTCAATAGGGTTTTTAGTTAAAATTCCACTACATCACTGGAAATGTTTCATTGCTTAAAGGATTCAAACTTTCATGTCAAACATAAATCGCTGGAGATGGATAAAATCTGATATGTTCCTCTCAATATGATTGGAGAGAACAAAGTTGTTTTATAACAATGCTGAAATTCAATGTATCCCAGAGAAACACCCTGCAGTACATTCTTCAATTATGTTGGATGTTATGATACATAGCATTTTTATTTCTGTAATTTTGAAATATGCCTTTCCAAATTATTGTCTCTTGGGATTTAAGATAGAAGTGCTTTTTATCCACTACTTCATTAACAAAGCTTCTTTCATTAATATGCTTGAAAAATCTGCCTTGACACAGCTATAAATTTTCCAAGTTGTAAGTCTCTTGATCTGCTATAAATTTTCCTTTGTAAGTCTCTTTAAAACTACTCAAAAATCTGCACAAAAAGACTCCTTTAGATATGCTCAAAACACCTCTAAAACTCAGCTACAAAACTTCCATATGCCACTGCTCTAGACCTGCAATAAAGTATTCTCAAAGTGATGCAAATTTTGACACAAGGTCTGCTATGAATCTACCACTATGGAAAATTCAATGTCCTTTAAAATCTACTATAGTGTGCTTCAGAATTTTGCTCTTCAATGCTTCAAAGACCTTCTCTTAATTAGAATGATATTAAATGAAATATTGCATTCAAAAGTTCTTCACGCATTCCTCTTATATCTTCACAAAGGGGGAAACTTGATTGAGAAAGAAATGTATTGCAAGGGGTGGAAACTTTGTTCTTCTTGCATTTGTTAGTCCTGTTGCTTTTAACATATTTAAGCGGAATACACCAAGGAGTACCACATGATGAATGCTTAATATAATGCATTGTCAAGGTGTACTCTTAGAACTGTCTATTTCTAGTTCTTGAGAACAGATGGTGATATAAATGTGTTTTGGTAGATGACATTATTGTTCATGATTCTGTCTCATGTTATATGTATATACCTGTTGCATTTGTTATTATTGTTGCACTAGGATAGTTATGTCTCATGGTAAAGAAATAGAAATGGATAGTTTTGAGACTAAATGTATGATGATATAGTGAGACTACACATATGCTGATATTAAAAAAGTTTGAAATAGCTTCTAGATTAGATTGTGTAGATATTTTTGGCATCAACGTTTCTGATCACACTATGTGATCCTTCATCAGGATGAAAGAGAAAAAGGACTGAAAGAGAAGTCAATCATTTTTCTCTCTTTCAATATTTTTTCTCTATTTCGTCCTGATGATGGATTACAGAGTGCGATCCGAAACGTTGATGCAAAAATTATATACACAATCGAATGCAATGAACTATCTGATGAGAAAATCTAAAGTACACAAAGTGCAAGACTCCACATATGCTGATAAAAAAATGAGCTATCTGATGATTATTTACTGTTCATGTTCGTAAACAATCAATATTTCTGATGGTACTCCTTGGTGTATTCCATTTAAAAATATACTAGTTTTAGTTTTTCTATCATGTTTAGTTTGTATATGCAGGATTGGCCATCTAACAGTACAGACAGAAATGGGAAGAATGAGCAAGATATCAGACGGTTTCTCATTGAGTGTGGGGCATAAGGGCGTAGAGCGTGGATTTCTAATTTAATGGTGTGTTTTCACACCACCATTCAGTTCATGGATATTGTTCTTCCTCATCTTCTATATGATGCTATAGATGTTTCATTGTTTTTTTTGTATAAATACTAAGTTTGGTTGCTTCAATAGTATGAATGAACAAAAATATGTTTGATACAGGGGTGATGGCTATGATAAATGTTCCTATGTGTGACTGTGCTGATGGAGTGTGCTGCGTGTTGATGATGTCACACACAGACAATAATCTGGACCGTAAATTTTGGACTTGCATAAATAAGAAAAAGGTTGTTAATAACACTATATTTAATATTTACAAATAATAAATATTAATCATTATAGCAATACTAACTTAGATTTATATTGTAGGATGGAAGTAGATGTGGCTACTTGTGGTGGGCCAATGATGCCCCATCTCTATCTACATCATCTGCATCATCTAGACATATACCTGTTGTGGATGATGAATGAAAATCGTGCAAGGCGCTCGAGACCGCTATGGAAAAAGTGAAGGCTACCTATAAAGCCGATGTCAAGTTTCTACGATGTTTTGTTTGTGGTCTAGTCGCACTACTTTGTTCGGTCATTCAGCAAAAATAGTTATATATATACTGTGGTGAGGACTATAAGACTTGTTTAATACCGAGCAATGCAATGATTATTTATAGTTTTATGCAAACACTTTTATGTCTCAATTCCAACCAATCCTTACAATACCATTTTGCATTCCTAATTTTATTTGGTTATAGAAATATAGTCTTGATGTCATAGAATTTTACAATCACCCTATCTGTTACCAATAGCCTAAGATGTGAACTAGTAGTCCTCTTATTTGTCTACATTTCATATGGTACTTTATCTTTTTATTAGATAATAAATGGATGTCATTGTGGCTTATAAGCTTCTCCCCTCCATTCATACAAACAAAATTGCCTCTTTTATTGTTAAGTTTGATATGGAAAAAGATTATGATAAAGTGTATTAGGAATTCCTAATACAAATCCTCAATAAAATTGGTTTTGAACCTAAATTGTGAAAATAGGTTCTATCATGTATGTTAGGGGCCAATTTCTCAATCCTAGTTAATGGATATTAACTATAAATCTATAAATCTATGAAAATTGAGTTGGAATATAAACATCCTTACTTAGAATTTAAACAACGAACCTAAGAAACCATCTAAGAGTCAAAAGATAAAATATCCTAGATGAAGATTACTTGCATAATCATAGAAAAGATTGAAGATAGTTTTTTTATTAAAGTATTACAACATCCATATAATAACTAATATAGTTAGTAACTTACTAATCAATTAAACTAATATGATGTTCCTTATAAATTTAAAATATAATCAAAATTTAAAAAATAAAAGTTAAAAAAAGCTCAAAATTAAAAACAACTCAAAAATTAAAAAATAAAAAAATGGACAAAATAAATCACAACATTAAATTAAACATTATTAAATAATAATAATAAAATTTTAAAGTCTTTGTCAAATTCCAATTCCAATTCGAAGTGTAGAAGCAAACATAGAAGATGGAGTGTCTAATTCCAATTCCATTTCGAAATTGTTGAAGCAAACGTGGAAGTTGGAATTTGTCAGTTCCAATTCCAATTTTGAACTTGGCAACCAAACACAGAAGATGGATTGACTCATTCATCTTCCGGGTCAACCAAATGGTCCAAACTATATCCAGAAGATGCAGAACCGAAATTTCAAAACCCTATTTTGAGATAATCAGGTTTTGAGTCCAATTCCAATTCCCCAACCAAACGAGGCCTCCTGTATCAGCTAGCTTGCCCTCGCTAGATTGGTGTGCTCAAAGACTTTATGCCTCTACTCTCCATAAAAGAAAAAAAAAAGCAAAAAGAAAAAGATACATAATTTTTCATAATTTAATATTTATAAAAATCATTAATTTAATATAATATTAAAAACCACACAAAATCAAACTAAACGAAATAAAGAGTGGCTTACTTCACCACTACTTATAGCAGAATTCAACAACCAACAAATTCACATAATAACAATGAAAGAGAAGGGAACAACCACCTACAAATTCACAAACTAAAAAAAGAAACAAGGGAACACGCTGTCCCAACTCAACAAACAATCATGGCCACAATAATTTTTTTCCCACACCTTTAATCACCCTCTTTAATATTTATTTTGGCAATGCAATCCTTGAATGATAATTGAACAAGATTTTTTTCCAAAATATGCATCAGCAAACAATTGAAATCGAAATCCAATAAACATATTTTAAATGTAAAGCATCATTCTCGTACTTTGAAAGCCCAATTGAAATATGTCCTGAAATCTATCATATCTTCAAAACTCCAGCCTTTTAGATTCCTGGGTGGGATGAATGGCATTAAGAAATTGTGCAGCCCAAAACAGCAATGAAGAGGGATAAGCTAAGCAAATGATAACATATTATTCCGACAATATATAAATGAAACTGGGTAATAATAAGGAGGATTTGATAGTCAAAGTGGCGCCCATGAAATAACAGACAGAAGTGTCTGCCATTAAACGTCTCTGACCTTTCTTCCTTTGTCAACGCTCAAAACCATTTTTTTATTCTCAACTGATTACTTTTGACCCACTCCTTTCAGCGTGCAATCTCAGTGGAAATTTTTACTTACACTTTTGTTTATAATATATTTTTGCTGTGGATAAGCTGGGTAGTGCGAGTGCGTGAAATTCAAAGATGAAAGATTTGCCAATGGCAAAGGTACAAATCTGTGCAGGGATAAAGCTGCCGACAAATCATTCAATAAATTTGTATACTCATGCCATAAAATCCCCTTCTCAGTAGTAGTGGAATGTGAAATACCCACATATTATTTTGAGAGCACTTTTTGGTCCAACAAGAGTGCAATTGCTATATGTGGATATCCGTGCCAATTCCAATCTCTAATTGGCCTCTAAAATGATTTTTTTTTGAAGTTTAAAGCTTATTTTTAAGAATTTTTTTATTCAATCACATCTTATCTATTCTTATTTGTTTTATATTTATTGTATCTTTTGAATAATAGGTGTAATAATCATATGATTGATGTGTCTTATTTTAGTATATATCTTTTCTTACTCATTTAAAACTGTATTATGAATTTTTTATGTCTATATCTTTTCTTACCGACCTTTTAGTCTATTGCGAGAAGATTTATTAATCTAATTGCATACAATCTTATGTAAAGTTGTGCACATTATTTTATATTTTATACTTCCCCACCTTCGCTTATTTTCAAATGTTCAATCACAAAATATCTCTTCGTATACATATTTCCATACACTTCAAATTTATTAGATCTTACATATCCCAATAGTCATTCCCCATAAAGATCTTCAACTACTCTTTTATCTCGAGTTGATCTTGCTCCCACTAATCTAAACCGTGAAATTTAATTTAACCAAGTTCACATTGCCCTTACTTTGTACTTGTATTCAAAGTCATTTTATTTTGTTAGTTACTAATATTACCATGAAGTGAGGCATGTATAGTGTTGTAACAAGTTCCTTATAATGACTTGATATATATAGTATACATCTACGATTGATACTTTGTCAATTCCAATTATCTCTTTCGTCATTGACCATTCAAATTTGAGTTATTACCATATTTCAAACATCTATATTAATTCATTAATATTTTTATTATTTAACTAACATTATTTTACTAGCTTTTTTTATCCTCCTTCTTCATCCAAAATTATCTTTGATTCACTTAAATAAGACATAATCCTTAATAAATATTTATCTAATTAGTGTGGTCACAATTAAAAGGTCCTAAAAAGAGAACAATCCAACAATACAAATTAGAATTCAACACAATAGAAATACCAATACAATTTCTCATTGATCAAATACCTGCTAACACTTTTAAAAAATATTACTAACCTACTACATGTTTATTATAAGTGTAGATTGGCTCATACTATTCCATAGACTTATTGCATAAAATCCCCTCCTAGGTGGTAGTGGAGGTGAAATACTCAAATTATTTTGCAAGCCCATGTCATCATAACGCTAGTTTTGTATTTCACAAGAGAGCACTTTTTGTTCCTTCAAAAATGTAATTGGTATCAATTCCAATCTCTTATTGGCCTAACAATGGTACTTTTTTTTGGTCTAAAGTTTATTTTTAAGAATATTTTTATTCACCCACATCTTATCTATTTTTACATATTTTATATTTATTGTATCTTTTGAATAATAAATTTATATTAAGTGTAATAATCATATGATTAATGTCTTATTTTAGTCATTTAAAACTATAATGTGAACTTTTAATGTTAATTTTCTTTTGCCGACTTTTTAGTCTATTGTGAGAATATTTATTAATCTAATTGCATACAATCTTGTGTAAAGTTGTGCATATTATTTAATATTTCATACTTCTTCACTTTCACTTATTTTCAGATATTCAATCACAACATATCAATTCCTACGCATATTTCCACACATTTCACATTTATTAGATCCTTCATATCTCGATAGTCATTCCCCATAAAGACCTTCAACTAATTTTTTTTTTAATAATCTTGAGTTGATCTTGCACCCATTAATCTAAACTGTGAAATTCAAAAGTTCAAATTCAAAATCAACCAAGTTCATATTGCCATTACTTTGTACTTGTATTTAAAGTTGTTCTATTTTGTCAATTACTAATATTTCCAAAACCTATATTAATTAAATAATATTTTTATTATTTAACTAACATTATTTTACTAGCTTTATTATCCTTCTTCCTCGTCCAAAATTATTTATTTGATTTACTTAAATAAGACATAATCCTTGGTAAATATTTATCTAATTAGTGCGGTCACAATTAGAGTCCAAGAAAGAGGACTATCCAACTATGCAAATTAGAGTTCAACACAATAGAAATAACATAGGACACCAAGGCAACTTGTCATTAATCAAATACTTTATAAAAATTACAAAAATATTACTAACCTACTACATGTTTAAATTATAAGTGTAGATTGGATCATAGGTTTCCATAGGCTTATTGTTGAAGTTGATAGCTAACCCCACAACTCCAAGAAATCACTTGATACAAAAACACCTATCGCATATAAAGAGAAAAGGCCATGATTGTTCTATGCCCTTAATCCTAGAGTATACATATGGTTATGCGTAGTCATCTTGCGGCTACCTTAACTCCTAATTAAGTCATATTATCATTATTACATTGGTATTTAGTTAGGTTGGTCTTAGGCTTATATATTCATATTTAGGTAATCCTAGGTGATATACTAGGCATAAATAGGGTATATATGTGATGATGTTAGCCTTGTTTTATCCTCATATTATGGATAATGTTCCAATTGGAGATATTTGGAGGTTTACCCCTTGAATTAACTTATTAATTTTTGCTAGTATACATCATTCTCAACATATTTAACATTATCGTCCTCTTTTGTGCAAGTTATTTCATTTTAGGTGGTAACAAAGCATGACTTGGCACTGTGAAGGCAAGATATTTTCTTCAATTTTGGAGGTCACTTTGAATATTGTATATCTTTCAAATTTGAGCTAATTTTTATGATTTCTAAAGGATTTTTTAAGAACATATTAAAGCACTTTCAGTAAAATTGTTAAGGCAACGAAGTGGAATCGAGTGAGTTATCACAAATCAAGGATTTTGCCCAAATGTTTTGGGTAGAATATATCTCTCAAATTTGAGCATTTTTTCTTAAATTTTAAAGGGTTTTTTAGGATTACATTGAAAATCCTGCAGTCCAATTTGTAAATAAATTGAAGCCAAAAATAACTGACTTATTGAAAATTTAGGGTTTCCAATTTAAGTATACTCTCAAGGCTACAAATCTACCAATTTGTGGATATTTTTCTAGGTAAGTGATATATTGGCACTATAAAGTTATATACAAAATTTGTAGATTATTTATATTTTATTTGTGTAATTTTTTATAAAATTATTATTTTCTATCATGATGGGCCTTCTACAAGAGGAAAAAAGGAAATTTTCACACTAGAAAATGTTAGGATTAGAAGACAGAAATCTAACAGTTACATGCAAATATAACCAATAATGCAAAGGAATAAAACACACATAAGTAGAACAAGAAGAGATAAATTTAACGTGGTTCACCCAATCCTGGACTACATCCACAAAATAGAGAGTCCAATATTATTATTCAGTAGCAATATTTCTACCCCTCTAGCTCCCACTAGAAAGAAATACCTTGGACTCTGTTGTTCCATTTTATTGTTTTAGTCATAAAGACCAACCGAAGCTGAAGATGAGTTCAACTTATCCCTTGTCATTGCCTTTGTAAACATATCCGATGGATTTTCATTTATATGTATCTTTTCATGCCTTCACCGCCCACCATCCAATACCAACTGAATGAAGTGATACTTCAACTGTATGTGAACATTTTGTCTTTGAATGCAAGGCATAATTTGTTGCAAGATGAATGACACTCTAGCTATCTGTAAAAAAATAATTGTTAACATGTATTTTTTCCATTTCTTCCATGAAAGATTGAAGCCATATCATCTCTTTGCTTGCCTCTGTTGCAACTACATACTTTGCCTCTGTAGTGGACAAAGAAACCACATTTCGCAACCTGGAGATCTAACTCATCATTGTCCCACTGAAAATAAAAACATATCCTATTGTACTCCACCTGGTATCAATGTCTCTTGCCAAATATGAGTCAACATAGCCTTGCAAATCAGTACTAGAGCCCCCAAAACATAAACATTTTTTGGATGTACCTCTCAAGTATCTGAGAATCCATTTTACTGCATTCTAATGCTCAATACCAGGATGACTCATATACCTACTAATGATTCCTACTGCATGTGCAATATCAGGTCTAGTGCATACCATGACATGTACATTAAAATTCCTATAGTTGAAGTAATATGGTACCTTGAAATTTGTTTCCTTCTGTTGTGTCTTTGGACACATCTCCTTAGTCCATTGCAAATGACTACGAAAAGATATGCTGATAGCTTTTCCATTCTCCATGGAGAATCTCTACAACACCTTTTCAACATAATCAACCTGAGATAGAGTCAATTTACATTGTTCTGCCTATCTCTGCAAATTTTCATACTAAAAATTTGTTTTGTTGCCCCCAAATCCTTCATAGAAAATGATTTAACAAATTGTTATTTTAACTCTCTTATGTGATCCATGTTAGACCCAACTACAAACATGTCATCAACATATAAACATAAAATAATGTAGCAGTCATTATCCAACCTCTTAAAACAAACACAATTGTTAGAATTACACCTACTGAAGTCATGCTCCTCCATAAAACTATCAAATTTTAAGTACTATTTACGAGGTGCTTGTTATGGGAGTTGATGAAAACTCAACCCTACAGCTCCCAAGAATCATCTCCATGCAAACTTGTCGCAGAAAGAGAGAAGCAAAATCTATGGAGGCAAAAAATAATAGATCCATGAAAGAGGAAATTATATTATACAAATAATGGAGAGAAAACCCCCAATACAATATCATCCTTAGTGTTACTCCTAATGATTTTTGTTGCCATTTGTTTTATGAAAAGTCATAAGAGTCATTCAGTAAGAATGAAGGAGAAAGTAAAGTTAGTCGGTAAAGCCAATAGAGTTACACACCAAGCAAGGCATAAGTAGACATTGAGAAAAGCAAGTCAAAATTATGCACCGAGTAGTTACTTGTACCAAACTGAACAAATAAAATTACCAACCAATAACTACTACCGAGCACTAATAGACACCAAGAAGAGTATGTTACTGAGTAGCATAGAGCCGACATTCAAATTTGAAATTATATACATTAAATCTATATGCTGAGCAGGAAATGTATTACCAAATTCAAGGCGAGCTTTAGTTGGAACATTAAGATTCTAAATAGATGATTGTACATGATCATGATGTTGGAAATATATTTTAGGCTAGGTGACTGAGAGACGGGGGTGAATCAGGAACCAATAAAACTTATTCTCTTTTCTTCTTTATTAGATTGTCTAATCTAATTGCATTCATGGAACAGAAAAAAATTAAACATCCATAACAATTGACACAATATTTGGTTACCCAAAAACCTTCCAAATAGAAAGTAAAACTGGGGTGGGGATGGTACCCACAAGATTTAGTACTGCAATAATAAATTTGGCTGGTTAAGGCTTACAATTGACCACTTCTGATGGCCTGCCCTGTTAGGAGCAATAAGGACTATTAGGTCCACCTTGTGAAAGGATTTATACAATACAATAAAGTATGTACTCTATTAGGAGATTTGATAAGGACTGTTAAGTACACCCTGTTAAAGTATTTTGTTGATACACCTATCAGGATGAACCAGTGACTGATCTGATATGCAACTCTGATTTTCTGAATAAGATCCTTTGAAATAATAATGATCACCTGAATGTGATAGATGAGTCTCTTCTATTCCTTTATATTATTGTAGCCTTCTAATCAATCTACCACTTCATATTCACATATCCATACTCTTACTTCTGCTATTGCTATTTTCACAATTTGGATAACAAAGTACCTTACATATATATCTTATCCAAATCAATTACCTTCATAATTTGGCTACTTAACATATTTAATTAGTATCAAACAATATGTGCTAAGTCGGCCCAATGTTGATACTCGGGTCCGGTAATCCACTTGGGTGATATACTGACACTCGGGTGACACGATAAATTGGCAACTCTAGCACTCAGGTGATACTGGGTGCTCGGGTCACATTGATCACTTGGAGATGGTAACTCGGGTAACACTGGTGAGTTGGGTGATATTGTTCTGAACTAACTACTTGGTCGACACTGCAACTGCTCGAGTTACACTTCAAGTTGTTGGCTCGGTCAACAATCTATTCATATAAGTGACTAAGTGTTTTGGCACTAATTGACAACATGTCTTGCCATAAGGTCAACAATCTCCCCCTTTGGCATTAGTGACAAAAACACTTATCATATCCAAAAAATTCTAATTTGATCCATGACCACTTGTAGTTCTAGTTTTTTATTTTCAATGGCTTTCTCCAGTCTGTATATTTCCATTGCATATGACCTTTGCTCAAGATGTTAAGCTTCTGATAAGAGAACCTTCATCTCTGATACCAATTGTTGGAAATATATTGTAGGATAAGTGACCGAGAGGGGGGCGGGGTGGTGAATCGGGAACCAATAAAACTTATTCTCTTTTATTCTTTATTAGATTGTCTAATCTAATTGCATGCATGGAACATAAAATCATTAAACATCTATAACACTTGACACAATATTTGGTTACCCAGAAACCTTCCAAATAGAAAGTAAAATTGGCGTGGGGATGGTATCCACAAGATTTAGTACTGTAGTAATAAATTTGGCCGGTTAAGGCTTACAATTGACCACTTTTGATGGCCTGCCCTGTTAGGAGCAATAAGGACTATTAGGTCCACCTTGTGAAATGATTTATACAATAAAATAAATTATGCACTCTGTTAGGAGATTTGATAAAGACTGTTAAGTCCACCCTGTTAAAGGATTTTGTTGATACACATGTTAGGATGAACCAGTGAATGATCTGTTATGCCACTCTGATTTGCTAAATGAGATCCTTTGAAATAATATTGATCACCTAAGTGTGATAAATGAGTACTCTTTGTTGTTCCTTTATACTGTTGTAGCCTTCTAATCAATCTGCCACTTCATATTCACATATCCATACTCTTACTTTTTTTATTGCTATTTTCACAATTTGGATAACAAAGTACCTTAAATATACATCTTATCAAAATCAACTACCTTCATAAGTTGGCTACTTAACATATTTAATTAGTATCAAACAATATGTGCTAAGTCGGCCCAATGCTAATACTCAGGTCCAGTAATCCACTCGGGTTATATACTGACACTTGGGCGACACAATGAATTGGCAACTCTGGCACTCGGGTGACATTGGGTGCTTGGGTCACATTGATCACTCAGAGATGGTAACTTGGGTAACACTGGTGACTAGGGTGATACTATTCTGAACTAACTGCTCGGTCGACACTGCAATTGCTTGGGTTACACTTCAAGTTGTTGGCTCGGTCAACACTGTATTCATATAATTGACTAAGTGTTTTGGCACTAATTGACAACATGTCTTGCCATAAGGTCAACAATCTCCCCCTTTGGCATTAGTGACAAAAACACTTATCATATCCAAAAAATTATGATTTGATCTATGGCCACTTGTAGATCTAGCTTTTCATTTTCAATGGCTTTCTCCAGTCTGTATATTTCCATTGCCTCTGATCTTTTCTCAAGCTATTAAGCTTCTGATAAGAGAACCTTCAGCTCTGATACCAATTTTTGGAAATATATTGTAGGCTAGGTGACTGAGAGGGGGGAGAGGTGAATCAGGAACCAATAAAACTTATTCTCTTTTACTCTTTATTAGATTGTCTAATCTAATTGCATGCATGGAAAAAAAAAGCATTAAACATCCATAACACTTGACACAATATTTGGTTACCTAGAAACCTTCCAAATAGAATGTATAACTGGGGTGGAGATGGTACCCACAAGGTTTGGTACTGCAGTAATAAATTTGGTCGGTTAAGGATTATAATTGACCACTTCTGATGGTCTTCCATGTTAGGAGAAATAATGACTGTTAGATCCACCTTGTGAAAGGATTTATACAATACAATAAAGTATGCACTCTTTTAGGAGATTTGATAAGGACTGTTAAGTCCACCTTGTTAAAGGAATTTTTTGATACACCTATTAGGATGAACCAGTGAATGACTTTCTATGCAACTTTGATTTGTTGAATAAGATCCTTTGAAATAATAATGATCACCTGAATGTGATAGATGAGTCTCTACTATTACTTTATACTACTGTAGCCTTCTAATCAATCTGCCACTTCATATTCGCATATCCATACTCTTATTTCTGCTATTGCTATTTTCACAATTTGGATAACAAAGTACCTTACATATATACCTTATCCAAATCAATTACCGTCATAAGTTGGTTACTTAACATATTTAATTAGTATCAAACAATATGTGCTAAGTCGGCCCAATGCTGATACTTGGGTTTAGTAATCCACTCGGGTGATATACTGACACTCAGGCAACACAATGAATTGGAAACTCTGGCACATGGGTGACACTAGGTGTTCGGGTCACATTGATCACTTGGAGATGGTAACTCGGGTAACACTAGTGACTCAGGTGATACTGTTGTGAACTAACTGCTCGGCCGACACTGCAACTGCTTGGGTTACACTTCAAGTTGCTGGCTCAGTCAACATTGTATTCATATAAGTGACTAAGTGTTTTGGCACTAATTGACAACATGTCTTGCCATAAGGTCAAAACATGAGGCAGATCTTACCAATGAAAATAAAGAAGGAATAATGCATTGGAAGTGTAACAAATATTGCACCACTTAAACTCCATCGTTGAGGCAGGAAGCCGCAGATCTTTGTTAACCTCCTGGAAGTCATATAAAAGATCAGAGAAATAGAATACAGAAGATGATGAGAGGATGTGTATGAAGTGGACCTAAGTAGTGAAGGAGATATATGCAGAGTAAAGAAAAGCTTAAGTTATTGAGCTACTGAGTGCACTTTGAGGTAATAAAGTCAGTGAGCATAAAGAGTCTGAACAAAATTTTATTGATTCACTTACAAAGACATTTTGCAATAAGTTTTGTTGTATTAGGAGTAGTACAAATCCCATTACTAGCTAGGCCCTACTAGGTCTTATATTTTAAATCCTTTAACAGGGTACATCTCTTAGATTAGAGATTGTAAAAATCCTTTAGCAAGGTAGACTGAATAAGTCTTACTATACTCCTAACAAGGTAAGCTATCAGAAATAGCTAACATTATATCTCTAATCGAGCACCCTTTTTGCTGCAGTAGTGAAGGTTTGTGGGTGTCATCCCCACCGCAATTTTTTACTCTAACAAAGGATTTATGCATGACCAAAAGTCTTTGTGTTATGAGATGTGTTTACATGTTTTAGTTTATTTTCTTTACAACTTTTCTATGAAATGAATTCAATTTGGTAAATGATAAGTTTGATCAGTTTGAAAGTTTGAAGTTTTAATAGTACCAATTCACTCCTCCCCTCTCAGTACCTAACTTTCCATAGTTAATCCAACAATTTTTATCATAGCTAGACTCTTGAGTTAAAGGTTTAAACACCTCAGAGTAAAGATCACAACCATGGAAAGTTTCAAGTAATCTAAAAATATTTAAGGTCTTGAGTTTGAATTGTAAAATGCACAAGACGTAATCAATGATCTGAGGAGGAAACTAGAAAAGTCACTGAAGGTTAGGATGCATTTATGTAATGAAATGAATTCTACACAAGGGCATGTTGATATACTTGAGACCACATCTAAGGGATTCTGAATGATGATTTCGAGACAACCATTGTAGACCTATTGGAAAAAAAATAGTGCACTTACTGAGCAGTTGGACTTAAAGAAGAAAGATCAAGAAGCTCAAAGCATAAGGTTGAAAAAAATACTTGAATCTAAGGGAAAAGTTGAAGATGAAAAGAGGAAGATAGAAAAAGAAAAATGAAAATCTAAGATAAGTCTTACTGAGAAAGACATTGAGATCATGAGAATGACCCAAACTCACTATGCTATGACCGATTAGTTAGTAAATGAAAATATAGAGATAACCAAAAAAGAATTTGAGAATCAAGCATTGAAGAATGAGATTGAGAGAGTGGGTAATGAACTGAAAGAAGAGAAAGAAGCCAATGAAGTACTAAAGCAAAGTGAAGAAGCATTAAGGAAATTGGACAAATTGATTAGAAGTTAGAAGCAACTGAAAGACAAGACTGGACTTGGATTCAATGAAGATAGCACTACTGAGAAAGGAGAATCCTCTAAACAACCTGAGAAAAAAGATACCACTACCCCACCAAAGAATACAAAGCCAAATTGCTACTATTGTGGGAAACCTGTACATACAAAAAATGTGTGCAGAAGAAAAAGAGGTAAGTCACCGAAAACACCTAAGTTTGATGGATACTATTATAACTGCATCAAATATGGACATCAAGCATTTGAGTGAAGATCACAAATTGTTAACAACACAAGGAAACCTAAGTTTGATGGCTACTATAATAATTTCAATAAGTATGGTCACAAATCTGAGGACTACATATCACAAAGGAGAAATGATAAATGGGATCCTAACTGACAGAGTCCACCAAGAAACTGACAAGGCACATCAATACCATGGGACTACAATAAAAGAATCTCATGTGCAACATGTGGAGATATGGACATATTGCAGCAAACTGCATGTTGTTGCATGGAAGGAACAACTGACAAGTATGGAGAAATCCTGGTATGGAATGCTTTTCACTATCACAAGGTAGGACACCTAGCTGAAGACTACAGGTACCAAGGAAGTGACAACTCAAAAAATATAAGTGAATGTTGAAGAAGTGAGAAATAAAATGAACAAAACTTGGAAACAAAAGTAACAATATGATGGGACATATTTTGGAATAGTTGATTGCACTGAAGCCTTTGGGTTGGGTGCACCTAACTCCAGCTAATTAATGAGACATATGTATACAAACTGCAAAGTAAAATTCTAAATCATAAATTGGTTCCTATTATATGAGAAGAGACCTATATTAGCATACTTAGATGCATTGGATATATTTTGTGAATTTTATGTTTCATGTTTGATCGATAAATGAATTGTAATGTTATATCATTCGGTGAAAGGAAATGAGAGGTGAGAGCATTAATTTCTATATTTATAACCGTTGGAAACCCTAATTAAGAAAAGGTATAAATAGACCACATCGCACATCACTTTTACTTACCGTTTCCAAAGAGCACATTGAGCAAGTTGCAGAGTTGAGCCTTCTAGCAAATTTGAGTGAGTATTAAGGTAATTATAATCCATTCTAAGATATTTTGAGTGTATTTGAGTTTTATCTAGTGTTTCCCTAGTTCTGGTTGAGCAACCAAGAAGAAGAGAACAAAGCCCTAATTGAAACAAGCAATGAAGAACATAAGCATGGCACATAAGATTTAGAATCATGTTGTTATCAAGGAAGTTGAGCCTATTAACCCTAAGTATAAGCTACCTCCCGCAAAGGAAGCTAAACAAGACATGATAGGAGCCCTAATGTATATTCCAGCCAGAGTAATTCTAATTGAAGATATTCATGATTTTATCCATTGTAAGGTTGAAGAAATATAGGAAGCTTAAATAAACTCATCATTTCAAGGTTTGTGCATAAATGGGAAGCTGAAGGATGATTATATTAATCTGGAGACCAAGGGTTTGACACATGCCCTGCACTTACCGTAAGTTTTTAAGAATGAATGTACCAGGATGGTCCTTAGCCAAGTACATGATCAGTTAATGTGGCTTGATGAACCAGTGAATATAACCAAAGATGCATTGCACATTATTACTGGCTATCTGATCGGTGACAAACCAAAGGCTATTAAACAAACATACAAGAATAAACCATGTGAGAAAACTAAAGCTAAATGAGATCAAAGAGGTCTTAAAATCTCCACTGTTAAAGACCTTGAGCTAAAGTATGCATGCCACAACATATCTTACTGAGTCTTCCAATCATCCCAAGTGGATAGTGCTCCATGTGGAGTTGTTGATTTAGCATATAAAATTGTGAAGAAAGACATGAATGTTGACATCTATGAGATTCTATTGAAACAATTGGATAACAACATGAACACAATCAGGAAGGAAAGGTCCAATACATTGAAATTTGGATCATTAATGGTATGCATATTATTCTAATTTCATAATTTTTTTCCATTAATTGGAAATGTAACTTGGAATGTGAAGAAACCCATTATTTACAAACAATGAGTACATTTGAAGTTTAGGAGAAAATATGGACATGATGAAGAATGATTAATTTTATAAGTTTCAAAACAAAATTCATAAGAAACATATTTCCATCTTAATTAGTTGATAAGTATCATGACACTATTTTTTTTGAGGTTGATATCGACACCTATATCATCAAGGTTGTAGAGCCTAGGACTATCTGATAGCGAGCTCTAACTCACAAGAGCACTCTTTCTTTATCTAAGAATCTCTCTTTGGTCTTCCTAAGGTATCTTTCTCTACCCTATCTAGAGGACAATTATATAATCCTTTACTTCCCTTAGAACTCTCCACCAACTTCAAACCACTCACCTATCCTTATCAATCCAATAATGCACCCAAATGCTCCATCAAGCAACTATGCCTCCAATTTTCTCTTGGAAATAGGAAAATGTGTTCCCACTATTTTCCCTTTTTTTTTAAACCCATCTTGACCCCTTATGATGGATTCTTTCAAAGATCCTCCATCGACTTCACTGATTTCTTGTTTTAGGCCTTGTAGCCTTATTGGTCCAATTAGGCCTTCTAGAAACAGTAATCTTGGATTCCTTCACAATTATCCTTAAAAACCAACTCAAATAACTATGGATTCTTTGTAATACCACCCTAGGCTAAAGGATTTTATAGGTTTTATGTATTCAAGTTGTTTGTACACTGGATTTCCACCAAACCCCTATTTTCAAGGGTTTATAGGGCATGCAGTCCAGTCAAGTCTCTTTTCTTTCTCTAATTTCTATAATGGCCTCCTCTAATCTTATCCTTGCATATAAATTTCAATGACACATACCCCTACAAAAATCCACCATTTATTGGTTCAAACCAATCCATCTAACAAGTTCTCTTGCTTATGTTCTGCTCAAGGTCCTAGCCAGAATACCCCTGTACTTGCCTAGGGCTTGATGGTAAAATTAACTCCCCTGCACACACAAACTATACAAGATATATTTAAACTACTTACACAGCCCCCTACTTGATCCCAAGTGGCCATTTAAGTTAAACCACGGGAACTCAAGTGGGACTCATTTTTACTTGATTGTATCTGAACACACCAGCGAACTAGTAGAACTAAAGAAATTTACAAAACAATAAGAAAACATGCTAAAATATCAAAATAACACCACACAAAGTAATTAAATGACAAATAATGAAGGCTCAATGCATTAATTTAATCCATTCAATCCATTAAAGGTCTGGATGAAGGCTCTGTCATACAATAGAGTCCAAATCTCCACTTTTCAAAACACAGTATGTACAATGACACTTCCAATCCTTAGACAAGGGTTTTTTTGGGATTATATAGTCTATCCCCACATGTTTGGAACCCTAGGCCCGGATTAGAACACCATTAACATCCTTTCCTAGTTTTTATAAAATGTTGTCATGACAACTTTGCAAAGTTGTCATGAGCAACTTTTACAACTTTTTCTCATTTGATGTTTCACTAACTTAACTTGATCCATTCGACTCTAAATATGTCCATAAGACCTTAAAAAAATTAAAAAAATTAAAATCATAATTCCCACTCCATTTTGGAGTCTTTCTCAAACTTTGACCCTTTGTTGACTTTCTAGGCCTTAAACACTTAAAGCCTAATTGATCACACAAAGCTCGACTCTAAACACTCCTACCTCTAAACACACACCAAAAAAACACTGGGAATTTATCCTTAGTCCTTATTACCTTGGTGGTTGGCTAAAACCACCTACAATCCAAAATTTGGCAAAGATCTTCCATGAGACCTTAAGGTGCTCCTACACGATTCTCCCCTCGCAACAAGAAATTCAAGGTACCTATGGTGTGATGAAATCCATGCTGATGCCATGTTTCTTAAAGTCACCTTCTGCTATCCATGTAGCCTCTAACTCAGGTTGTTGTTCCCATTTGACTAGATGCTCCATGTAATTCTTACTCCTAGTCTTCTTCTTCACTCTTGAATCTAGAATTCTCTCCACTTGTGGCTTGGTCTAATCAGGTTCTTGGAGTTCTTCCACATTCTTTGATAAGTCTTTTCTGAACTCCTTCTCCTTCACATCTGGTCCTCTGTATTTGATTAGATCCTTCACATTTAAAATAGGAGAAATAGACATCTCCTTGGGTAGATCATCTTTATAGGCATTGGAGCCATACTTAGCTAACACCTTACATGGTCCAATCCTCTTCATCTATAGTTTTCTTAGTATACCCTTATGTATCCTAGCCTTGTTCAAGAATACCATCACCAAGTCTCCTACCTCAAACTGTAAGTCTCTTCTCCCTTCATCCTTCTTAGCTTTAATCTTTTGATTTGCCTCCATTAGTGTCTTGTTCACTTTCTCATGGACCTCCCTCATTGATTGAGAAAAATCATCTACATGACCACTGATCCCCTCATAGCCTTTTAAGTCTCCAAGCTCAAAAACACCCCTTGGATGTAATCCATACACAATCTCAAATGGACTCTTACTAGTAGTCTTGTTTTCACTCTTATTATAAGAAAACTCTGGTTGTGGGATGACTTTTTCCCATCCTTGTCCGTACTTCTTGGTTAGACATCTCAACAAATTTCCAAGAACCCTATATATTAATTACGTCTTTCTGACAATTTGTTTGAGCATGATATGTAGAAATAATCTCTTCTAGAGGGTCTTCCAAAAGTGTCCCATAAAATTCACATCTCTGTCTGCAACTATTCTCATTGGAAAACAATGTATCCTTACTATCTCCTTGAAGCAAAGATGGGAGATGTGACTGACACCATGTGTTGTTTTACATGGGATAAAATTACTCATCTTACTAAATTTGTCCACTACCACAAACACACTGTCCAAACCAGTTGGTGTCCTAGGTAGCCCTATGATGAAATCCATACTTATGCATTCCCATGGTCTACTTGGGATGGGCAATGGTTGATAAAGACCTACATTTGATGATGTATCCTTTTCCTTCTGACATACTCCACATTGATCAACATACCTCCTTATATCTTTCTATATTTTAGGCCACCAGTAGAATCTCTCCACTAGGTCTAGGGTCTTCTTTAACCCAAAGTGTCCACTTAAGCTACCATTGTGCTTCTCTTGAATGAGGTTCTCCCTCATGGAACTCCTTGGAACACATAGTTGTTTCCCTCTAAACAATAAACCATTCTGTAAAGTATAGTCTTCATACTCACTATGAAAGTGATTTTCAAAATCATTACATACCTTATAGATCTCTGAGAAATCTGCATCTCCTTCATAAAGATCCTTGAGTCCTTCAACCCCTGTGCTCTGCATCTGTATCTCTTGAATAGTAAGCAACCTCCTACTAAGTGCATTTGCAACCTTTTTATTGACCCCCTTCTTGTGCTTGATTATAAAGATGTATGATTGCAGAAACTCCATCTACATTATATGCCTCAAACTAAGCTTATCCTTGGTGTTTATGTATCTTAAAGTCTGGTTGTCAGTGTATACAACAAATTATTTTGGCAAAAAATAGTGCCTCCATTTATTAAGAGCTTTCTCCAATGCATAAACCTCTAGATAATAGGATGTGTACCTAGACTTTTCTTCATTTAACCTTTCACTAAAGAACAACTTTCCACAATGAACAACTTTTCAAAACTTGGAAACACCAGTATAGGTTGGGTAGCCACTTCCTTCTTCAATCATCCAAACCCTTCATTGGTGTCCTTGGTCCATATGAACTTTGTCTTGAATCCACCCTTTATGGTATCTAGGATAGGTGCACAGATTTCACTAGATCTTCTCACAAACTTCCTATAGAATTGGGCCTGTTGGTTGTATTTCTAGTTTTGTAGTCTGCCTGTATTTTTTTGAAGTTCTCAGTCATTACCATGCCTAAAAGTTGAAAATTCTATCTAAAGTTATCAAAACCCCTATGCTAATAATGATCTTCAAAGCTAAAATCAGGAAAGAGTGCAAAAACCCTAAGGCCTAGGTCAAATTTCATGCATGATTAAGAAAAACTTAAGTTCATTGAAATCCTTTCTAATTTGTTGTTGCTTTTTAAAAAACCCAGTCACTTAAGTCATGTGTTTATTTTTATCATTTCACTTAAGTCACAAATTCTCTTTGTAATATGAGAATATTCCTTTTCTTATGGAGACTTGGTGATTTCCTTTAAGTCAGGTTGTCTCTTTTGAAAATGAATATTCTTCCAGTCTTTGTGAGATTTCATGCAAGGCGTAGATGTAGATCTTGATCCTGTGGTTGGCAGAGAATATCTTTAACAAATTAGAGTTAAAGAATTTCTTCAGCGACTTTGAGTCTAATCAGTTGCATTGTCTCTAAAGGTAATCAGAGTTGCAAGTTGGGTTTAAAGATTAAGTTTAAAATTTCATGCAATCGCGTTATTGCGAAGAGAAATGTGAGTTAAGTTGAAAGATCTGAGATTTAGCGATAGCTGTCGGTCTAAATTAAAACCCTGTAGTGATCACGAAGTCTCCATGAAAAATATTGAGTTAAGAAATGTATAAGCGACATCAAGTTTTCTCAGTCGTGGTGCCTTGCAAAGAAACTAAGGTCAAGAAGGTGGTTAAAGTCATTTAGTCACGTGATCTCTTTTAAAATTTAGGGTTGAGTTAAAGCTAAATAGATTAAGCGATTGCCATCAGATTAAAGTGAAATTCTGTGGCCAACATGAAATCAGAATGAAAATTTGTAGATAAGTGAAAGATAAAGAGATATCGTGACTGTCGTCCGATTTGAAATGGATCTAGTGGTTGGCATTAAATTGTGAAAGAAACCAGGAGTTAGCAAAATTTTAAAGTGACAGGGAGATTCAATGGGTCGCGATGTCACGATGACAACCATGGTGTGAGATAAGTTTAGTTAAGTATAAGTCGATTTTCAGCAAGAAGATTTGAGCTATGAAAGGATCTAGATCTTGTGGATGACATGTAGTCACTATAGAAGGTCAAAATGCCAGAAAAGTTGTAGTGATTCAGCAATGATAAATTACATTTATACACGTGGATAAACTTTTGAAGACCTGAGTTAGTCAGGAATTCTCAAAGTGAACCTGAGGTAAAGAATTTCTTTCCACAACATAGAGACTGCTTGGGTCGTGAGGTTGTGAAGAAAACTATAGTTAAGTGAAAATAAAAATAAGATTATGTGTGAGCCGTTAGATTAAAAGCAAGATCTATGGTAGTCGCAAAGTCTTAGTTGAAAATATGAAAGTACATAAAGTAAACAAGATTACATGCGGGACATCCAATTAAAAGATGATCGTGTGATAGTCATGTAATCTCAATAGAAACTCAGGGTAAAGGAATCTTAAAGCGACAAAGAGATAAGATAGTTGTGTAGTTTCTGAAAGGAAACCTGTGGTATAAAATGAGTTATTAAAGACTTAGTCGCGCAGTCTCGAAGAGAAAAAGAGTTAAGTGATTTCATATCACAATTAAGAGATAGCTATTGATTTGAAGGATGATCATATGGTTGTTTTTAAGTCTCAATAGAAAATTGGAGTTAAGGATAATTCTTCACGACAATGATATCAATCATTCGCTTTGTCGCTAAAAAGAACCATGGTGAGATCAAGGTAATACATGAAGTTTTATCCATGCCATGTTAACAGATGACAACCAATGGGAAGGAAGGAGTTATGAAAATGTGTTATAAAAGACTGTTGAGTTTTTCTCAAGGAGCCAATAGGATCAAATCTTGATCTCTTTTTGAATTTAAAGACAAAAAAGACTAAATTTAATAAGGTAAAAGAAAAGGAAAGCTGATTAGTGATAAGTTATACCAGACAATCATGAGTAGAGTAGTAAGTGTTTCCTCTACCAGCGGGGTAAGTGGGGATGATGAGGACCTAAAAGGAAAAAGGAACTATTCAGAAGAGTTAATTCAATTTCTCCCAGGCTCCAATCGAGGTAAAAAAGTAAATGATGAGTATTTAGGGGATAATTATGAATACATTAGAGATGCCAAGACACTAGATAGTTTTGGTTACCATTTATTTAATTATTTTCATAAAAATAGTGATGACCCTATGCCTATTTCAAACCCTTGGACCAGTGGACTAGCCAAATTAGTTGTTCCTGATGTTTTCATTGATGTAGACTTGATTCTAGAATTGACCAGTAGGTATGATACTGTATCCAAGACCATTAAAAGGGCTGATGGCACTAATTTTGTAACCCTAGATCGAGCTTCCTTCATGAAAGATTTTGATATTTACAACCCCTATTCTACTAAAATTAATTTGAAAGCCATAGCTGCCAGATATACCAAAGAGGCACCCATTGTGTCTAAATTGATCCAAGCCCATACACCAAGGGGAACCAAAAAATATATTTCCCCTATTCCAAATGATCCATTACCGTACTTCTATAAGACCTAGCTTTCTATATGAAATACATATCTTATGCCCTATGCAGAGTCTTAGGAGTAGACAGTGGGAGATAGAGGGTATCATTAGATATGTTAATGATAATCCTATAATTGTAGAGCCCCTATGTGAGTACAGACTATGATTACATATAGTTTGTAATCGAAAAGATGCATCAAGGATTCCTTGATATTCAGAACAAGTTAAGAAGCCATAAGTTCCTAAACTACTCATTGCTAATGCACCTCATCATGTTTTACAATTTCCCTATTTTGGACCAGTCTAATCTACAACTCAGAAGATTTTATCATGGAAAGCAGAACCCTGTGCAGTTATGGTTGAGGGTTTGGAACTACACCTCCAGGGAGCAAGAGTTTTGTGCTTTTGATAATTGGGTAGTTTACCCATTGTTGAGTAATTTGGGAGTAAATATGACCATATTTCCATTAAAAGTGCTACAATTATTGAGACCTTATCAATTTGTTGACAAGTTGAATGGTGATCACAATTGGGGTGAATTCTATTATCACCAGAATTTCACATTAATCAGAGTGTATGAGTGTTCACAGCCACCACATATATTTCCATATAGAGTGCCACCAAGAATTGCAATAATGGAGTTTGTGTGGCATATCATGTTGACAGATAGAGAACATTTGGCATCCCACGGGAAGGGAACTTTCACACCTAGGTAGTTCATTGCCTCATATTTTATAGTTGGAAAGAGGGCTTATGATCCTGTGAATGGATGGTTAAGGCATTATAGGATGAATATTTCCTTACACATATATATTGATACTGAAGGATTTATTGAGAATGCCAAGAAATTCTTGACACCTACCATCCCCATCACCAAGAGGCATCAACCTTGTGAAGAAGAAGATTTAATTAGAAACATCCTTGAAGAGGATGTAATTGCATCAAGGTTAACAAAGTACCATGATTTAATGGAGCTGGAGTAGCAATTGAAGAGGAAAGGAATCCCATTTGGTGGATTCTTCCTAGGTATGACCTACCTACAAAGGTTAGAAAAGATGATTGAGAACCATAGCCTGCTCAACAATCAAATTGATGACAAGGACAAAGGTCCTAATAAGAAATCATCATTAGAGTATAGCAGTAGCTACTCTATCCATAGTCCACCACCCCAAGATTAGCCACATCATAATGAGGAGAATATCATTGATTTAATAGAAGCACAAGAGGCTACGGTAGAAGTAGAGCCTCCCAAAAAGAAATAAAGGATTGAAGCGGGGGAACCCTCTTTTGCAAAGACACATAAAAAGAAAAAATATAGAATTGTTTCCCTATTCACACGGACCAGTGCATATGATCATCAACTAAGGAAGTTGATAAGAGAGGGAAAGAAAAAGAGAGAGGATAATGATGACAATGTAGAGATGCCCCTCATTCTATGCCAAGCTGAAAGATAATTAAAATAGGAGGAGTTCCTAAAGGGTGATGAGTTCATCAAAACTATGGAGTTTAAGGACTTCTTAATACGGGTAAAGAAAGAACAAGTTGCAGCACAATTGAAGTTACAAGGAGGAGAAGCAATTACCAGTGAAACATTACAAGCCCTCCAAGCATACGATCTAGAGTTAGAAAGTTGGACTCTTTATGAAGCCAGGAAGATTATAAAGTCTAGTGGCATGCTCCTACTAGAAGGATGGGACTTGGCCTCAACATTTATCATAGACCAGATTAGGAGGAAGTCTAATGTCAAGATTTATACTGAGACCCAAATAGGAGAAATGATAAAAGTGTGTGGATATGACTCCAAATATCAAGCCCTTACAATGTGGTCTCTTGCTCCTAAGAACCAAAAGCCATCATTGATAAATGTTCAAGAGAAGATGGAAGGAGACAAGATAATATGGTCAGTACATAATACAAGAGACCTGGAAATATATCAGGCATTAATACATTTTTCTCACTTGAATGAGGCAAAATCAATACAAATTTCTACTAGATATCATAAATTATTTGATGAGACAAGCCTAATTTCATAGGATAGAGAGTTAGGTCTGATGAAGATTAATGCAATGGAAAAGATAATTGTAGACCTAACTCAAAAATTGCAAGAGATGCCCGAGGTTGCCCCTGCTATACCAAAAGAAGGAACAAATGTTGAGATTCAAACTAAAGAAATAGAGTATGCTACAACAGAAATAGAGCAGGGAATTAGAGAGCATAATGAGGTTGTTTTAGGAGCCTTAATGGAAATTTTGTAGCATAAAATAGATGTATAAAGGATAAATTGGATGTAGTTTATGGATCTTATGGTAAATTTCCAGGTCTACAAGTTGAGGTTAATAATTTTGTATCAATTTGAATCCCTACTATGAAACATGGTCAGTAAGAACCAGGTTATTTGAGAGGTTAGCATCATTGCAACCACTAAGATCAGATTCACTAGAAATTGTAACCTAGGTTGGAGAGGAGATAGAACAGATAGGGGTGACCTTGTCCTTTTTTAAAGGAAAGGAAAATCAAATTGAGTCAAGAATAAATATGTTTGGGTCTAAATATAACCGATTTGTGACATCAATAAGGTCAGAAGATAATCAAATCAAGCCACTAGGGGTATGGAGCATAGAATTTGACACTGTATTACCTAGTAAAGAGATATATGTTTCTAAAAAAAGAGAATTAGATATAGAAAGATCTAATAAGATTCCAGATGAGGCCTTTAAGGAAAATTTTTTTTTAATAAATTCATAGAAGATGTCAAGAACATTACGGATGCAAGGTGGGAAAGGTGAAAGACACAACTATAGAACATTCAGAGCTTTGAATAGCCAAAAGAAGATGATGTCATGGCATGGGATGTATTAAAAAAGCCCAAGAAGAAAAATCCTGTCATTGTTGACTAGGATATTATTGATGAAGAGTAGAAGAACACCTGGCACCTACTCTTTGAGCACAAGGAGGTTAGTAATATTTAAGACTAGTGTAAATTAGCCTATAATGGCGGTCACTAGGTCTCGCTACAAATATTAGAGTCTATCCAGAACACATATAGACAAAGGTGCCAGTAATCACAAGAAGACAAAGATCAAATCATATTTTATTCTCCATTTTTGTCCATCCACCACTTTGTTTCTTCTTGTCTTTTGTCCTTTTCTATTCTTTTTGGGTTAGGTCTTAAACCATTCAAAGCTTGTTGCATCCTTACTTAAGGATTCTAAGATGGTTTTAGCCTATATATAGAGAAAATTGTAACTTTTTGAAAGGTGATGGAATATAATTACAAGGCATACTACTACAATTTTGTATGAGCCTCTGTACTTTTTGTCTATTGAATGTATTTTGAAGCAATTAGACATTAATAAAATATATTGCAATCTCTATTTTATATCTTGTGTTGTCTCTTTTATCTCTGTTCAAGCTTTTATATGTTTATTTTTAAGGCATTTAAATATACCAACTGCAAGGTAGTTGTGAAATCATTTGTGAGGTCCTTCAAGGAAGTAATCATTCTTTCAAGTGATCCCAGGAAGATGAATATTGGTATTAAAATCTGATAGAAAATTTATAGGAGTGAGTGGATAGTTTGTAAGGCATTCTATCTAGGTTGCATGTATTTTCATTAGTCATCTAATTATGGATTTGTATTTGAGATTGAATCTGTTGCCCATAGGATCAGGCACTGGTTTATGGTTTTGCAAGTAATTGTTCATCATCCAATATTTAAGAACAATCAATCAATTACATTAAATTCATAAGAAAGCATATATTTACAAGAAATTATATTCATAGAATATACAATCCAGTTTACTGATTCCTTCAAGAGAGAATCAATAGGTTAACCCTCCTAAGTTTAGAGAACTGTAAAAGTAAGAAGGATGAGAATTCTTATCACATTACTATTTTCTATTGTCAAGCTAATAGTTTGGCCTATTAATCTTTGTATAAGGTTAATCACAGTCATTTGCATAGTTTTCTACTTATTAATATAGTAAAAGGCATTTAGTAAACTAGTAAGAAGACCTAATCCACTATAATTAATACTGCAAGTCAGTAATCATTCAAAGGTAAGACCTTCCTAAGTCTATGGATCTCAAAAAAGGAGGATCTTATCCAATCGTCTTCAATTAGGCTTTTATTGCATATGGTAAATTGGAAATATATAAGACAAAGCATTCATATTGTTTTAAAATTATTCTTGCAAGAAAAATCCCTAACAAACTGGTGACTCTACTGGGGAATTTCAAGTAAAAAATTGAAAATAAACTTATAAGGAATCTATGGTATGTTCAAAAGTTAAATCAAGTTACAGTTGAGTTTGTCAATCTAGGTCATTTTATTAGTATTCATATTTCTAAAACTTGTGTTGGGTGGCGACTCTAAAAGTGAATCTCTGTAATCAGTGCAAGAGTGAAACATTTATACAAATTCTACAAATATGAATACCAGGTCAAGAATGAGAGATAATCCTAAAGTTGAGTTGGACAGTGGGATCCCAAATACTTCAAGGAATAGGATGTCTTGGAGAGAGAAGAAGAACCAAGAAAACATTAATGACTCTTCTCTAAGAAATGAAGATAATAGCACTATAAGGAAGGATAAAAATCAATCCTGTCATGAGGGGAACACCTCAAAGTATGAAGAAGCCCCTGAAATTGGATTAAAAACATATGTAGTTACTACTACTTCTAGTGAAAGATAAGGAATTGACACAATTAGCTCAGACTCTGAAGTTCCTTGTGATGAGCTTGCTGAAGAAGAAAGAATCCTCATAAAATAATTATCCCTTATTCAAAAAAAGAAAAGGGAAAAAGATCTCAAAAAAATAACATGAAAAAAAATATGTTGACAAGTTTAGAAGAAGATCTCTAAGACATCAAGCTATAAAAAATGTTGAGAGGTCTCGCAGACACCAAGAGACTCCAAACACCCATAACGTTTTAGGTCCTCAAACCTTTAGAGATAAAGGAAAAAAGAAAGTTACTGAAAATGAAGTTGAGGAACCAAAAACTCATAAAGTCCTGACTGAACAAATTTCTAAGCTAGACATGGACCTTGAAAGATCAATAAGGGAGAAAGAAACTATGGCAAAGATGCTGGAGAAAGCAGAAGCTGAAGCTTCTACCTTGGAGATGAAGAAAAATATTGACGTTTTACAATCTTCCAAATATTCTTATCCTGGTGGTGAAAACATTACATCTTCAAAAGCCAAGGTTACTTCTTTCCAGGAGGATGACAAATTTCAAAGGAGGCCATTGCACCCAGAAAGATACAAGAAATTTACTTTTATTGGCATTCCTGGTTATCCTAATGTAGTTCCTAATGATATTGGAGAAAAAATCCCTAAGTTTTTAGGAAACACTAACATTTCTTGTGAAGTTCATTTAAGAAAATTCATAGATATCATAGATGATTTAAATATTAATCATGAGGATGCCCTTATGAATTTATTTGTTCAATCTCTAGTAGAAGATGCTAGGGAATGGGTTAGAGGATTGTCTAATGGTTCAGTTGCATCTATGGATAAACTAATAGATTTGTTCAAAGACCAGTATGGTGACAAGACCAATGAAGGGTTCTTTCTAAATGAATTCAATAACATAAAAAATAATTTCAATGAGGAGGTTACTGAATTCAATACAATATTTCAGAGATCCATGCACAAGCTCTTTCAAAAAATCAAGCTAGATGAGAAGGTATATTTGGCTACATACCTAAATGCTTTTGATTCAAAAATGGGTTATGCTCTTAGAGATAAAAATCCTAGAAGTCTCACAGATGCATATAAAATAGCAGTAAACATAGAAATGAATAGAAGGGTATCATGGAAAATGGGCAGAAGAGATGATGCTCACTTTAGCAAAAGCAAAGAACTTGAGTATAAAGAGTAAAAATCTCCACAGAATAACAGACCATCCTTTAAAAAGAACTATAACCCATAAAATAGGATGCAGAATTATCCTTATGGTACTTAGTTCAAGGATGGAAAACCTATTGATCCACCTAGAAAAGATAAACCAAAAAATAGGACCCCTGACCCATTACATAAAAATGTTGTGAATATGTGCAGTGACACTTACTGGTGTGAGGTTTTTCAAGCCCCACACAACCCCGATTTTTGTATTGTAGCCTTAGACATCATTGGTAATGAAGAGAAAGAATGTGAATAAGATGAGCTATGTAATCACAATAGATGTGATATTACTAATGCCTATGCATGCTCTGATGTAGATTCAGAAGAAGAAACTGAGAACCATGACATGTATGGTTCACAAGGAAGAACAAAGGTATATCATCAACAAGTCCTATTTGATAGTGATGAAGAGGAAGTTGATGATATAAGATGTTATGCACATAATAGTCAAGGCTATACCACTATAAGGAAATAGAGTTGTGGGTAATATGGGTAGTCAACCAGTAGGCATCTTCATTAAAGAAAACAAGATAGATGCCAAGTATGTACCAAAAAGAGATGGAGTTGGGGAAAATGAAAATAAACCTAAGGTCAAAATAGTAAACAAAGATAGTGATCCAAAAGATGTACATGTAGAAAAAATTAAAGTGCCATAAGCAAGTTCTTCATCTCCCAAATTTGAAAATAAGAAATCCAAGAAGGAACAACCTACTCTGAACATTCAAATAGAGGAAAATAACATCATCATAGAAAAACCTAAAACCTCTGATGTGAAATATACTCCAGTAGATATAGGCCAATGTTTATCTCATATGACTGTGAAGGTCCCATTCCTAGAAATGATGGGGATAAGAGAACACAAAGAAAAAGTCATTTTAGTGTTGAACAATGTATCACCAGTAAAACTTCAAAAACCCATATATACTGAAAAGAAATTCAAGGGAGCTTGAGGGGATGATTTCTGAGATCCCTCAGATTTACCTAAAAACAAATACTTTTGCAGAGGTTGTTGATCCTTTCTTCCTAACATTGGTAATAAATGGAAAGATGCTCAAAAATTGCATGATAGATTCAGGAGCATCTAATACAGTCATGCCTGCAGAAATCATGAGATCCATGAGATTGCAAGTAGATACTCCTCATGATAGGTGTAAAGCAATGGATTCAAAAGAAATTTGTATTGTTGGAACCATTGAGGCCTTACCTTACAAATTATCTATATGCCCTAATATAGTATTGACTATGAGTGTACTAGTGGTTGATATCCCACCACATTATGGTATATTGTTGTCCATAAAATGGAGTGATTCAATGGGGGGGCAGTATTCAGTGTGATTTATCTTATGCCACTTTCAATATTGTTGGGAATAATGTAAAGGTGTCCAGAGAAGGTAGGACACCTCATATGATATTGTTTCATGAGGATACAAATATTAATTACTCTGTTGATATTGAGAATTTTAGAATAAAAAGGAGTTCTCATCAATGTAAGAATGTTGATCCTTTAGTGAAGGAGTTGATTACACAGAATGATGGTTTATGGAAAATGTATTTTGATGGAGCCTGTTCTAAAGAAGGATCAGGAGCTGGAGTCTTACTTATCTCTCCATTTGGTACTACATTTAAATATTTTTTCCTATTATCTTTTTAGTGTACAAATAATACAACAGAGTATGAAGCTTTGTTCTTAGGGCCAGGCATTACTGCTAAACATGGAATTAAGTGTCTAAAAGTGTATGGTGACTTAGAGTTAGTAGTAGTCCAAGTAAGGTCCAAATATGCCGTGAATAATGAAAGACTAAAAATGTATAAACATGCTATTTGGGACCAAATTGAATTTTTTGATGCCATCAATATAAATTGGATAGAAAGGTCTAAAAACATTATGGCAGATTTCTTAGCTAATGTTGCTTTGAACACTGATGATTTGACCTTAAATGGGGTATCATTAGTTGAGGTTAAGACAAGACTAGTTTTCCCTGACAATATTTACAACTGACAAGTATTTGAAGATGACCAAGATATCCTTAGATTTCTTCAATACCTTGATCATTATGAAGACCAGCACATAGATTGCAATACTTTACTTGAGGTCATTGATGGTAAGGATTGTGTTTTGGGGGATGAGGTTGTACAATTAAGTTCTAACCAGATTTCTAATGGATTGGTAGAACTAGAGGCATTGTTTAGTGATCAGAGTGAACATACATCAAGAATAAGCAATGCCAAAATTGAGGATTTGGAGGAGCTAAATTTGGGGTCACTGACCACTCCTTAGATAGTTTATATTGGAAAAGGGTTGGATTCCCATGTTAGAACCAATTTGATAAACTTATTAAGAAAACATAAGCATGTATTTGCATGGTCATATGAAGATTTAAAATCTTATAGGGAAGACCTTTTCCAGCATGAAATCCCACTCAAATCAGATGTAAAACCATTTAGACAAAAACAAAGACCTATTAATCCACTGTTGGCTCCCAAAATGCAACAGGAGTTGATGAAATTAAAGGATGCACAAATTATCCATCCTATCAGACATTCAAATTGGGTTTCAAATCTAGTACCAATGAGAAAAAATAACGGTGACATAAGATTGTGTGTTGATTTCATAAATATGAACATTGCATCCTTGAAAGACAATTATTCTCTACCAAATATGGAAGCAATGTTGCATAAGGTTACTGGTTGTGAGATATTGTCAATGATGGATGGATTTTCAAGCTACAACTAGGTACTTGTAAAAGAGTTAGAACAGTTCAAGACTGCATTTACTACTCCTTGGGGAACTTATGTATATGTTAGAATGCCATTTGGACCAAGAAATGCAGGAGCAATTTTTCAGAGAGCCATGGATGTAGCATTCAAAGAGTTTATTGATTTACTCATGGTTATCTACCAAGATGATTTGACTGCATTTTATAAGAAAGAATGGGATCATTGTGAGCATCTAGAAAAAAATTTCAACAAGGCTTTAGAATATGGTGTTTCACTAAATCCTAGAAAGTGTCAATTTGCAGTCACAGAAGGAAAGTTATTGGGACATATAGTGTCCAAGGATGGAGTAAGAATTGACCCTGAAAGAATATAAGATATTCAAAAGGTCATTGGTCCAAGAAATATCAAAGGTGTGCAATCTTTCCTAGGAAAGATCAATTTTGTCAGAAGATTCATTGCAAATTTTGCTGAAATTGTCAAACCAATTATCAAGTTATTGAAGAAAGATGCAAAATTCTAGTGGAATGAAGAAGCTTAGTTAGATTTTGAAAACATTAAGAAAGTAGTTCAGGAGGCCCCTTTTTTAAAGTCTCCTGATTACAGTAAGCCCTTTTCTTTATTATCATTTGCATCCTTTAATACTATTGTTGTTGTTTTACTTCAGAAAGATGAGGGGGGATTTGAGCACCCTATTACATTATTTAGAAAATCTCTCCAAGCTGTAGAGATAAACTATGAAATGATGGAGAAGCAAGCTTATGCTTTGGTAAATGCTGTTAAATCATTCAGACCCTACATAGTTTGTGCCAAAGTACTTGCATATGTACCTCATTCAATAGTAAAGGACATCCTTACCCAATCAAAGGTGACTGGTAAGAGATGTAAATGGATTAATAGAATTCAATAATTTAACTTAGAAATCCATATTACTAAATTGATTAGAGGAAAAGGTCTAGAAAAACTTATGACAGAAGAAAACCTAGACTTGGTACAAGTGAATAAAATAGCGATACAAGATTCAACAGTAACAAGTATTGAAAGAAAACCCTTCTATGTTGACATCATTTATTACCTTAAGAATGCCAAGTGTCCTGAAGTTATTGTTGGAAACACTGAGAGGGTGGGGGCGGGGGTGAATCAATATTTAACTATTATTCAATTTCAGCAACTTTAAACATAAATCAAATACATATCACTTGAAGCTTAACATAAGAACACATAACACATGATATGGTTATGGGGAAACCTTGATCAGAGGAAAACCCTAGTGGGAATTAGTACCCATAAATATTGCACTAGTATAATGAACCTGTTAAAGTTCCTTTGCTAGTCTTTACAATTTAAGTACAATGACCTGGTTAAAGGTCTGAACCTGTTAGGATTCTTTTAAAAACAACCCTGTTAGGGGTGAGGACTCATTGTCCAAGAGCTCACTACTTAATGAGAAAGAAGGCTACAACCTCCTGAGAATAGATATGCACTATATCCAAAAGTGAACTGCTGTATATGACACAGATGTCCGATCAGTTCTGATTATGCGCTTATGCTCTTATCTTCTTTTAGGGCTCTATCTCATACTGAAATCTTTATACTATTCTTTTATATCTCTATTTTGAATCTTTCTTCAACACCTGAAATATATCTTTACATTGCATATATATATGTTTATGCCTTAATAGACGTGACTATAAACAAGACCTTAGTTGACCCAAAAAAAACATTCACAATGCTTCCAAAATTTTTTTATTAAGTGTGTTTACAATAATGTTTAATACATGATTACAAACTTATTACAATAGGTGCTTAGCTTTTACATAACAAAAGATTACACGCTAATAAAAAACCTAAAGTCGGCTTCATACTCTGTATTCTGAACTGCTAGTGTACTTGTTCTTTCTGTAACTTATTTGTACTGACATTCTGTACCATGTGTGCATAGGGTAAGCATAAAATAATATCATAGAGCTTATTTTTGAAGGAACTTAGTCTGAATTGGTCGTACGCACTTGTGCTGGTGCTCTGATCATCTGTGTATTCTCTATTCTATCTTGTCTTCTATACTTAGTCAATTTTCACTACAAAGTTTGCTGTCAAAACTTCATATGACTTTGTTGCCATAATGAAAACACAAAATAAGTCATATAATCCCTAGGAGTCAACTTTCCAACAATCTCCCCCTTTTTCATTAATGGCAACAAAGAAATGTGTCCAAGTTACTCAAAATGACTAACACCAAAAACTGTATATTATCTTCTTTTAACATATACTATATCATATTTCTTTGCATATATACACTACTCCCCATACATAATTTACTCCCCCTTTGACATTAATGACAAAGGTGTTAAAATTGTAAGCCTCTAGATACTTACTCCATGTATACATCTGGATAGGCTATCTGCGTATTCTTCATCTCTTACTACCAGAATGCCTTTAGTGCATCAATTGTTTGTAGATGGGCGCATAAGGCATATGTAAGATTTTCCATCTTTGTCAAATCTATGTTGGATCCTTGATCATAGGTAGAAATGGTTACATCAATATGTTTAATGTTCTCATCCAGAACTGCTAAGGATGGTGCAAGTGCATTTATCAGTTGAGTCTGCCTGATCCTTATCTTACTGATCTCCATTTTAGATTTTTCTATCTTGTCTAACTGACCGTGATAGATATTGTTGTAGATGTTTATGTCTTGGGATGATGTTTCAATTGATTGTCTTATGTTATCAACCAAGATATCTACCTCTTCTATCTTTTTGATGTGTTCAGAGGTGAGTTTACCTCTGTCCATGCAATTTTCTATAACCTTTCTACCTTTTGATGCCAACTCTTTCAGCATTGTCTGACCAATCTTTAATGACTTCAAATATAAGGAAAAATTATTTATTAGTTCATTCAATCTTTCCTTTTTATACTCATCTTCTACAATTTTAGTAGGTGAGTCTACTAAACTTGTAAAGTGTGCTTTGAAGCTTGTTAGGATGCTATCTACATCATCAACTGACTGAATTTTAGCCACTTTCTTGTCTGCAGGGATTAAGTCATTCAGAATGTTCACTGATTCCAAAAATAGAGGGTTTCTCATAACTTGTTTCTCTTTGGCTTTTTCCATGGCTAGGACACTGATCTTGATCAAATCTTCTTCTCCCCATGCATCTAGACTTGCTGAGTCAGGAGTTAAACTTGACAACAATGAAGTTGATGGTTGAATGGATGGTGTGAATATAGTATTCTGACTAGTATCCATGCATTCACTTTTTATTAGGATCTCCATGACTGGTGTTGCATTAGTTTGATTATCTTCCTCTTTATTCAAATCTATTGAATCTTTAGAGGGAACTTCATCTTGTTGTAAAGATGTGTCATCAGTGCATACCTCCTTTGTCTCTTCAGTTCTTACAAATGCTTTTTCAACTTTGTCCATATCATTGTTAGAGGCGATCATGGATATCTTGATATCATCAATCACTATAGTATCTCCTAAATCTTTTACTGTATCAGAAGCTATTGAAACCGAGGGTGCTAAAACCCATGGACCTGTCTTAGGTGAGTTTTGAATCACTAGTTCTATAACTTGTTTGGGAGGAACTAGAGTTACCTTTGCTGTAGGCGCCATTGAAGGATACATATGTCTATCCAAACATACCTACTCAAAAGCTTTCTAAGTCTCTTCACTAACCAAATCATACTCTTTATTCATGATATGAAGTCTTCTAGTTTTGGTTCTGAGATGAGGTTTACTAAGTCCAGTAGTATAGCTTTTTCATCATGCGAGTAGACAAGGAGAATATTATCTAATGTTTCTTCTCTTTTCCTCATATCCTCTTCAATTGCTTTCCTTTTTAATATGTCCAGTATGTTTCATATTTTCTCTGGTATAACTGTCTTGAGTTCTAATACTGATTTCTTGAACTTAATCATATGAGATATAATCATTGAATGTATTTCTGATTTGTCTATCTCTTGATAGTTATCATAGACATTCTTGATAGATTCTAGTCTGCCTCCATTAACAATTATATTCTTTAGGACTGTTAGACTGGGCTTGAATCCTACCTTAGGAGGGGCTTGTGTGTTCTTTACCTTGGTCCTTGTGGTTCTTGAGGATGGATGACTTGTAGGAACTTGCTTCTTCCTTCTAGTTAACTTTCTAGGTACAGAAGGTGGAGAAGATTCTAAATCAATTGTGGTTGATGGCACAGATGTATCTTCATTTGATTTCTTATTCTTCCTCTTAGGAATATCATCAGACTTTTCCATTTTTACTATATATGTATGTGCGAATGTATTCTACATGCACGAATCCTAGTGGAGTCTTAGAAAATGATCCTTCTGCATCATCTAGTATGGACTTGAAGGGATGATTTTTAAAGAAAAATCTCTTCCTTTCAAAAATTTCAAATACAACTGGGGTTGCCATACTTACTTGCAACTTGATTAAGTAGGGTTTCACAAAAATTCAAAATGACGCAACTGCTAGGGTTCTGTTTCAACTTGCAATCTGTTCACCAACTGATCAAATCGATACCTTTGATTTCTTTTATGCTCAATACTCAAGTGATCTCTAAATTTCAATCTCAAATGCAAAGTAAGGTTTTAAAGATCTTTTACCAATTTATATAAAAGACAATTGCATTTAATGCTTGTTGTTGTAAAGCGGTTTACAAAGAGAATTTCAAAATTTATCCTGAATAAAGTAAAGGTAATGTGTGTATGCATACAAACTTATTTCATGATTACGTACATGAATCCATAGGTGCATACTCAGAGGTGAGTATACTAGCCACGCAGGGGTTCAGAGCTAGAATAGCTCCCCTAAGACCACGAGGGTCAACTATCCAGAAGTAGAAGGTGCATCCACTAAGGATGCATCTACTACCTTGTTCTCTTCATTATCCTTCTTTACTTCAACCCATATTTTATTTGAGTTAGCTTTAACTTTCACAAACTTAACTTCTCCTGATTCTTCAAATAGAGACTTTTTAGGATTCTCTTGTCCTTGTGTTCTTGACCTACAAAACCTTGAGATGTGTCAAGTTTTTCCACATGAGTGACAAATGATAGGAGGTCTGATGTTGTTATTCATCATGGTACATTGCTTGGTTGTGTGTCCATTGTAATTAAATATCTGACATGTAATGTTATGCAAGTTTCTTTGAGGTTGATTTCTTTGATTGTATTGAGTCTAATTCCTTTGGTTCAGTTGTGACTGATTTCTTTGATTTGTCCTGCAATGAATATCCCTATGACCAAAATTATTATAGGAGTAACAGTAACCATTGAAGGGTCTTACATCCTTACAATATCTTTCCAAGTGTCCATGCTTGTTACAAGCATAGAAAGTATGGTTGACTATCGTGTGCTTATCTTTTGGTGGTTCTACTTTAGTCTCTTCATGATTCTTAGTTTTCTTTTCTTCTGCAGATTTTGTTTGAGCTTTATTTCTTTCTTGTAATGAATTGTTCTCAATTTGAGCTATACTATATCCCATACCAGTGGTATCACCTTTTAACTTTTGTGCATAAATTTGTGACTGAATTAGATTAGAACTTGTGTGTAGTTTATCAATCTTGTATTTTGATCCTGATAATTTAGATTCAATCTTATTCTTGATGTTTTCCAATTCCAAGATTTTCATATTGGATTGCATGAGCTCTTCATCTAAATTTTTATTTTATTTGTTCTTCTCTTCAATAGCTGTTAGGCTATCAGTTAACTGATCATTCAATTCTTCTATCTTATCCTTTAAAGATAAGTTTTCTTCATTTAGTTTCTTGACCATTTTATCCAAATCATTTGTAGAGAAATCTTTCAAATCTTTTCTTAGCTTTTTGCTAAGCATTTGTGAGACATCAACTTTTAGTTTAAGTTCCTCATTTTCTTTCTCAGATCTATCTAGATCTTCAAGGGCTTCTTCAAGATTCTTTTTTAGATTTTTTTCTTCTGCTGAATCCATGATCTTCTCAAGTGGTTAAAATTTCTTACAGAGGACCAGAGCTCTGATACCAATTGTTGGAAACACTGAGAGGGGGGTTGAATCAGTGTTTAACTATTATTCAATTTGAGCAAATTTAAAAATAAATCAAATACATATCACTTGAAGCTTAACATAAGAACACATAACACATGATATGATTATGGGGAAACCTTGATCAGAGGAAAACCCCAGTGGGAATTAACCCACAAATATTGCACTAGTATAATGAACTTGTTAAAGTTCCTTTGCCCTGTTAGGAGAAGTCTTTACAATGTAAGTACAATGACCTAGTTAAAGGCCTGACCCTGTTAGGATTCTTTTACAAACAACCCTATTAGGGGTGAGGACTCACTATCCAAGAGCTCACTGCTCAATGAGAAAGAAGGCTACAATCTCCTGAGAATAGATATGCACTATATCCAAAAGCGAACTGCTATATATGACACAGATGTCTAATTAGTTTTGATTATATGCTTATGCTCTTATCTTCTTTTAGGGCTCTATCTCATACTGACATCTTTATACTATTCTTTTATATCTTTATTATGCATCTTTCTTTGACACCTGTAATATATCTTTACATTGCATATATATGTTTATGCCTGAATAGACGTGAATATAAACAAGACCTTAGTCAGCCCAAAAACAACATTCACAACACTTCCAAACAAATTGGATTAAGTGTGTTTACAATAATTTTTAATACATGATTAAAAACTTATTACAATAGGCGCTTAGCCTTTACAAAACAAAAGATTACACGCTAATCAAAAACCTGAAGTCGACTTCATACTCTGTATTTTGTACTGCTAGTGTACTTGTTCTTTCTGTAACTTATCTGTACTAACATTTCACACCATGTGTGTATAGGGTAAGCATAAAAACATATCATAGAGCTTATGTTTGAAGGCGCTTAGTCTAAATCAGTCGTACACACATGCGTTGGTGCTCTGATCATCTGTGTATTCTTTGTTCTGTCTTGTCTTCTATACTTAGTCATTTTTCACTACAAAGTTTGCTGTCAAAACTTCATATGACTTTGTTTCCATAATGACAACACAAAATAAGTCATATACTCCCTGGGAGTCAACTTGCCAATAGTTATGACAGATAATCAAAAAAGTAATCTCAAATTAAAAGCTCAGAAGTACACCTTAGTTCAAGGAGATTTGTATTGGAAAGACATAAATGGTGTACTATTGTTATGTTTAGATAAGAGCCAAGCTGAGAAACTACTAGTTGAAATGCATGTTGGAATATGTGGAGGGCATTTTTCTGCTAAAACCACTGGCCATAAAATTTTGAGGGCTGGATATTATTGGCCTAGTATATTTAAGGATACTCATGCATTTGTCAGAAAATGTGAGTCTTACCAGAGGTTCTCAAATAAGTTGAAGTTCTCAGGTGCCCTGTTATTAAACCCTCTGAGTGATGAAGCACCTTTTGCAATGTGGGGTATTGATTTTATTAGAGATTTTTTAGAGAATCTAGTGGAGGAAAAAGTTTGATACTTGTTGCCACTAATTATTTTACAAAGTGGATTGAATCCATTCCCACTAAGAAAGCAACTAGAAAAGTGGTTACTGATTTTTTACTAGAATACATTCTAACTAGATTTGGTGTCCCTACCAAGCTAGTGATGGATAATGCTATGTGTTTTAGATCAGATGAAATCAAGGATTTCTGAAATGAATATGGGATCATAATGTTTTATTCATCCCCATATCATCCTCAAGCAAATGACCAAGCATCATCTAGTGATAAAAGCAATAGTAAAATCTTGAAGAAGACCTTGGAAAAGAATAAAAGATGTTGGCACACAAAGTTAAAAATAGCTCTATGGGCTGATAGAATAATGGTAAAGAAAGCATTAGGTAAATCACCTTTTGAACTTGTATATGGTTTATAGATTAGAATGCCTATGAACAATTTGTTACTAGTATACATGTTTATTGAAGAAGAAGAGCTAGAAATGTCTAACCCAATGCAAGATAGAATAATGCAATTAGTAGAGCTTGATGAAATCAGAAGAGAAGGTCAGAAAGAGAACAAAAAATTACAACAGAAAATGAAGATCTTTTTGATAGAAGAGTAGGTAGCAGAAAATTTATGCCTTGTGGTCTAGTACTCCAGTTGAATGTGAGAGCAGAGGATAAAGGGAAACACAAGAAGTTTGAAACTTTATGGCTTGGTCCCTTTATTGTTTCTCAGATTTTTGGTAAAGGTTTCTATCTTTTGAAGAACATGGATGAAGAAGAATTTGAGTTTCCAGTGCATGGGCAATTTTTAAAACCTTTCTTTAGTTGAAAATTTGAGTTTCATGAACAGTAAATTTTTTGTATTATATGTATATAGGTGTGTTTCTTTCGGTTGTGTGTTTCCTTTCTGCAATAGGTTAGTAAGTGTCTTTTGTGTGGTCTGAAACTAGAGATCTATGGTTCTTGCATTAAAATTGCATTTAAGCATCCTCAGATAGAGCCACTATTGGTTGTATTTCCAGTTTTATAGTCTACCTAAATTTTTTTGAATTTCTCAGTCATTTCCATGCCTAAAAGTTGAAAATCCCATCTAAAGTTGTCAAAACCCCTATGCTAATAATGATCTTCAAAGATAAAATTAGGAAAGAGTGCAAAAACCCTAAGCCCTAGGTCAAATTTCATGCATGATCAAGAAAAACCCTATTTCGTTGAAATCCTTTCTAACTTCTTGTTACTTTTTCAAAAACCTGGTCACTTAAGTCATGTGTCTATTTTTATCATTTCACTTAAGTCGTGAAGTCTCATTGTAATATAAGAATATTCCTTTTCTTATCAAGACTTGGTGATTTCCTTTAAGTTGGGTTGTCTCTTTTGAAAATGAATATTATTCAGGTCTTTGTGAGATTACACGCAAGTTGTAGATGCAGATCTTGATCCTGTGGTTGGCAGAGAATCTCTTTAAGAAACTAGAGTTAAAGAATTTCTTCAGCAACTTTGAGTCTACTTAGTCACATTGTCTCTAAAGGTAAGATCAGAGTTGCAAGTTAGGTTTAAAGGTTAAGTTTAAAATTTCATGCAGTTGCATTATCGCGAAGAGAAATGTGAGTTAAGTTGAAAGATCTGAGATTTAGCGATATTCATCAGTCTAAATTGAAATCTAGTGGTGGTCACGAAGTCTCCATGAAAAATATTTTGTTAAGAAATGTATAATCGACTTCGAGTTTTCTCAGTCGTGGTGTCACGCAAAGAAACTAAGTTCAAGAAGGTGATTAAAGTCTGTAGTCACGTGATCTCTTTTAAAAATCATGGTTAAGTTAAATCTAAAGAGATTAAGCGAATACCATCAGATTAAAGTGAAATCCCGTGGCCAGCATGAAATCAGGATGAAAAGTTGCAGATAAGTGAAAGATAAAGAGATATCATGACTGTCATCCAATTTGAAATGGATCTAGTGGCTGGCATTAAATCATGAAATAAACCATGAGTTAGCAAAATTTTAAAGTGACAACGAGATTCAGTGGGTCACAATGTCATGATAAGAACAATGGTTTTAGATAAGTTTAGTTAAGTATTAGTCAGTTTTCAGTGAGAAGATCTGAGCTGTGAAAGGACCTAGATCCTGTAGATGACGTGTAGTCGTTATAGAAGGTCAAAAGGTTAGCAAAGTTGTAGTGATTTAGTGATGATAAATTAGATTGAGACACATGGCTAAACGTTTGAAGACCTGAGTTAGTCAAGAAGTCTCGAAGTGAACCTGAGGTAAATAATTTCTTTCCACAACATAGAGACTACTTGGCTCATGAGGTCGTGAAGAAAACTGCAGTCAAGAGAAAAACAAACGCGATTATGCGCAAGCCATTAGATTAAAAGAAAGATCTATGGTAGTCATGAAGTCTCAGTTGAAAATATGAAAGTACATAAAGTAAATGAGATTACATGCGGGCTGTCTGATTAAAAGATGATCATGTGATAGTTGTGTAATCTCGATAGAAACTCAAGGTAAAGGAAATCTTAAAGCGACAAAGAGAAACACAGTCACGTAGTCTCTAGAAGGAAACCCGAGGTATAAAATGAGTTATTAAAGCCTTAGTCAGGCAGTTTCAAAGAGAATAAGAGTTAAGTGATTTCATATCAAGATTAAGAGGTAGCCATTGATTTGAAGGATGATCAGATGGTCATCGTTAAGTCTCAATAGAAAACTAGAGTTAAGGATAACTCTTCACAAAAATGAGATCACTCAGTCGCTTTTTCGTTAAAAAGAACCATGGTGAGATCAAGGAAATACATGAACTTTTCTCCGCACTATGTTAAGAGTTGATAGCCAATGGGAAGGAAGGAGTTATGACAATGTGTTTTAAAAGACTGCTGGGCTGTTCTCAAGGAGCCAATAGGATCAAATCTTGATCTCTTTTCAAATTTAATGAGGTTTTACATGGAAAGACATCATTTGAATTCATCATCTGTCAGTTCAAAATGCCACAGCTAGGAGCTAGAATTGATTTCATAGCACGCAGAAATAAAGACAGAAAAGACTGAATTGAAAATACATGAAAGCATTTATAGGCATTACCATTATCATTTCATCTTACCAGTTTTCAAGAATATAGAGCTCATAATTTTCATCAGTGCTTTGCATTTTTAGTGAGAATAGAGTAATCAAGGTCTACAAAGTAAAGAGTGAAGATTTCAGTTATGAATTCAAGAGTGTGATTTTTAGTGCTAGAAGTTAAAGATTTGAAGTAATTCACAGTGAGAAGTGAGGGTTTGGAGAAGATTTTTTTCAATATCGGTAAAAGAAAAGGAAATTTGATAAGTGATAAGTTATACTAGGCAATCATGAGTAGAGAAGTAAGTGTTTCCTCTACCAGTGGGGTAAGTGGGGATGATGAGGACCTAAAAGGAAAAAGGAACTATTTAGAAGAGTTCATTCAACTTCTCCTAGGCTCCAATCGAGGTAAAAAATTAAAGGATGAGTATTTAGGGGATAATTATGCATACATTAGAGATGCCAAGACACCAGATTGTTCTGGTTATCATTTATTTAGTTATTTTCATAAAAATAGTGATGTCCCTATGCCTATTTCAAACCCCTGGACCAGTGGACTAGCCAAATTAGTTGTTCCTGATGTTTTCATTGATGTAGACTTGATTCTAGAATTATCTAGTAGGTATGATACTATATCCAAGACCATTAAAAGGGATGATGGAACTATTTTGGTAACCCTAGACCAAGCTTCGTTCATGAATGCTTTTGATATTTACAAACCCTGTTCTATTGAAATTAATTTGAAATCCCTAGCTACCAGATATACCAAAGAGGCACCCATTGTGTCTAAATTGATCCAAGCCCATACACCAAGGGGAACTAGAAGCTATATTGCCCATATTCCAAATGATCCATCACCGTACTTCTACAAAGACCTAGCTTTCTATATGAAGTACATATCTTATGCCCTATGTAGAGTCTTAGGATTAGATAGTGGGAGAGAGAGGGTATCATCAGATATGTTAATGATAATCCTATAATTGCAGAGCCCCTATATGAGTATAGACTATGATTACATACAGTTTGTAATTGACAAGATGCATCAAGGATTTCTTGATATTCAGAACAAGGTAGGAAGCCCTAAGTTCCTATAGTACTCATTACTGATGAACCTCATCATGTTTTACAATTTCCCTATTTTGGACCAGTCCAATCTACAACTCAAAAGATTTTATCATGTACAATAGAACCTTGTGCAGTTATGGTTGAGGGTATGGAACTACACCTCCAGGGATCAAGAGTTTTGCACTTTTGAGAATTGGGTAGTTTACCCATTGTTGAGTAATTTGGGAGTAGATATGACTAGATTTCCAATAAAAGTGATACAATTATTGAGACCTTGTCAATTTGTTTACAAGTGGAATGGTGATCATAATTGGGGTGACTTCTATTGTCACCAGAATTTTACATTAATTAGAGTGTATGGCTATTCAAAGCCACCACATATATTTCCATATAGAGTGCCACCAATAATTGTAATAATGGAGTTTCCGTGGCATCTCATGTTGACAGATAGAGAACATTTGGAATCCCATAGGAAGGAAACTTTCACACCTAGGCAGTTCATTGACACAACTTTTATAGTTGGAAAGATGGCTTATGACCCTGTTAATGGATGGTTAAGGAATTACAAGATGAATGTTTCCTTATAGAGATATATTGATACTAAAGGATTTATTGAGAATGCCATGAAACTCTTGACACCTACCATCCCCGTCACCAAGAGGCATCAACCTTGTGAAGAAGAAAATTTAATCAGAAACATCCTTAAAGAGGATGTAATTGCATCAATGTTATCAAAGTACCATGATTTAATGGAGCTACAACAACAATTGAAGAGGAAAGGAATCCCATTTGGCCGATTCTTCCTAGGTATTCCCTACCTGCAAAGGTTAGAAAAGATGATTGAGAACCATAGCCTTCTCAACAATCAAATTGAAGATCAAATTGATGACAAGGATAGAGGTCCTAATAAGAAATAATCATTAGAGTATAGCAGTAGCTACTCTATCCATAGTCCACCCCCCCAAGATCAACCACCTCATAATGAGAAGAATATCATTGATTTAATAGAAGCACAAGAGGCTGAGGTAGATGTAGAGCCTCCCTGAAAGAAACAAAGGATAGAAGCAGGGGAGACCTCTTTTGCAAAGACACATGAAAAGAAAAAAGATAGAATTGGTGCCCTATTCACAAGGACCAGTGCATATGATCATCAACTAAGGAAGTTGATAAGAGAGGGAAAGAAAAAGAGAGAGGATAATGATGACAATTTAGAGATGCCCCTCATTTTATGCCAAGATGAAAGAGAATTACAATAGGAGGAGTTCCTAAAGGATGATGAGTTCATCAAAACTAAGGAGCTAAGGACTTCTTAATATGGGAAAAGCAAGAAATCATTGTAGCACAATTGAAGTCACAAGGATGAGAGGCAATTACCAGTGAAGAATTACAAGCCCTCCAAGCATATGATCCAGAGTCATAAATTTTGACTCTTGATGAAGCTAGGGAGTTTGTAAAGTCTAGTGGCATGTTCCTAGTAGAAGGATGGGACTTAGCTGCAACATTTATTATAGACCAGATTAGGAGGTAGTCTGATGTAAAGATTTCTACTAAGACCCAAATAGGAGAAATGATAAAAGGGTGTGGATATGACTCCAAATCTCAAGCCCTTGCAATTTGGTCTCTTTCTCCTAAGAACCAAAAGCCATCACTAATAAATGTTCAAGAGAAGATGGAAGGAGAAAAGATAATATGGTCAGTACATAATATAGGAGACCTGGAAATATGTCAGGAATTAACACATTTTTCTCACTTGAATGAGGCAAAAGAAGTACAAATGTCTACTAGATATGAGAAATTATTTGATGAGACAAGCATAATTGCCAAGGATAGAGAGTTCGGTCTGGTGAAGATTAATGCAATGGAAAAGATAATTGTAGACCTAAGTCAAAAATTGCAAGAGATGCCTGAGGTTGCCCCTGCTATACCAAAAGAAGGAACAAATGCTGAGATTCAAACTGAGGAAACATAGTATGTTGTAGAAGAAGTAGAGTAGGGAATTAGAGAGCATAATGAGGTTGTTTTAGGAGCCTTAATGGAAATTTTTTAGCACATAGTAGATGTATTAAAGGATAAAGTGGATGTAGTTTATGGAGCCTATGGTAAATTGTCAGGCCTCCAAGTTGAGGTTAATAATTTTATATCAATTTTGAATCCCTACTATGAAACATGGTCAGTAAGAACTAGGTTATTTGAGAGATTAGCATCATTGCAACCATTAAGATCAGATTTGCCATAAATTGTAACCCAGGTTGGAGAGGAGATAGAACAGATAGGGGTGACCTTGTCCTTTTTTAAAGGCAAGGAAAATAAAATTGAGGCAAGAATAAACATGTTTGGGTCTGACTACAACATATTTGTGCCATCAATAAGGTCAGAAGATAATCAAATCAAGCCACTAGGGGTATGGAGCACAAAATTTGACATTGTATTACCTCGTTAAGAGGTATATGTTTTTGACAAAGGAGAATTAGATATGGAAAGATATAATAAGATTCTAGATGAGGCCTTTAAGGAAGAAACATATTTTAATAAATTCATAGAAGATGTCAAGAACATTATGGATGCAAGGTGGGAAAGGAAGAAGACACAACTAGAGAATATTCACAGCTTTGAATGGCCAAAAGAAGATGATGTAACATCATGGAATGTCTTAAAAAAACCCAAGAAAAAAAATCTTGTCACTGTTGACCTGGATATTATTGATGAAGAGTAGAAGAACACCTGGCACCTACTCTTTGAGCACAAGGAGGTTAGTCATCTTGAAGACTAGTGTAAATTAGCTTGTAATGGTGGTCACTAGGTCTTTCTATAAATATTAGAGGCTATCATGAACACATATAGACAAAGGTGCCAGTAATCACAAGAAGAAAAAGATCAAATCAGATTTCATTCTCCATTTTTGTCCATCCACCACTTGGTTTCTTCTTGTCTATTGTCCTTTTCTATGTTTTTAGGGTTGGATCTTAAACCATCTGAAGCTTGTTGCATCCTTACTTCTTAAGGATTCCAAGATGGTTTTAGCCTATATATAGAGAAAATTGTAACTTTTTGAAAGATGATGGAATATAATTACAAGGTAGACTACTACAATTTTGTCTGAGCCTCTGTACTTTTTGTCTATTGAATGTATTTTGAAGCAGTTAGAAATTAATAAAATACACAATCTCTATTTTATATCTTGTGTTGTCTCTTTTATATTTTTTCAAGCTTTTATATGTTTATTTGTAAGGCATTTAAATATATCAACTGCAAGGTAGTTGTGCAATCATTTGTGAGGTCCTTCAAGGAAGGAATAACTCTTTTAGGTGATCCGAGGAAGCTGAATATTGGTATTAAGATCTGATAGAAAAGTTATAGGAGTGAGTGGATAGTTTGTAAGGCATTCTATCTAGGTTGCATGTATTTTCATTAGTCACCTAATTGTGGATTTGCATTTGAGATTGACTCTTTTTCCCATAGGATCAGGCACTAGTTTATGGTTTTACAAGTAATTATTCATCATCCAATATTTAATAAAAATCAATCAATTACATTACATTCATAATAAAGCATACATTTATAAGTAATTGTATTCACAGAATATACAATTCAGTTTACTGATTCCTTCAAGTGAGAATCAATAGGTTAACCATCCTAAGTTCAGAGAATCCTTATCACATTACAATTTACTATTTTCAAGGTAATATTTTGGCTTATTAACTCTATATTAGGTTAATAACAATCATTTGCATAGTTTTCTACTTATTGATATAGTAAAAAGGCATTCAACAAACTAGTAAGAAGACCTGATCCACTATAATTAATACTGCAAGTTAGTAATCATTCAAAGGTAATACCTACCTGAGTCTGTGGATCTCAAAAAATAAGGAGGATCTTATCCAATCCTCATCAATTAGGATTTTCTTGCATATGGTAAATTGGAAATATACAAGAGCAAGCATTCATTATTTTTTTAAAGTATTCTTGCAAGAAAAATCCCTAACAGGGCCAACCCATGGAAGCTTCTCACTTCAATCCCTAGCTTAGGAGTAGGCCAACTCAAAATGGCTTCAAATTTACTCTTCTCAATCTTCAAGTCCCGTTGGGATACTACAAATCCTAGATAGACTAGTTCTTTTTTCATAAACTCACTCTTTTCAAGATTTATGATGAGCTTCTATTCTTGCAACCTTTTCAACACAAGTTCTAGGTGCTTCATGTGTTCTTCTTTTGTTTTTCTAAATATGAGGATATCATCTAGGTATAATACCACAAATACCCCTATATAATCCTTTAGGACTTTGTTCATGACCCTCATAAAAGTACTAGGTGCATTTGTAAGCCCAAATGACATTACTAACCACTCATATAATCCCTCTGTGGTTTTAAAAGCTGACTTCCACTCATCACCCTCTTTCATCCTAATTTGATAATATCCACTTTTAAGATCAATATTTGAGAAGTACTTAGCACCCCCTAAGCAATCCATTAAGTCTTTTATTCTAGGAATAGGAAATCTATACCTTATTGTGATCCTATTTATTTCCATAGAGTCAGTACACATTCTCCACTTACCTCCCTTCCTAAGAGACAATACCACTGGGACAACACATAGATTGATTCTCTTTCTTATCAGACATTGGTCCAATAACTCCTACACTTTCCTTCCAATCTCTTTGTTCTACTGTGGTGTCATCTTGTAGGAATCCTTATTAGGCAATGATGCCCCTGGTACAAAGTCAACTTGATGACTTATTTCTCTTCTTGGAGGTAGTGTAGATGGTGTCCCTTCACATATGATGTCTTGGAACTGATCTAAAAATTGTCTAACTTCTATAGGCATGGGTTCTTGTTTGGGTGTCTCCTCCTCTTTTGGTTTCACCAAGATTGCATAACCAATTCCTTCTTCCTCCTTCATGTCTTTTAGGAATTATTTCCCACTCATTAGAAGAGTATTGGAATCCATCTTCTCCACTGTCTCTTCCTCTATCAGAGACTATATCTTATAAGTTACTCCATTATTCTTGAATGAGTACTTTTTCTCCTTTCCATGGTGGAATGCCTCCCTATCATACTGTCATGGTCTTCCTAACAAAAGATGACATGCATCCATCGGTAGCACATCACAAAGTATCTTGTCTTGGTATTTGCCTATGGTAAAATCAACCCACAATTTTTCATTAACCAGTATATTCTGTCCCTTATTCAACCAAGTTACTTTGTAAGGGAACACATGATGTATCTTAGTTAATTTGAGTTTTTGTACTGCTTCCTCTAAGATTACATTATCAGTAGATCCAGAGTCTATTATGACCCTACACACTTTGCCAAGAATCTGACACTTGACCCTAAAAAGAGCCCTTCTTTGTTTGTGTTCATCCCTTGTAGGTTCTTTGATCAAAATCCTCCTAAGCATGAGGTTCTCTCCCTTTTCAGAATCCAAACTTATCTAAGACTATTTGGTCATGTCTTCTTCTTGCACATATGCAATATTCTTTTCACCTTGTGAAGATGTTGGCTTATCTGGACACCTATAGGCAGGGTGACCCATTTGGCCACAATTATAACACTTCATTGAAGCAAAATGTGAGCTTCTTCCAAAACCACCTTATCTTCTTCTTCCACCAATGCGAAAACCTCTTCCTCTACCATATCTTCCTCTATTGTTTGACTCATGGTTTTTTTCAACAAACTTAGAGTCTCCTTGGCTTCTGGTCTCATTTTTCCTTCCACTAGTACCACATCTATGTCCTCCTCTAGAGTCTCTACCTCTCCCTCTTCCCCTAGAGTTAAAAATATTTCTTCTTTATGAGTTTTTCTTCCACCTTAAGGGCCATTTGAAAACACCCATGGATATAAGTTAAGGTAAAGAGACTCAACTCTTCTTTAATGCTCCACCTAAGGCCATTGAGATACCTAGCAACTTTAATTATTTCTACCTCTTACACTCTGGACCTAAGGCATAGCTTTAGGAATTCTTGAGTGTAGGATGCCACATCTAAATATTTTTGTCTGAGATCCTATCTCCTCTTGTGTAGTTGGATATTGTAATCCTTTGGTAGGTATTTTTCCTTCACCTTAGCCACTATAGCTTTCCAATTGGCTATTGGATTCTTTTCTTCTCTTTCTATTTCCTCCTACAAGAACTTCCACCAAGTTAATGCTTATCCTGTTAGACTTGATTTGTCTATCTTCACCTTTTGTGCCTCTGTGATACCATCACACTCTAAGTGATTTTCCATACCCTCAATCCACTCCATCACTAATTTTGCATCCATTTTTCCAGATAATATTAGAATGAATTCTAATGATTTTCCACTTAGTGCCTTGAGGGATTTGAGGAAAGGTTCCTCAGGTAATGGAGGGTCTGGTTCTGCCTCTTCTTCAACTTGACTCTTTCCTTTATCTTTATCCTCTCCTATCTATTCTTTCATCTTGCTTGCAGTCTCTACAACTTCTTCTATCTTCTACTTCATCTCCTCCATAGCTTCTTCTAGAAGTCTATTCTTGAATTGTTTCTTTGACAAGTCCCTTTCCAATTGTGCATTGGTCACCGTGGTGCTTTCTCCAATGGATTCACTTCCTTCTATTATACACTATCCACTTCCCAATCCTTTCAATGGCTTTGATACCACTTTGATGGGGAGCTCTAACTCACAAGAGCACTCTTGCTCCATCTAAGACCCTCTCTTTGGGCTTCCTAGGGTATCTTTCTCTACCCTATCCAGAGGAAAATTCTATGATCCTCTACTTCCCTTAGAACTCTCCACCAACATCAAACCACTCACCTATCCTTCTTAATGAAACAATGCACCCAAATGCTCCATCAAGCTATAAGCTACGAAAATCAGTTATAAAGGAACACAATAATAAATAAAGCATTCAATAACTAAGAATCTAAGATACATACATGATTGAGCCGAAAAAGAAAAACTTAAACAATAAGGAAACAAGGAAGTGCAAACCTCCTCAAACTAAATCTAAGCTCCCCTTTTGATGTGTTCATGCTTATGGATGTGTGCTCAAGATGTGATCCAAGCTTCAAAGGTATGTTCTCTAAACTGGCATTATAACTCTTCTCTAAAAGATGGATTTATGATTTGATCCCAAAATAGCATTATAAATCTACATGGAAGGTGGATTAAATTATGAAGGAAGGAGGTTTCTTTTATAGAAAATGTGTAGGAAAACCAAGGGCTTAGATGCAAAGTTGAAGAGAGGTCCAGATGCCACTAGAAGAGAGCACATGGATTGTGCTTCTTCAAGTGCATCAAATTGTGACACTTGTCACAAGGGGATTAGGTTGAAAGTGGGGAGGAATGTGACCATTTAGGGAAATGGGACAAGGGGATGAGGGAAGAATTTAGGGGATAAGGCCTCTTAAAGAGGGTGTAAGAGCCTTAATTAGGATCTAAGAGGCATTTATGAAGGTGTAAGAGCCTAGGATTGAATTGTTGACTTTGGGGAAGGGATTGAATTCTTAATCCAAAGATTAGGAATGTGACATCATTAGGGAGAGTTTAGGATTAGGATTAGGTTTAGAATTAGGATTAGCACGGGTGAAGAGGTTGGGATTAGTTTGAACTTAGGGTTAGTGGTTGGGATTGGTTAGGTTAGGCGTTAAAGGGAATATTAATGAATGAATTAAATGATTTAACATATTCATTCAATAATAGGAGGAATAAGGATTTAATTATCTATTAAGCTATTGGTTGTTTTTAATAATTAATCAGGACTATAGCCAATTAATTGAATTAATTAGGGCTAGAGGATGACATAGGTCAAGTAGGTAATGCTTAATTACTTAGCTGATATGTCCTAGAAGGCACTAAATATGATTGATTAAGGTAATCATATTTAGGTGTCTACATTTTGCCCCTCTTCGACATAGTGTTAGCATAAAACTATTTTGAAGATGTTTAAAATAATAGATCTCACAAAGATGTGGACGTAGGCAACAAAGTTTCCCCAGAGTGACAATTAGGATAGAATTAGATTAAAATGACCAAGATGATGCCCCCTCGAGAGGATGACAGGGAGAAAAGGCAAAGCCCTAGTGACATTTTGTAAAGATGGCCAGGAGAGACATGATAGAAGAAAAAGGAAGAGGGGATAGAAGAAAGAGGGAGGGCATAGAAGAGTGAGGGATGAGATAGTTAGGTTTGCATCAAGGGTGAAGGGTTAGGTTTGAGATGGGATTTGATTGGACTAAAAGGGAACGATTTGCTAGGGATTTGATGGTGGTAAGGATTTTTCTTGAAGCTTGAGAAAGGGGTATTTTGGGATGGAATATCGCCATGTAGTTGAGCACTTATTTTGATATAGAAACACTAGAGACCATGCCAAGGTTACTAGGAACACAAGGTCTTGTCACCAGTGTTGTCGAGGACTGACACAAAAGACACATGGGGGTTTCCCCAACATCACACATGAGTCCCAGAAAAAAACCAAGGTGTAAATGATGTTGGAAAAGCCCACAAGCAAATGATATTTCCCAAGTGCAGCATGCAAACCCAAACAAACTACATACATGAAAGGGTCATATTTGACTGACTCACAAGAAGAAAACAAAAAGATCAAGTTACCTATTCCAGGTGCATCCATTTGCAGCATACCATGATATAAAGAATCATGGCAACCTTGAGGAGGAGAACAACCGAAAAGAATCATGAATGATAATCGAGAACCAAAATCAAATTTCAAGATCAAAAATTCAATAACAAGATGACTTTTTCTAGAGAGATCAATGATATGGGATGATGATTGGATTGAGATTATGTAAAGAGGAAGGATACATCCTACAAGAACCTAGTGATGATGATGATCTAGATTTAGGTCAACGAGAGGAAGGGTACATCCTCAAGGACCCATTTCTAGAAAGATGATTGGATTTAGGTTAATCGAGAGGAAGGATACATCCTCAAGGACCCATTTCCATGGAGATGTCAAGTGTGAATCTGATTGGCCAAAGATGTGATGATGATCAAATTGCTAAAACAAGATTTTATCAAAAGGAACTTGTTGAAGCACAGGATTCAGGATTTGAAATTGGATCACTTTCTACAAGGAGACCGACCAAGGACATGAAATATGTACAAGCAGGACTGGAATAAAGACTAGACTGATATAGACAAGATATATACAGACTGAAAGCATAGGAAGCTTAAGGAGAATGGATGAGATGAGGAAGATATGCATGATGTTTCCCCGGTTGAGCCAAAAGGCCCAGATAAAGGAATAACAGATGGTGTTCTCTAGATGTGGGAATGATGTAATCCAAAAGAAAACATAAGGATTGGGAAGGATACATCCCAATGATGATGAGTGGATTGTGATCAAATATTACAGCAAGGTGAAGGGTGTTCTTGGATGGGTTGATTGCTGCTTGACTTTGGATAGATGGAGGATGTGGATAGGATTTGCATGCGATGGTAGGTCACGAGGAGAATTATGATTGGAATGGGTGGCATTGGGTGCAAGAGGATAGCATAGAGCTAGATACCAATGAAAATTGAAGAAACAAGTGAAGGGATATATGAAAGGAGGAATTGGAAGATGGAGGAGACACTGGGGGAGGCAGAAAGGGAAGTGCTGGATGGAAGGATTTTAGTAGAGGAATGGATGGATAGCTGAAGGATTGTGGATAGGAGAGGAGGATTGGGAAATGATAGGTGGACATGAGAAAGTCTCCAAGGACTACGTCACCAAGGAAAAAAATACCCCACTTAGGATAGGGCATGCATGGAAGGAAGGATGGGTGGATAAAATGATGGGTGGATAAAGATGGGAGATGACTATCCAGAGATGTCCAAAAGCATGTAGATATGGTGGCCTATATATTTCTCATCAAGATCTAGAGGAGGATGGAGGAAGTGAAAAGGAAAAGACACGATATGGATGGTGGCTAGAAGGAACATGCCCCCAAGTGCAGAGAGCACTCAGATGGAGGAACTACGCATGATTCCTATTTACCAGGTTTTCATCATGGTACTTGTCTAAGGCGCTTGTTTTCCAAGTTTTCACGAGTGGACAAATTTATTTTTCTTTCTTTCTTTCTTTTTTTTCTTTTTTGCTTTGCTTTTTTTCTTTTTTTGCTTTTGCTTTGCACTGTTGCTTTAGGTGTTGATCATGATATGTTGGTAAAAATTTATGTGGGATGAGTGACTTAGGAAAATGTAGGTATGAGATAGCTATGCGGGGGGAGATATGTGGATAGGGGATAAAGATAGTTGGGAGTATTTAGATAAAATGATGGAAAATGAGTGGGATAGGGGGATGTTGTCAGGATCAACATTGGCACATGTTATGAGGGATGTGGGAAGAGTGAATGTGAAGTGGATGGTATCTATGGATGTGCTATAGGAATCATGGTAGGAAGTTGTGGGACATAAGGAACCAAAATAGATGTTGAAGATGGAGGAGAGGAATGCTCAACTAGAGTTTTAGTAACCTTGGATGCCATAATGGATTTTTCTTGTAGATGCATGTCATCTTTTTTCTTTGGGATCCACATAGTTTTTTCTTTTGCCTTTATGGCCTTTGAAATGTAGTGCATGCTTTGATTGAATTTTCCTTTTCTTGAACATGTCGTTTAGAGGGGACATGACAATCTTTAGCTTTTGGTGGATATTTTTCTTTATGCATTCGTGATGTGGCATCCAAATTATAGTGAGTAGCATTGGAAGAGATATGAGAACTTGCATAAGATGGAGTAAATATGGATGGAGTGGTGGATGTAAGATGGTGGATGGAGTGCATGGAGATGTGCCATTTGTTGATCCTATTTGGGAATGTAAGTGGTGGGATTTGTTATATGGGATTGATGGATGAAGGAACGAGTGGGATAAGATGTGGGATGAGATTTTGGGACATAGGGGCCCAAAATGGATTGAGAGGATGAAGGAGGAATATGGTAGGTTGTCTTGGGTTGCAAGGATGGAGGAGGGGGGATGATGTTATATGCTTTAGAGGGATGATAGGAAGATGTGATGGAGGGTTTGAAAGCACTCTTGAACTTTGCTTTAGTTATACCAACAGTTTTGGAAGAAGGGCCTCTAGGTGCGTAGCCAATACCACAAGATCATGGATGTCTTTCAATAGATATGGGCTCCAATATACCTTGCTCATTTAGGCCTAAGCCTTTGCCTTGATAATTCCATTTTTTTAGCATTCGATCCATGATAGGGTACTTCTTTCTTAAGGAACAAGATGCGAGTCCATTATCAAGAGGAGTGTAAATGGTTGACATGAAATTTATTTCTGCTTCTTTAAGTGGACCACCACAGATGAATGTAAGTGGATCAAGGGGATAGAGTAATGGTGGTGGGATAGTTGGAATTGGAGGCGATAAAGGATCATTGAGTGGAGGAGATAGGATGCTTGGATCTTGACTTAGATGGTGTAATGGATTTTGAGATGGAAGAGGTAGAGTGGGAGGATCTTGATTTGAAGGAGTGGATGAATTAGGAAGTGGGGTAGATGAGATGCTTGGATCTTGACTCAGGTAGGATAATGGATCTAGAGTTGGAGTAGATGGAAGGATAAGATCTTGAGATGGAGGACTGAAGGGAAATTGGTTAGGAAGTGGAGTGGATGGATCAGGTAAGGGATGGAGGGGGATGTTAGGATCTTGATATGGAGTGGATGGAATGATAAAATCTTCATTCAAGTTAATGGATACTTCAACATGACTTTGGGAAAGGTCGTGACATGATTGGATTGATGGTGATGGTGTGATGGGGGATGTATGGAAGGATTCTTTAGATGGAGTGGATGGATGGATTCTGCAAATGGGTTGGATGGATAGATGGGAGATTCTATGACTAGAATAAAGAGAAGATGGGGGGATGTGTGGATGGACTCTGCAGAGGGAGGGGAGAATCTAGGATTTGGATAGAGGGAAAAAGGGGGGATGTGTGAGGTTCATGGGATGGGATGTGGATAGTTTTAGGAGGAAAAGATGGGGATGAAGATTGGATGAATACAATGGATGAGGGGGATTCAATGGTGCTAGGAGATGGAAGAGGAATGATGGGTGTGGGAGATGGAGGGGGAATGATGGGTGTGGGAGATGGAAGGGGTTCATCACTAGTGTTGTCCCATGGGCGAGTGATATAATGTAACTCTTGAAGAGATGGATTTTCTGCTGGCTTCCTTGTGAAACTCCTTGGAGACTTACGTATCAGAGATGGAGAATCTGGAGGCATAGATGGTGGGAAGTTAGGGTAGTCCACATATGAAGATACGACAATGTCTTGTGAACTTGTATGGTTGAATGATGGTGTAGAGCTAGATGTAGGAGATGGTATATCTAGATAGTTCACATAGGTCAGTGTAGCAATGGCTTGTGAACTTAATTGACTAACTGATGGGAGAGGAGGGATGGATTGGGGTATGGAATATGTGTTAATGTAGGTAGGAATTAGAGATGGTAGAGTGAGATAAGATGGGGAAGATGGGTAAGATAGAGTGGATGGTAGATTAGCAATAGCATGGGGATCATGGTGATAGTTTGGAGGAAATGGAGGGCTAGGATTAGGGATTTGAACATGGGTTGGAGGATAATGAGATGGTGGATTGGGATTAGGGATGTAGCTAATAGTGTTATTGTGAAAGGATGGAGGTTGCGATATGACCATAGGATAAGATGGAGGCATGTATGTATAAGAAGGAGATGTGGATGGAGGGTAAGAAGGATTTCCCTTGTCAAAGGTATGATAAGGAATGCTAGTGGGTATGCATGGTGGCTTGATGGGATAGTGTGGAGGAATGACTAGAGCTTGGAGGATGCTTGTAGAAAGTTTGTTAAGGCTTTCCATGTACGCATCATGATCAACAAGACCTTCATCATTAGCATTAGATGCAAGGGAGAGATTTTTAAGGTTTTCAAAGTATGCATCATGATCAATAAGACCTTCATCATCATCAGAATAGGATATAGACATGAATGGGTAGGATGGAGGAACGACTAGAGTTTGGATGGTATTTGGAGAAATCTTGCTAAGGTTTTCAAAATATGCATCATGATCAACAAGACCTTCATCATCAGCATAAGATGCAAGGGAGAGATTTTTAAGGTTTTCAAAGTATGCATCATGATCAACAAGACCTTCATCATCATCAGAATAGGATATAGACAAGGAAGAGATATGTCAACCAAAATCATCACAATAGATTTGTGACATGACATTTTTTTGATAAGTTGATTAGTGAGGAATGATGGTGATGGATAGAAGACTCAAGATCAAATTAGGAAGAAGGAATGACTCTAAAGAAGATGGGAAATGGAAAAGATATCCCTACTGGTCTAGGACATGGGGATAAATAGAGGACTAGATGACACTAGAAGAAACTGGCACTAGATGAGAGTAAGGACATGATTATGAACCTAGGATGGAAAGATTTGGAGGCTTGGGTGAACAACTTGGTGATATGGAGGATTGGCATCACTTTCTTATATTTGATGGAATAGAACATGGAATACTGCTTAGGATGAGGCAGTGACTATGACAAGTGTGCCTTGGATTGTTTTGTAGAATAAATGATGATCTTGAGAATTTTGAGCAAACAATCTTGCAAGAGGCAAAGCAACCTTGCAAGAAGCATAAAATGTCGATCTCCTTGGCAAAAGGACTTTCAAAACTTTCAGTTTTGTGTATGTTTGAGAATTGTTTTGCACAAGATTTGTAACACTAAATACACATACAAGCACTTTATACCTTAAGGATGCGGTGAGCTTGAAAACCTTTGTCCGCATATGTAGGCACACACATAAGAGATAATCAGAATATGACCACCATCAAGCACACAATGGCTCCATGATGTCATATTATCTAAATTTAAACACTCAGGGTGGCACAAATGTGCAAATTTCTTGGGGAAGTTACTATCTTCCTTGCCCAGTTGATTATCAAGCTTTCGGGGATGGATAAGGTAGGTTGCTAGATTTATGAGTGCTAGTATTTTTGCGGTGTCTTCGTAATCACTTTGTACGACGTGACTCACTTAAGATCCTAGTTCAACCATGCCAATATGCTGAGGCTATTCACTCAGTATGGACTACCATTGAACATGAACTGCCCGAGCTTGAAGGGATATAGACAGACCTTTAAGTCCACCTTATTTCTATACTGGCTGAAGGATTTACCGATTTGGGGTCATTCTCCAGAAGGACTTGTGCTTCTTCTGGACAAGCCCCTCTAAGAAGATTTATAAAAATGATCAAACGTTCACAATCACCTTTCTCTTGCACCAACGATCATGAAAGATAATGGGAGAGGATAGTACATGAAGTGAGGTTGCACTCTGCAAAAGTTTGTGCAAGTGCACCAAACACATAACACACGCGATTGATTTTTGATAAGTTAGGAAATGTGTGTTTGATCTAAAACTAAAATGAAATCACAAGCTTCTTCTTTTTATGAGCACCAAAGTGAGATATTGTTTGCCTTGTTAAATTTTTCTTTATGCATTCGAGATTGAGTTTGTTTGATTGTTCAATTTTAAACCCAAGAGGAAATGTGTGATTGATTTGTCAAATTTTAAAACCCAAAAAGTGAAGTGTTTGATAGTTAGGTCAATTTTAAGATCCAAAAATAAGATGTGTGATTTGATTGTTCAGTTTTAAACCCAAAATCAGATGTTTGATTGTTTGTATCCTTAAAGCATTCAAGATTTTGTGCATGTTTGTTTTAAGCCCCCCCAAAAAAAATGTTGACTTTTTGACTTTTGTTGACTTTGACTTTTGTTGATTGTGACTTTTGTTGACTTTGAAAACCAAAACCAAGTGTGAAATGATGTGAGTGCATACACTATTCTTTTTAAACACCAAAAAGTGAAATGGGAATTTTTTTAATTAAAAGTTTATGTGTTTTTTTCACCAGACTAGATGGCTAACCTGTAGACCTGTAAAAAAAAAAGTTAGTAAGAGTACATTATTGTAGGTTTATAGTGCCTTTCCCCCATGTTTTTACAAATAATGGTCCCAGTGATATAGACCATATTTCAACAAATGGGTAATAGAGAGAAAGTAGAAAGAAGATAGAAGGAATATAGTCTTCTTATTTGTGTATCAATGATATTCATGGAAGCGTAATAGAGAGAGTAGAAAGAAGATAGAAGGAATATAGTCTTCTTTCCATTCTCAACCTGTAAAAGAAAATAAGAGCTTGCAAAATATACCCGAACAACAAAAACACATTAGCTTAGAGGGTTAGTTTGCAAGAAAAACAATGAAAAGGAACCCGTGAAGTGGTTCCCACCGGGCGTGCCAGGATGTAAGCTACAAAAAATCACTTATAAAGGAACAAAATAATAAATAAAGCATTTAATAACTAAGAATCTAAGCTACATACATGATTGAACCAAAAAAGAAAAACTTAAACAATAAGGAAACAAGGAAGTGCAAACCTCCTCAAACTGAATCTAAGCTCCCCTTTTGATGTGTTCATGCTTATGGATGTGTTCTCAAGATGTGCTCCAAACTTCAAAGGTATGTTCTCTAAACTGGTATTATAACTCTTCTCTAAAAGATGGATTTATGGTTTGCTCTCAAAATAGCATTATAACTCTACATGGAAGGTGGATTGAAAATATGAAGGAAAGGGGTTCCTTATATAGGACATGGGTAGGAAAATCAAGGGCTCAGATGCAAAGTTAAAGAGAGGTCTAGATGCCACTAGAAGAGAGCACATAGATTGTGCTTCTTCAAGTGCATCAAATTGTGAAACTTGTCACAAGGGGATTGGGTTGAAAGTAGGGAGGAATATGACCATTTAGGAAAATGGACCAAGAAGCCTCTAGAAGATAAGGCTCATAAAGAGGGTGTAAGAGCCTTAATGAGGGACTTAAGAGACATTAATGATGATGTAAGAGCATTAAATGCACTTGGATGTGGATGGCTTGAGAAATTTGACTTTGGGGAAGGGATTAAATTCCTAATCCAAAGATTAGGAATGTGACATCATTAGGGAGAGTTTAGGATTAGGGTTAGGCTTTAAGATAGGTTTAGCAAGGGTGAAGAGGTTGGGATTAGTTTGAACTTAGGGTTAGGTGGTTGGGATTGGTTAGGTTAGCATGCGTGAAGAGGTTGGGTTGAGTTAGAACTCAAGGTTAGGTGGTTTGGATAGGTTAGGTTAGGGGTTAAAGGGAATATTATTGAATTGAATTACATAAATAACATATTCATTCAATAATAGGGGAATAGGGTTTTAATTATTGTATTCTCTATTGTGTTATCTGAATGTCTATTTACTTAATGTTAATTGTATCTAAGCAAAGAAAATAATTAAAGTAGTTGATAACTGATTCACCCCCCCTCTCAGTTATCCTTTGGGACTATTCTAACAATTTGAAATATTTGGATTTTAGGTGGTTTTAGCCAACCACAAAGGTAATAAGGGCTAAGGATAAATTCCCAAGGTTTTTTTGGTGTGTGTTTAGAGGTAAGAGTGTTTAGAGTCAAGAGTTTTGTGTGATCAATTAGGCTTTAAGTGTTTAAGGCCTAGAAAGTCAAAAAAGGGTCAAAGTTTGACCAAGACTCCAAAATGGAGTGAAAATTATGATTTTGATGTTTTTAAGTGTTTTAAGGTCTTATGGACTAATTTAGAGTTGAATGGAGCAAGTTAGGTTAGTGAAACATCAAATGAGCAAAAGTTGCTCATGACAACTTTGGAAAGTTGCCTTGACAACATTTCCTAAAAACTAGAAAAGGGATTTAATGGTGTTCTAATCCTGACCTAGGGGTCCAAACATGTGGGGATAGACTATATAATCCCATAAAAACCCTAATCTAAGGGTTGAAAGTGTCATTGTACAAATCTATCTTTGTCTCCTATCATGTGGTGTGAAAATCCATTGTCAATGATCCAGTTAGTTTTGATGTCAGCTTTTGAAACTAATGCTAACTCTTGTTCTTTTTCTTCATCTTCTTTGTCCATTTCTTCAAGAATATTTTAAATGTCTTTAATGGAAATGAAACCAACTTCATCTTCTCCTGAATCATCATCAGTTTCACCATCTTCAGCATGATAACATTCCTTAGTGTACTTGGGCTTGTAATCTGATTTGAACTTCTTGAGTCTTGTAGGACACTTGGATGCAAAGTGACCAACTTTGTTGCATAAAAAACATTTGAATGGTAGCTATCCTTCATATTTACCTTTACCTTTCCTTTCTTTCTTGGAAATCATAGCAATAATTTCTTCTAGTTTTGTATCCACTTCTTCATTATTACTAGAGCTGCTCATGGATTTCTTGCTGTGGACCGAGGCTTTGAAAGCTGTCTCACTTTTGGGTTCCGTCTTCAATCTTGATATTTAAAATGTAGATATTTTTCTGATCAAAGTCTCTCTCTTGAAGTCTTTTGAAAATTGCATAGTCTCATCTAAGATATTGATATTGCTCTCATAGTTTGTTGTTAGTGTGGTCGTTAGTTTGTCCATTATATCATCCTCTCAAATTTCTCCACCATTGTTCCTGATACCTGAAACTGCTTCATTAATTCTTTGATTGTAGGTTCTAATGTTTTCTTTAGGTAGCATCTCTAAGTTGTTTTACCTTTTCTTCCATGTCTTTCTGCACGCATTCTTTGCTTGGATGTCTCCTTCAAACATATCTTCTAAGTATTTCCAAATAGAGTATGCTTTATCTACCTTCTTGATCTTAGAAAATTCACTGTCAGATAGGGCACTGATTAGGGCTTCTTTGGAAATTGAATTATGAGTGAACACTTCCTTTTGTTTGATTGTAGAGTCTTCTTTTGCAAGGTCTTTCAAGGTGGGAACTTCAATTTCTTGAGTGGTAATCTCATAGATCTCAAATCCAACACACTGAAGATGTGTTATCATTTTGTTCTTCCAGTCAAGATAGTTTTCTCCATCGAACTTAGGACTCTCTTTCCAGAAGTATGGCCTATGATCTACCTTAAGCTATTAGGGTTTCTCTCCAAGGCACTTAGCTCTGATACCAATTGTTAGAATATTCTTAAAGGATAACTGAGAGGGGCGGGGGGTTGAATCATTTATCAGCTACTTTAATTCTTTTCTTTGCTTAGATACAATTAAAATAAAGTAAATACACATTCAGATAACACAATAGAGAACACAACAATTTTGGTTATGGGAAAACCAAATAGGTAAAAACCCCGATGGGAATTAGCACCCACAAAGAATTGTACTTGAGAATAAGTATCCCTACTAAGAGATCTTGCAACCCTGTTAGGAGTTGTTCTTTACAATGCAATAAGTACAGAGACCTAGTTAAAGGTCGGACCCTATTAGGAGTCTTTACAAGTATCCCTATTAGGGGTGAGGACTCACTGTCCAAAAGCTCACTGCTAAAATGATGAAGGCTGCAACCTTTAGTAGAACAGATATACACTATATCTGATAGCTGAAATATTTGAGTAGACCTATTTTCTTGATCAGTTCCAGTGTGTTGTATACTTACACTTCTTCTTCACATAGATCTTTTCTTGATGAATGAAATGTCTCTACTATCCCAAAACAACAGACATTCTGTCCTGCACTTTTTATGTCTTTTTTCTTCTCATTTACACTTGGCATTCACCAAATGAACTACTATAAGTATCTTCTCTAAAGGATGATATCTTTGTTAATCTAGGAGTCCCTTCAATAATTCTTTAGTCGGCCACATCACCCACACAACCTGATTAGAAACACACAACTCATACTGAATAGATGTGATGCTTCACAAAGTTGGCTCCACCAAATTAACTCCAACTTCACGATTTTGATAGAACATGTTTTGTGCCTTTAGATAATTATTGTTAACTCATAACTAAACATGAATACAAACATGCATATCCCAAAGATAGGAACAACTCAAGAAATAATGTAATTACATCAAGTCTTCACAGATAGTCTTCAATCTCTGTAACTGTCATAACTGATTAACATAACTCAACTGAAACTTCATATCTAACTTAGCATGAATGCACATAGCATCTAGAAGATGTATACACCATGGGAATGGACACGCATAGCTCTAGAACATCTATACTGATAATTTCATATAGAACACTATTGAATATTATATGTTGTCATCAATGAAAAACATACAATCAATTATTTGCACAGAAGAAAATCTCCAACACAAATATCTTCTATGATACCTTAAGGTGCTCCTGCACCACAATCTAGCTAAAACATATGGGTTATGAAATGGATATTAACATGGCATCAAAAAAATGAGATCTTATTAGAAAAAACTATTAAAAAGAGAGCCAAAAGGTATGGAACCTATGAATAAGTGAAAGAGAGAAAAAAATAAGGTATTTTGATACCTAGGATCTAAAGGAAATTGAGTAAGATTATTGCTAAACTGTCAAATAAACTTAGAGTTGATACTGAAGCAGATGAGGCTGGTCCATCTGGTGTCAAAGGGAAGAAACCACTAGGAATGGAGTCTTCATCAAGCCCCAAATCTACTAGATAGACCACAAGGTCTACAACTACACAAAGAGAAAAGAAGAGAGCCAAAGATGAAGCACCAAAAGATAGAACATATGTAAGAAGCGAGAAATCCACTACTTGACTAAGGAGAAAGATGAATTTGAATGAGGATAGTGAAATTGAAATAGAAGATCTGAGAAAAAAAAAATGTAATAAGTCAAGCACAACCACCAAAAAATCTAGATGATTCTCTTGAGATACTAAAGAAATATGGGGGAATTTAAGGAATCAGGTATATGAAGTATGAAAACCAAAATGGTGAAGATAAATCTAAGATAGAAGAGGTAATTGTTTATACTTTGCACAAATTCATGTACACACCACTTGAAGTTGTTAACCATCTACCTATTGAATTATATTCCAAGATTGATGCTAGATGGAAGTATGCACTGAATTTAGAGAAGAAAATGAGGGGGAGATCCCTAATTCTATCTATGCCTGAGATGTCTGTAACTGAAATGGATGATGCATTGAAGACATATTCCAACCTTTTTCTTGTTTTAGGAATATCTCTAAGGATAATGATTGGTGACTTAAAAGTTGTACAATAGGAGACAGATGATAAATGAAGAGAAATTATCTATATATATAAGAAATTTGAGATTGAAGAAGAGAAAGTGACTAATGATATTCTAGATGAAATAGTCACCGAAGACCAAGGTAAGGAAAATCCTATTGATTTAACATTGGACAAAGATGAAGTACTAATTGAAGACATTTCAGAGGAAGACCCTACTACTAAAGTTGCACAAGATGAATGTGTAATGACTAAAAAGGAGACAAAAATTGAACAAATGGACATTAATGACAATGCTACTGAAACCCTATTAGATGAAGTGTAAGAGAAAGTGAAAGATTATTTGGATGTTGATGTAGGTATCTCTAACACTGCAATAGATACTAAAGAAAAAAGCACCTAAGAACCCAAAGAGAAAGAGAAAGACACTGAAGAACCAAAGGCTACTAAAACCAATACTGAATAGAACACCGAGGTACCCTCGACCAAGAACAAAAAATAGTTGCAAGATCAAGTAAATGATAAGCCTAAGGAACAAGAAGAGGAAAATAAAGAAGACAAACAAGAAGATGAGATGAAAGATAAATAGGAATAAGCCAAGGCAGAGGAAAAACAAGAAATGAAGGATGAATGCAAGAAAGATGAGAAAAGGGATGAAGGAAACTCAACCAAACTTACATCTAATGCACTGAAGGCATCACGTTCCAAAAATATTTCTACAACTGAAAGTATGCTAGTGAAGAAGAAGAAATCAAAGAAGAGAAGGCACGTAGATATGGGCCAACCAATTGTCATACCCCAGGTAGACTTATCTACTATGAACCCTAATGAAATTTCTGAGTATGGAGAATTTCTACAACTTAAGGCAGTACAAGATAAATAAATTCAAAAGAAAAAGAAGACTATTGTACTGGAAAGTGTCAAGGAAATATTGCAGGATATTGTTCCTGAAGCCAAAGTGAATGAAAAAGACACCTTGTTGGGCCAATTTGAAGTATTAGTGAGAGAATTCACCAAACCAAGTAAGGATATCACTGAGTATCTTACCAAAATTTATGAGAAGAAGATGGAGCAACAGTGGATCGAGACCATGTTAAAGAATGTTACACTAGACAAAGTATCACTATTTGAGCTATGTGCAGAAGTAGAAACACAATTAAATGAAATCATTTCATTATTTCAAATTTTATGTACAATTTCAAAGTTTACTAGAGAAATTAAACAGAAGGTAGAATCTGTAGAGAAGGAGCTAACCGATAATCTACAAAATGTTACCTTGAAGCTTGGATCCCTACAAGTCTACTATTTGAATGTCAAACACTTAATGAGAGTACAAAATGATTTAAGGAGCAAAGAGAAAAGGATAATAATTGAGCTACTGGAGCTGAAAGAACACTTAATTTTGTTTTAGAAACAATGCAAAATCATTTACAAAAGGCAAATGATTTAGTTGAAACCCCCGATGTCAGTTCTCTGGACAACTTAATTGGCATAGAAACCAATATTGGTGAGCAAATTTTTGTGCTAAAAATAGTTAAAGACTCATGGGAGACATCTCTAGATGATGTAAAGAAGAGGTGTGCACATGTTTTTGCTGTAATCCATCTGAAGGATACAGTTACATAATTTTATTGTTTGGCATATTTGTTAAAAAGGGGGATAGATATGGATAGATAAGTATAAATGTATATATGTATGCATATACATAAGGGAGATATAAGTATGAAAATTTTGAGGAGTATTATCACAGTGGGAGTTTTGATTTTTTGAATTTTTTGCAAAATTTTGATGACTTTGGAGTTTTTAACAAAATTCTTAAATAATGTCAAAGGGGGATATTGTTACTCGTAATGTGTTTTTGTTGCCATTAGTTTTATACAAAGTCATAAGATTAATTTGGTAAGAATGAAGGAGCAAGTAAAGTCAGTAGATAAAGCCAACATAGTTAGACACTGAGAAAGGCATAAGCAGACACCAATCAGAGAAAGTCAGAATTATGCACCGAGTAGTTACTTGTACCAAACCGAACAAAAGATAGTTACCAAATAGTAACTACTAGCGAGAATTAATAGGCACAGAGCAGAGTATGTTACCAAGTATCATAGAGCCAACATTTGAATTTGAAATTAGATACATTGAACCTGGATGTTGAGTAGGGAACATACTACAAAATTCAAGGTGAGCTTTGTGTGCATAAATGTTGTCACACTTCTATGAATCATTCCATTCAAGGTTGCTCAAGAATGAGGCCTCAAATATTGATCCATAGCTCTCTAGTCATGGATGTGTAAAAATGTAAAATGAAGGCCCT
>MU227577.1:99815-118969 GCA_018584345.1 Thuja plicata | reverse complement strand
GAATTAATTACAATTTGATCAAGGAAATTGATTTGAATTGAAAATATTCCAAAGCATTGATTCATAAATTTGATAAATTTATAAAATAATAAATGGGGCCCAAAGTCTAGGCGACCATTTTAGGGTGAATACAAGCTTTAATTGGAACATTGGGATTGCAAATAGATGGTTGTACATGATCATGGGGCTGATCTACCAATAAAAATAAAGAAGGAATAATGCATTGGAAGTATAACCAATATTGCACCACTTAATTTCTGCCATTGAGGCAAGAAAAACTAGATCTTTGTTAACCACCTGAAAGTCATATAAAATATCAGAGAAACATAATACAAAAGATGATGAGAGGATGAATTTGAAGTGGAGCTAAGAAGTGAAGGAGATATATGTAGAGTAAATTAGAGCTTAAGTTATTGAGCTACTGAGTGCACTTTGAGGTAATAAAGTCAGTGAGCATAAAGAGTTTGAACAACATTTGATTGATTCATTTACACAGACATTTTGCAGTAAGTTTTTTTGTATAAGGAGTAGTAAAAATCCCATTACTGGGTAGGCCCTAATAGGTCTTATATTGTAAATCCTTTAACATGGTACATCTCTTAGATTAGACATTGTAAAAATCCTTTAGCAAGGTAGACTGGATAAGTATTATTATACTCCTAACAGTGTAAGCTATCAGAAATAGCTAACATTGTAGCTCTAATCGAGCACCCTTTTTGCTGCAGTAGTGAAGGTTTGTGGGTTTCATCCCTACCACAGTTTTTTCCTCCAACAAAGGATTTCTGCGTGACCAAAATTTTTGGTGTTATGAGATGTGTTTACATGTTTTAGTTTATTTTCTTTACAACATTTCTATAAAATGAATTCAGTCCAGTAAATGATAGTTTGAAAGTTTGAAGTTTTAATAGTACTGATTCACCCCTCCCCTCTTAGTACATAAATTTCCATAGTTAATCCAACACTCAGATAATTCACTGAGTTATAATTATTACAAAGAGATCAAACCTTATAAAGGTGATCAAAACCCTAAAAGAGAAAAACCTAGGTTGCATGATAATAATTAATAAAAGAATTAATTATTACATGCCTAAAGTTTAGCTTAAGTAAACTAGAGATAATAAGTGACTTAATAATTAAATCAAAATGATTTAATTAATAAGTGAATTAACTTATTACTCTAACACCCCCCTTAAATAAACTAAGGGAGAAGCTAAAAACCTAGAAACAACTATTGAAAGTAGGAAAATGGCACCTGACGACAAGGCCTAATGAGGTAGCCAAGTACAAGAAATCTCTATAAAGAGGAGAAAAGGAGAAAACCCAGTTGGAGAAACCCCTCTCTGAAAAGAGATAAAGCCTAGTGAAGGAATGAAGAACCTCCAAACTAGAGAATGTATCATAAAATAGAAACAAATGGTGAACTTGAAGAGCACCACTGAAGCATGAAGATGTAAACACTCTCGAAGAATAACTGCTAGAACCTCCACTATAATAGAACATGATTAGGTAGAGAAGACCGTAATCTGCATGAGTTTCCTCAAATGACACTACTCAAATCAAGATGGAAAACATCAAACCCAAATATACAGATGGAAAAAAAACCAGTAGGAGAAATCCCTCTCTGAAAAGTGATGAAGCCTAGTAAAGGACTGAACATAGACAGCGCTAAAGAAAGTAAAAAACACATATAAATGATGGTGTCGTGGAAGGATCAATCTCTTGAAGAACATCACGAGGATAATATTGTGGAAGGAATACTCACTTGAGAAAGGTAGATCAACCGCCCATGGTACTTTATAGTGTAGTGCGAGTGCAAACATGCACAAAATGTGCAAGATCCCAAGTATGCAACAGATGAAACTTTATCTCAGTGCATTTGTAAAAAATAAATGCTATAAAAATAGATGTCTAAAATGATTAGGAATGACAAAAAGATGTAATAAAATGAGTAACAACTAAAAATGAGTCATCCCATGCAAATAAAATGATCCCAGGACCTAAAACATCCAAGATATTCACTAGATTGTAAAAAAGAAAAAAACTAAATAAAATGTACCTGGAGAACATTCTGGAGATGAGACCTATAAAAGAAGAAGAACATAACCAACTTTCCAACAAGTCAGAAAATGGAGTGCAGATGAGCAAGATATGGATCCAGGAGTGCAAATAGGAACCTTGAATTTGACTAGAAAAAACCTACAAGACAGAAAAATGAGAAAGTCAAACCTATAAAATCATATTGGACTTAGAACCATCTTTTTGAGGATATCTTGTTTGGCCAAAAACACCTCTATTTTGTCAAGATATGAGAAAAAACCCGATAGGAGGTCAAAACATAAAGAACTCCAAGAAACATCTGCTAAATATAATAGAGCCCCACTAAATTGGAGCTTGGCTCAAAATTTGGTGATGCCTCTAAATATTTGGCCAAACTGGTGGAGTGACCAAGAAATTTTTTTCTTTTTTTCTTTTTCTATTAGGAATGAAAGTCCACAAGACAACTGAGAAGGGGGGGGGGGGGGGGGNGGGTGAATCAGTTGTAATATAGATTATTAAACTTTAAACTTTATAAACCAAATCTGCAAATGTAAATGATAACACAGTAAATGCCAACACCATAACATAATATTTGTTGTCGAGGAAACCCTGTTAAAGGTAAAACCCCAGTGGGAATTAAAACCCATAAATAATGTACTGAGAGTATAGTATCCCTCTTAAAAGATATTAGCCTTGTTAGGAGCTTGTTACAACATTACAGTACACAGTCCCTGTTAGGAGATAGACCCTATTAGGATTCAAGAAAATGGTAGGCTCACTGCCAAGGAACACTTCCCAAAGAAGGTTAAACCCACCCTCAAGGATTTACAATCCGAATCAAGTGTATAAATAAAATACATGTTCTAGTGAACTGTCTGGTAGTAACTATCTTTTCTTGGTCAATTCCAATGAAGTATCAACTCTACTTTGTATCCAACAGTCAACAAGCTTTGCAACTTCCACACACCTCTATCTTTTTCTTTCCCTATCACACTTCTCCACAAGAAATTATCATTCATAGATACCCTCTTACAACAATTCATTAGGTCAGCCATTTAAGCTTTCCTAATACATAATTTACTAGGTCATCCAATTAAGGCTTTCCATCATAAAAATAATTACATAACCCCTTTCTAAGATACACACGGTATCTATAACAAGTATACATCATTTAAAATCCATCACATATACTTTCAGATCCATAATTTATGCTCACAATTAATTTCACACACTACAGGTCTGAAGTCAGCCAGGAAATAGGTCTTCTCCAGAATACATGCCACAACTGACGTCATCAGTATCCAAACAACAATCAAACTCAACCCATTACTCTACCATATGTTGGCTATCTATCAGTAAGCTTGCAATTTCTAAAATATCTTTGCCATAAATAAATACCCGAAACACAGAGACCTGCTCTGTCCAGAATCATAGTTACAGTCCAAAAAACCAGTCTTCACCAAATCAAATGTAACATTAATACTATGTAACATAGAGCCAAGTGACCTTAGGAATAAGGTCAACACACATCCTTCTAAATAAATCCAACTTTGATCATTCTAAATCATCCGTACAGTGTCTGTACACTCCTTCTAGTTAAGTAGCCAGTCTTTCTTCTCCATAGAAGTATATGTTGACGTCAGTGACAAAACATGAATATCAATAGCATGATCAATAACCAAAAATGATATCATCCAACAATCCCCCCCTTTTTCATTGATGGAAACATATGGAAAAATTAATATGTATCAATCCAAAAGTACTCTCTCTCAATACAATCTTCTCAATATCCTCAACACAAATCTCCCCAAAATAGTAGGGATTTTTACATAGATTCCTTCCCCCTTTGGCATCAATGGAAAAGGGTGCCATAACTCATCTGTAGTCTTCTATAGTCCTTTTCAAATCTTCATGTCCAATCAGCTAGGTGTAAGATCACCCAAATATACTCCATAGTATTCTCCTACGATCACCCCCCCTAAGGAGTAGATCCTTACATCAAGTCCAGAGAATGATATAGCTTTGAGATCCACTGGATTGATGCATATCTACATCATTTTAGCCTTCACTGGGAGGGGCTATCACCCCAAGCATGCCTCTAAGATATTCAAAAGCATCATTTGGAAAAGGTTTAGTAAATATATCTGCTATCTGTTCCTTTGTGCTAATATATTCCAGTTTAATCTCTTTATCTGCTACCTTCTCCCTCAAGAAATGATACTTTATGGAAATATGTGTAGTCTTTGAATGCATTACATGATTTTTTGACATATTCACTATGCTTGTCTCATCAAAATGGATAATCACTGGTTCTTTGAAAATTAATCCAATGTCCTTCAACATTTGTTTCATCCAAATGACTTATGTACAGTTTATTGTAGCAACAACATACTCTGACTCAGTAGTAGATTGAGCAATACAGTTATGTTTCTTGCTCAACCAAGAAACTAGCCTTTTTCCAAGGAAAAATGCACCACCACTTGTACTCTTCCTCTCATCCACATTACCTGCCCAATCAACATCAGTAAAATCCTGCAATGTAAAATTATCTAATTTTTTATACCATAATCCATATTCTACTGTTCCTTTCAAATATTTGAAAATTCTTTTTACAATAGAAAAATGTGTCTCTTTAGGAATTGCTTGATATCTAGCCACAATTCCAACTGCATTGGTAATATCTGGTCTAGTGTGTGTTAGATATTGTAGACCTCCAATCATTGATCTATACTTAGTCTTCCCAACACTTTGAGTCTCATCACTTTAAGTCAGTTTTTTCCCTATCACCATGGGTGTACCAAAAGGTTTACAATCTTCCATTCCAAATTTCTTGAGCATTTTCTTAAGATACTTGGTTTGAGATATAAAAATGTCATTCCTACTCTGATTAATTTCCAAACCAAGAAATCAATTTCATCTCACCAATCATTGACATTTCAAACTCATTCTCCATTTCTTTAGAAAAATTCTTACTCATTTTATCATTGCCTCCAAAAATGATATCATCAACAAAAAATTCTATAATTAAGATTCCATATTCATCAGTTCTTAAATAAAAATTACTGTCTGCATTTCCTTTTTTGAAACCAAGACAAAGTAGATGTTTATCCAGTCTTGCATACCATGCCCTTGGTGCTTGTTTCAATCCATACAACGCCTTCTTCAGTCTACAAACCATGTTTTCATCATCTATCAAAGGAAAACCATTAGGTTTTTTAATGTACACTTCTTCTAGATAACCAGTCAAGAATGTTGATTTTACATCCATCTGATACACTTTAAAGTCTTTATGTGCAACATAAGCAAGGAATAGTCTCACAACTTCCAATCTAGCAATAGGTGCAAATGTTTCTTCAAAGTCTGTGCCTTTTTGTTGTGAGTAACCTTTACATACCAGTCTAGCCTTGTTTCTTACCACTGTGCCTTCCTCATCCATCTTGTTTCTAAAAACCCACTTAGTGTCAATCACATTTTTGTTCTTAGGTCTTGGAACCAATTCCCAAGTATTTTTTTTCTTTATCTTTTCTAGTTATTCTTCCATGGATTTAGTCCAAGATTCATCTCTACATGCTTCACTAATAGTCTTTGGTTCAACTTGAGAAATCAAATAGATCTCATCTCTAACTCTAGATCTTGTCATCGTGCCTTTGCTTGCATCACCAATAATTTGATCTTTAGGATGGTTTATCTTGACATACCTTTGTGTCTTCAATGTATCAGTAGCTTCAGCCTATTCTTCTTCTTCTTCAATCTCATTCTCGATCATCAAGGGTCCTTCAGGTTCAGCAACAACCTCTCTTATTTCATTTATCTGACCAAAATCATATATTCTTTCCCAAATTTGAAACTTTTCATCTATCCTCACATTGGAACTTTCAATCAGTTTCCTCAGTCTCAGATTGAAACATTTATATGCTTTACTCTTAGTCGAATAACCAAGAGAGATTCCTTCATCACTTCTAGCATCAAACTTGCCTATCTCATCATCTCTCTTGATATAACATTTACTACCAAATATTCTAAAATATTTCACAGTCGGTGTATGATCAAACCATAATTCATAGGGAGTTTTATTTGTACCTTCTCTGATCTAAATTTTGTTTAATGTGTACACAACAATGCCAACTGCTTCTCTCCAATGAACATGTGAGACATTTCCTTCCAGCAACATGGTCCTTGCAGCATCTAATATGGTTCTATTACTTTTCTTTGCTATCCCATTCTATCGTGGAGTTCTAGGGGCTGAAGTCTATCTATGTATTCCATTTTCTTCACAGTATATATTAAACAACTCGGATGTAAACTCTCCTCCTCTATCTAGTCTCAAACACTTCATCTTTAAACCAGATTCATTCTCAACTTTTTCTTTGAATAACTTGAACTTGTCAAATGCTTCATATTTCTCTCTCAGATATGTAACCCACATCATTCTAGAAAAGTCATCAATAAAAAGTATAAAATACCTTTCGCCATAGTATGATCTTGTTCTTGTAGTACCACATAGATATTTATGCACCAGATCCAACTTCCCTTTTGCTGAATAAGCTTTTCTCTTGAAAGTGCTTCTAGTTTGTTTCCCCATAACACATTCTCTACACATAGTGTTAGATGGCTTTAAAATTCTAGGTAGATCTATTACTGCTTTTGTCATACTTGCCTTCAAAATGTTATCAAAATTAACATGAAAAAATATTTTGTGCCATAACCAACTATCATCAACCTTTTCAATAAAACTAGAAGCTTTAGATGTGTTCAATTAAAATAAATTTCCTATGGATCTAGTACCAGATGCTATCAAGTATCCTTTTTTACTCTTGATAGAACATTTTCCATTTATGAAATTCAGTTGATAACCCTTGTCCACTAGCTGTCCAACACTCAACAAATTGTGCTTAAGTCCATCAAAAAGTAATACATTGTTAGTGTTAGTCTTTCCATCCAAAGAAATAAATCCAATTCCAATAATAAGTTTAGGAGCATTGTCACCAAATCTAACAACACCACCATCATGTCTTTTCAAACTCACAAACTTGTTTTTATCTCCTGTCATATGATGTGAACAACCACTGTTTATGTCCCATTCATATTTCTTTTCAACTTGGGATACTAAGGATTTTTCTTCATGCATAGGTTCATCATCCTTAATAGAAATAAATCCAATTTCATTATAGTCACCATCCTCATCATCATATATACCCTCACTTTCATAATAACATTCTTTGTCCTTTGAGAGTTTTGATTTGAAAAACTTAGGTTTGTGCTTTGGACTTCTTGTAGGACATCTAGATGCAAAATGATTGATTTTATTACATGAAAAACATTTCAAAGGTAATTTTACCTCAAACTTACCCTTACCTCTCTTTTCTCTTCTAGAAATTAGTGACACAACTTCATCTAGCTTCCTTTATTTTTCCTGTATTTGTTCCCATTCATCAGCATAGGCTCCAAGTCCTTCACCTAGGTCACTATTGCTTGTGCTTGCATTTCCAGGCAAGATTTTTTTTCTTTTGTGCATGGTTTCTTTGAATGTTGATTCAACCTTAGGTAAAGTGTCTCCCAATTCTTCGGCTTCAAATTTAGTTAGCTTGCCAATCAACATCTCTCTGGTGAAGTTCGGTGTCAAAGGTATGATCTCCTCTATAGCCTGAACCTTGGTTCTATATGTAGGTGTCAAAGATCTGAGTATCTTTTTAATCAATTCTTCCTCACTGTAAGTTCTTCTAGAGTTCCTAATACCAGTAACCACTTTAGTAATTATCTGTCCATATGCTCTAATGTTCTCATCATATCTCATCTTTAGTGATTCCATCTTTTTCATCCATTTCTGTACCTTTTTTGGCTTTGTAAAGTTGTCTCCAACATATTGTGCTTCCAGTCTTGTCCAGATTTCATGTGCAGAGTCCAAGTCCTTTACTTTAATAAATTCTCCTTCTGATAGTGAACTGATCAAGGATTCCCTTGCAACCATATTGTGTGAGAATAGCTTCTTTTCATCTTCAGTGGCTTTCTCTAATTCATCCCCAGTCACTACCTTTTCCTTCTTCTTTGTTGTCATCTAGTAATCAATTCCCAAACATAGAAAATATGTTCTCATCTTGTTCTGCCAACTGTTCAAAGTTCTTAGGATAAAATTTTGGACTATCCTTCCTATAGTAAGTCATCTTGAAGATCACCTCAAGCTATTAAACTTTCTTTCTGAGGACCAATATCTCTGATACCAATTGTTAGGAATAACATTCCACAAGACAACTAAGAGGTGCGGGGGGGGTGAATCAATTGTAATATATATTATTAAACTTTAAACTTTATAAACCAAATTTGCAAATGTAAATGATAACACGGTAAATGCCAACACCATAACACAATATTTTTTGTCAAGGAAACCCTGTTAAAGGTAAAACCCTAGTGGGAATTAACACCCACAAATAGTGTACTGAGAGTATAGTATCCCTGTTAAAAGATATTATCCTTGTTAGGAGCTTGTTACAACATTATAGTACATAGTCCCTGTTAGGAGATAGACCCTGTTAGGACTCAAGAAAATAGTAGGCTCACTGCCAATGCACAATTCCCAAAGAAGGTTAAAGCCACCCTCAAGGATTTACAATCTGAATCAAGTGTATAAAGAAAATACACATTCCAGTGAACTGTCTGATAGCAAGTGTCTTTGCTTGGTCAATTCCAATGAAGTATCAACTCTGATTTGTATCCAATAGTCAACAAAATTCATAGCTTCCACACATCTCTATCATTTTTTTTCTCTATCACAAATCTCCACAAGAAATTATCATTTATATATACCTTCTTACAACAATACATTAGTTCAGCCATTTAAGCTTTCCTAATGCATAATTTACTAGGTCGGCCAATTAAAGATTTTCATCATACACATAATTACATAACCCCTTGCTAAGATACACACAATATCTATAACAAGTATACATCATTTACAATCCATCACATACACTTCCAGATCCATAATTTATGCTCACAATTAATTTCACATGCGACAGTTATGAAGTCAGCCAGGAAATAGGTCTTCTCCAAAATACACGCCAGAACTGATGTCATCAGCATCCAACCAAAAATCAAACTCAACCCATTACTCTACCATATGTCTGCTATCCATCAGTAGGCTTACAAGTTCTGAAATATCTTTGCTAGAAAGAAATACCCAAAACAAAGAGACCTTCTCTGTCTAGAATCACAGTTACAATCCAAAAAACCAGTCTTCACCAAATGAACCATAACATCCATACTATGTAACATAGAGCCAAGCAACCTTAGGAATAAGGTCAGCACACACCCTTCTACATAAATCCAACTTCGATCATTCTAAATCATCCGTACACTGTCTATACACTCCTTCCATTTAAGTAGTCAGTCTGTCTTCTCTATAGAAGTATATGTTGACATCAGTGACAAAACATGAATATCAACAGCATGATCAGTAACCAAAACTGATATCATCCAACATTTTCATCACCTTGAAAATGTGCCTAGAAAAAGGGTCATACAGTAAAAATATTATATCAGAATGCAATTATGTCCAAATTGGATATGCCTTATATGAAAATAGGGGGTTTTGGGCCTTTTGAGTGCAACCGTGAGGTTTGTTTGAGCCTAAAGTTCTCCAAAAACAAAATCCCCCCAGATCCACAAAAATTTTAAACATAAAACCTTTTGAAAACACATATATGAAGAGCAAGGCCAAATATCTCATGAAGATAATAGGTGCATGAAGTTCTGGAGCTCTGATACCATATTGAAGTTGATGAAAACTCAACCCTATAGTTCCCAAGAATCACCTGCATGCAAACCTTTCACAGTAAGAGAGAAGCAAAAACTATGGAGGCCAAAAATAACAAATCCATGAAAGAGGAAACATATTGTGCAAAAAATGGAAAGAAAATCCTCAATACAATAGCATCCTCAGACAATTCTCTGAGTTAGAATAATTACAAAGAGATCAAACCTTATAAAGGTGATCAAAACCCTAAAAGGGAAAAACCTAGGTCGCATGATAATAATTAATTAAAAGAATTAATTATTACATGCCTAAAGTTTAGCTTAAGTAAACTAGAGTTAATAAGTGACTTAATATTAATAAGTGAATTAAATTATTACTCTAACACTTGTTTTAAGCCTTATAAAATCTTCTTTAATCTACACACTAGATTATCCTTACCTTTGACCTCAAATCTTTGGAGTTGTTCCATATATATCTCTTCCTCCAAATCACCATGGAGAAAGGTAGTTTTCACATCTAGTTGTTCCAAATGAAAATATTCAACAACCACAATACTTAAAGCAGTACGAATAGAAGTCATCTTAACAACCAGAGAAAATATTTTAGAAAAATCAATGCCTTTTTTCTGTGCAAATCCCTTTACAACTAACCTATCTTTAAAACATTTCTTACCTCCATCCTCCCCTTTCATCGTATAAACCCACTTATAATTTTCTAGCAAGGAGACCATTTCTTTTGTCATTCCATGCTCCCATTGAACCTTGGTATCTAGCTTTATATCTTCATCATAACATTCTAGTTCACCAACATCAGTCAGTAAAATAGAATACAAAGATGGAGAGAGAACCTCTCAGGAGGTCTACTTATCCTTGAAGATTGTCTAACATTCATTGGAGTTTGTGGTATTTTTTTTTTTGTGGATTATGAGGAACCACTAGAAAATTGTCTTTAGGAGTATCATCCAACACTACATAATCATTTTCTTTCTTCTCATGTTTTTGCAAATGATCTTTGTACACCAATTTCTCATTGAATATGACATCCTTTCTGCTCACAATTTTATGATTCTCAAAATCTCAAAGTCTATAGCCTAACTCATCAATTCCATATCCAAAAAATACACATTTCTTTGATTTATCTTCTAGCTTGGTTCTATTTTAATAATCTATAAGTACAAATGCTTCACAACTGAAGATTATGGAAAAAGAATAACTAACCTTCTTACCTCTCCATGCTTCCTCTGGAATACAACAACCCATAGGAGTAGAGGGAAATCTATTAATTAAATAAATAATAATGTTTACATCCACTTCCCACATGTTTAAGGGCAGCCCAACATGCAACCTCATAGTCCTTGCACACTCTATTATTGTTCTATTCATGCGTTCAACCACTCCATTTTGTTATGGAGTCCTTGGAACTGTTTTCTTCCTACAAATAGCATTAGAGGAACAATAACATCAAAATTATTTTCTACAATAATCACAACCATTATTAGATCTGAGACATTTTAGTCTTTTACCATTCTTATTCTCTTCCAAGATTTTCCATTTTTTAAAAGTCTCAAATACATCATATTTTTACCTGAGAAAATAAATCCATACTTTCTTAGTTGCATCATCAATGAATGTAACATAATATAGAGATCCACCAAGGGAAGATACTTGAGCTGGTCCACATACACTTGTATTCCCAATCTCTAATTTCTAATCTTTCTTTTCTTTCCCAACCTTCAAAAAAATAACTCTCTTTTATTTTTCATACACACGAATTTCATAGAAATCCATATTGACACATTTTAGACCTTGTAAGACTTTCTTTAAAATGAAGTAATTTCATACCTTTTTCACTCATGTTCCCAAGGCTATTGTTCCATAGTGTTGTTTTAGACTCTACAATGACTGTTTCATATTCTACCTGTTCAACTACAACATTTATTCCTAAACATTGACTTTTATCTATAATAATTAATGTAGAAGGAACACTTTGACCTATACAAAGATATAAGGTGCCTACTTTCACACCTTTTTCTACTACTAAGGAGCCTTTTGAAACCTTCCAATTTTTATCATTAAAAGTAACAGGGCAACCTTCATCACCTAGCTTCCCTGCTAAAATTAAATTCCTACTCAAACTTGGAACATTCCTTACCTCTTGTAGTAGCCAATGATTCCCATTCTGCAACTTAATCTTAATTCTTCCCTTCCCAAAAATCTGACATGGTTTTTTTATCTCCCAAATAAACTAGCCTGAAATCCCCTTGGACATAATCAAGAAAATAACTTCTATGGGGCATAGCATGAAATGAGGCCCTTGAATCTTGAACTCTGGATCATCAACATTTTTAGGGGAAAGAAGAAAAACATCCTCTTCAGATTTATTACTTACCACATTTTCCTCCTTATTGCCTTTTTGTTTGTCTCCTTTATTTTTCTGATACCAACAATCTTTCTTCCTATGACCAGGTTTCCCACAATACCATAAATCATTTGGTCCTCTGGATTGAGACCTCTTGCCCTTTGATTTTCCTTGTGATTTCCCATGAATTCCAAAATTTTTCCTCTTTCCTTTGATTTTCCTCTACTTTTTGCATTCAAAACACTACATGATGTGGATCCACCTGAGATTTTCCTATGAATTTCCTCACTCAGAATAATCTAGAACTCATGAATCATCAAAATTTTTAGGGGAAAGAAGAAAAAAATCCTGTTCAGATTTATTACTTACCACATTTGCCTCCTTATTTCCTTCTTGTTTATGAAACATAGGATATGGTAGTGGGCTTCTTGACAAAATGGAGGGATTGAACATATAAGGGAAATATAAGGTTCAAAGACACCCTTCCCAAATAACTCAAAAGGAGATTTCAACCCAACACTTTGACTCAAGGTTTATAAAGCCATGAGAGACTAAATTTAACAAAATTCAGAAGGAATCAACTTACTATGGAGTCAAATTCTATGGGCTATGCACAAAGGACTTGAATTCTTCCAAGAGGCCTAATTGTAGTGCATTAGGATAACAACGACCTTCCAGAGCCCATAACTCCAAAAACTCTTGAATGAATTAGAAAAATATTTAGGTTTTTGGATACCCTTTATTAGTTGTTACAACATATATAAAGAAAGAGGTAGGTTGTTTTAGACCATACCTTGCTGTTGCAACTTTGGGACCTAAAAAATGCATAAAAATGGGCATGTTTACAAAGGAACTATATCATAAACTTAACCAAAAGAATCCAACTCTTGGAAAGTGGTTAATTATGTCCTAAAACACTTAAATCAGAAAGGAATTAGTCTTAGACCCTTGGGAACATCAAAATCCATAAATTAGGCTTCCCAAACCCTCCAAAACTAGGGCTCCTGCAATCTGGACTCTCCAAGAAAAATCTCAACCAAACAGAGGTTGATTCACCAACCTTTCAACATAACTAAGTGATTCTCGACATAAATATTAACCCTCATGAGGCCCAATATGCTACTGCTATAGCATTCCAAGCATTTCTATGCTCTATAACCCTGTAACAAACACCAAATGGAGATCTCCTGCAACATCCGATGGATTTTATTGCATATTCAATGTTAGATATCTATAATACAAATGGTTGATTCATCCCCAAGTCACAACAATTACAAAAAGGGGATGAATCTCATTTCATGCTTCTAAAACAATGTAGAACTATGCTTTGTTACAGTACAATCAGAGAATTTCAAAGAAAACTCAATATAAATGGATTGAAATGGATTTAAAGAAGTTTTGAAACACACATAAATGTATATGCAATGCACTAGATCCACTGAACATTCAAAAGGTCAATGAAATTGCAAAAAATAACTCTTTATTGCTTCAAACTAGAGAAATCCGTACATTCTCCATTCCAGACGTACTATGTGTTTTCCCTGCCATAGGCCAATAATATATGATTCCTATTAACCATATCAACAACTAAATTTGGTTTGGTTTGATTAAAATCATATCTAGTCACTAAAAACTCATTTCCCTCCTAAACTCAAGTAACCGTTAAGATTCAAATATTTGAATTCTTAACTTACAAATTATTGAAATAAAAGCATTCTAACTTATTTAATTCTACTCCTAGGGTCTATTTGAATCCCTTAGACACTTCTAAATTCTAATTAGACCCTTTGGGAACTATTGACCCAATTTACAATATTTTTGAAGTCCGACTCCTCTACTTGGACCAACAAGATTTAAACATATTTCATTACAATATTTATTTCCAATTTCCATTATTGGCTCTAATACACCCCAATTTACATTTAGGGATGAGTTTTGTCCTTTTCCTTTGATTGGATCCATGGTGACCTTATGTGACTTCATAGGTGCTCCTGCACCATAAACCCCACTTTGGATAAAGTTCTTGTCCCAAGAATTAAGGGACCATGTCTTTGTGCCTCCCATATTCCTTGTAGGTGGTCCTCTCTTCTTCACCTTATGAGCCCTTTGTTTAACCTCCAATTTTCTCCTCTTACCATTTACACATGCAAAAAAAGAGAGAGAAACAAAAGAAGGAATGAAACTAAGATCAAATTTGTCATCATGCTTCTGCAAACAATGATCTTGCGTGCCTACAAACTATCCTTGCAACTGCCTCCTTAGATCAGATTGACCCCTCCTTATGTATTTCAATGACATCTCTTCAATTTTATTTATTTCTTGCTTCAAAGGAAACCACATTGTGCTAATAAGGACACCATATTTATGTCTTGTTTTCTGTTTCATAGTCAATGCCTCATGGCTGTCCAAAAACTCATCTTTCAAGACCAATAAAGTGGTCTTAGACTGCTACTCTATAGTCACCATCTTCTCATACTTTGGAATCTACAAATCAAAAAATGTTTTTTCACCAAAGAAAATGATGCTACCAACTTCTTCTACTTGACTTGGAAGAGGTTTAAGAGTGAATTTTATTTCCTCCTTGTGCACTACATACTCATTCTTCAAACCATAAAGAATGGTCTTTCTTGAAGCCTTCCATGGTCTCCCTAAGATGATGTGGCGACATGTCATGTGAACTATATCACATAGAACCCTATCAACATAACCCCCAATTGAAAAGTCTATGTATTCTTGTTCCTTAATCACAATATTCTAATAATTACTAACCCAAGAGGCCCTATATGGTCTACCAATTGGAAATTTAGGTAAGTTTAACTTATCTACCATCTCATAGGACACTAGATTGTCAAATGAACCAGAATCTATGATAACCTTGCATATTTTTCCATAGCATTTACAATTTGTTCTAAAGATAAATACCTTGGGTATATGTTGGATAGGTGACCTTCCCATCAAGAGACACTCACCTTCTTCAGGATATGCATAGTCATGGTGTGATTCTTCTTCCTCTTGTTGTTTATTGTCATCTTCTCCTTCGACCAATTGGACCCTCTTATCATTCTTATTGGATTCTCTTTCCGAACACTTGTAGAATGGATGTCCTTCTTCACCACACTTGTAGAAATTTCCAGGGAAGCTCTTTCCTCTACCACCTCTTTGTTCTCCTTTCTGATCCAAGACTTTCTCTTTACCCTTCTCATTCTGTCCTTGGCTTGGATATACTCCTTTTCCCTTGTTTTGTTTCCCTGTTGAACTGCCTTGCCTCTCTTGCCTTTTTCTAAGCTTGTCTTCTTCTTTCATTTCCAACTTGTAGTAATCTTCAAGATTTCTAGGTGTGGCCATGCTCATTTCATCTTGGATGTTGTACCTCATCCTTCCAATATATCTAGCCACCTTCTCTTCCAAATCATCATGATGAGAGGCTTTGATGTCAAGCTTGTGGAATTCCTCCATATACCTTTGGACATCCATGTCCTTCTTCAAGCCTTGAATATTATTGAAGAGTTGAACCTTGTAGTCCTCAAGTAGAAACTTCTCCCTAATTTTGGTCATCATTCTAGGCCATGATCTCATCTTTGGTAGACTTTTCTTCCACCTTTCTGCTTGTAGGCAATCCCACCATAGTAATGCATGACCCTTAAGTCTTTCTTTTTTAATATTAACTTTATGCTTGTTTTCAATGTCCTCATAGTCAAAGTGGTTCTCAAAAGCACTGAACCAATAAGGGAGAACTTCATCATCCATCTTTCCATCATACATTGGGATCTCTATTCTGACTTTGGATTCTCCTCCTTTAACTACCTTCAGGATCTTCACTAGTCTAGCATCCTCAGGATCTAACCTTTCTTCATTAGGTTCCTATTCTTCTTCACTTTCATCATTACGAGGGTATGAATCCATCTTCTCAACAATATTGGTCAATATTTCAATGACTTCTTCCAATCTCTATTTCCTTTCTACTTGCTCCATCACCATTGTAGCAAGCTCCATGTTTATCATCTTTGGAGGCATGTTTTGAGCCTCTTCTTCAAAGTATTCAAAGTCTTCTTTAGACATGCACACATAAATTTCCCCCCAAGTTATTACTTTCCCTAATACCACTTGGTGCAGAGGATAGGGTAGTGCGCTTCTTGACAAAATGGAGGGATTGAACATATAAGGGAAATATAAGGTTCAAAGACACCCTTCCCAAATAACTCAAAAGGAGATTTCAACCCAACACTTTGACTCAAGGTTTCTAAAGCCACAAGAGACTAAATTAAACCAAATTTAGAAGGAATCAACTTACTATAGAGTTAAATTATATGGGCTATGCACAAAAGACTTGAATTCTGCCAGGAGACCTAATTGTAGTGCATTAAGACAACATCAACCTTCTAGAGCCCATAACTCCAACAAATCCTGAATAAATTGACAAAAATATTATATTTTTGGATACCCTTTATCAAATTATACAACATATATAAAGAAAGAGGTAGTTTTTTTTGGACCATACCTTGCTGTTACAAGTTTGGGACCCAAAAAATGTATAAAAATGGGCACTTTTACAAAGGAACTATATCATAAATTTAACAAAAAGACTCTAACTCTTGGAAAGTGGTTAATTATGTCCTAAAACACTCAAATCTGAATGAAATTATTCTTATACCCTTGGTAACATCAAAATCTCCAAATTAGGCTTCCCAAACCCTCCAAAACTAGGGTTCCTTCAATCTGGACTCTCCAAGAAAAATCTCAACCAAACAGAGGTTGATTCACCATCATTTCAACATAACTAAGTTCTTTCCAACATAAAAATTAACCTTCTTAAGGCCCAATATGCTGCTTCTATAGCATTCCAAGCATTTCCATGCTCCTTAACCCTGCAACAAACACCAAATGGAGATCTTCTTCAACATTTGATGGATTTTATTGCATATTTAGTGTTATATATCAATAATACAAATATTTGATTCATCCCCAAGTCATAGTGATTATAAAAAGGGGATGAATCTCATTCCATGCCTCTAAAACAATGCAAAACTATGCTCTGTTACAGTACAATCAGAGACTTTCAAAGAAAACTCAATATAAATGGATTGAAATGGATTTATAGAAGTTTTGAAACACACATAAATGTATTTTCAATTAACTAGATCTACTGAAACATTCAAAAGATCAATGAAATTGCAAAAATTAACTCTTTATTGCTTCAAACTAGAGAAATTCGTACATTCTCCATTCTAGTTGTACTGTGTGTTTTCCCTACCATAGGCCAATAATATATGATGCCTAGTAACCATATCAACCAAACCAATTTGGTTTGGTTTTATTACAATCATATTTAGTCACTAAAAACTCATTTCCTTCCTAAACTCAAGTAACCGTTAAGATTCAAATATATTTGAATTATTAACTTACAAATTATTGAAATAAAAGCATTATAACTTATTTAATTCCACTCCTAGGGTATATTTGAATCCCTTAGAAAATTTTAAATCCTAATTAGACCCTTTGGGCACTATTGACCCAATTTACAATATTTTTGAAGTCCTAGTCCTCTACTTGGACCAACAGGATTTAAACATCTTTCATTACAATATTTATTTCCAATTTCCCTTATTGGCTCTAATACACCCCAATTTACATTTAGAGATGACTTTTTTGCTTTGCCTTTGATTGGATCCAGGGTGACCTTAGTTGACTTCATAGGTGTTCCTACACCAGTTTGTCTCCTTTATTCTTCTGATACCAATAATATTTCTTCCAATGACCTGGTTTCCCATAGTACCAGAAATCATTTGGTCCTCTAGATTGAGACCTCTCACCTTTTGATTTTCCTTGTGATTTCCCATGAATTTCAAAATTTTATCCTCTCTCCTTTGATCTGCCTCTACTTTCTGCATTCAAAACACTACGTGATGTGGATCCACCTGAGATTTTCCTATGAATTTCCTCACTCAGAATAACACCAACAACATCATAAAATTTTAGGGTATTTGAACCAGAAACAAAGTTACTAACAACCTTTACCAAGTCATTCCACCTTCCAAGAAAAGAACACAAAATCAAAAAATCCCTAATTTCTTCATCAACATTGACATTGGCAGAAGATAATTGATTGGTAACTATATTAAACTCATTTAAATGATCAACAACTGACCCACCTATCATTTTTATATTAAATAAACACTTCATAAGAAATAATTTATTTGAAGTAGAAGGATTTTTATATAACTTCGCTAGGGTTTCCATTAAATCTTCAATTGTCTTCAATTTTGTAATATTAAATGCCACTGATTGTGTCAAGCACAAAAAATAATCTCAAGTGCCTTTCTACCCAAAATATCCCAATCCTCCTAAGACGTGGTTGTAAATTTCATGCTTATTCCTCCAAATGGCCTCCATAAATCCTTCTGATAGAGATAGTCCTTCATCTACATTTCCCATAACTAAAATTTCTTCCCATTAAACTTCTCAACCTTCAACTTACCCTCTTCTTTCATTACTCCCACTCAACCGTGAGACCTTCCTATAGAGGATAACTAAAAAACAACATGCTATGATACAACTTTTTAGGATTAAAAGACAAAAATCTAACAGTTACATGAAAATATAACTAATAATGCAAAGGAATATGTAACCACCTAGATTTGGTCTGCTCTGACCATAGACCCTATTTTCTCTAAGTGTGATCATACCCCCAATTATGTATAGACATCTCTTCAATCAACTGACATAATTCATTCAAATCATATTTAATCTCCTAAGTGATCTAATCACTAATTTACATTAATCACTTTAGCCAATCCAATCCAATCAATTCAATTCAATCAATTCAAATCAATAACATGCCTAAGGTAATTAATTTAAAGGGAATTAATGAAATCCTAATCATATCTCATCACTTGCAAAATCAATCCCCTAGCCTAATTTATTCAATTTGGCTATAGTCCTAATTAATTATTACAAAGCAATCAAAAGCTTGGATGATTAATTAAATCCCTATTATTGAGTGAATATGTTA
>MU227577.1:69833-84932 GCA_018584345.1 Thuja plicata | reverse complement strand
TGTTGCAAAAGAAGGGTAATATCCTTGTATTGAGAAAGTAATTTTGAACAACTATTATAGGAAATAAAATAAAATAAATATATATCATTATTAATTTTGCTGAGAATTAATTAAATTGAATATATATGGAGCTTGCTGTTATTAAAAAAAAATATATATACAGTCATATTTTTATTACATCTGTAAAAAAAAAAATTAAAAAAAAATATATATATATATCATATATATATTTAAAGAAATATGGTAAAAGTTAATCTAAATCGATCAGATTTCCACAATCCATTGAGTTTATAGCTTAGATTTCTGGTTTTTGATTGTGTGTTTTTTTAAGCATCTAAGCTAAGCTAAGCTATAAAAGTTAATCTTTTATAAAAAAAGAAATTTATTAAAAGAGAAAAATTCCCCCACCACTACGGATTCCCCACCCCGTGGGTACCCACTACCGTGGCAGTGGGCCTGCAGGGCCTGCAGTCACCACTGCCGAGGCAGTGGCCCGCAGTGCCTCTGCGGTGACCCACTGCACAAGGCAGTGGGGCCGCAGGGCGGGTACAGCCCGTCCCTTGCAGGACAGTGGGTGGGGCCGAGACCCCCCCACTTGCTTTGTTTTTTTTAATTCATTTTTTTTATTTTATTAATTAATAAACTTTCTTTAAGTTAGTTTTTTTTAAATTTGTTTTTTTAAAAGTTAATTTAATTTTATAATTAAATTTAGCTTAGTTTAGTTAAGTTAAGTTTATAATTAATTATTTTTAATTTTAATTAAACTTTAGTTATGATATATTTTAAATTTAATTTAATTTAATATCTTTAATTAAAATTTTTCAAATTTAGTTTATTTAATTAATTAGATTTTATTCTAATTAATGAATATAAGGATGTAAAAGCATTATCGATATAACATTGGATTTATGAAGATTTTATTTTATCTTTAAACGGGTGCTTTTATTGCATGATGTAATTATAGTATGGTTCTTTTAGTAATTATTTGTTAGGTTAATTTATGTATGTCAGATGTCATAAATTAACTTATAAAAGAGCTGTTTCTGCGTATTTTTGAAGATTTAATTATAATCTGTTAGTAATTCTATATGATAAATGAATTTGCATAACTAGGTTATAAATTTGTTTATCGCCATGCTATCAATGTGTTTTGTTTGGCTCCTTCTAGATGTACTTCATTGCCATGATGTGCGTGTTCTTTCTATTGTGAACTTTATCATGTTGGGAGTCGGTTAGGGTTTAGAGACTTGATTCGTCATGGTGTCTTACGTGAATTTCTAGTATCTGTGTCTTATTATGTTTTGTTGGTTCGTTTCTTTCTGAACCTAGTATTCTGAACTCAGGATATGTGATCCTTTGAGGTTGTCTCATATTGTTATGGTTAGTGAGAACGAGTTTATGATTCATGAGATTGTATTTGATCTTGAGCTTAGGGGATGGTTAGTTAGGTGCATCTTAGGGGAGTGGCTTGCAATAGGATTCCGGGGCCCAAAGAGACAAGGCCAGGGTGACCTATTGTAAGTTGTATAATAAGTGATAACTTAATAATAAAACTTGGGAATTATATTAAATACAAGATTAGTTAGCATGTTGAGCGTCCGGGGTCTAGAGTGACCAGACCAGGGTAAACTCAACTAGATGATGCTTGAGGGTCCGGGGTCCATAGTGACCAGTTCTGGGTAACTTGAGTATATGACCATATGATGACACTCCCATAGCATGTAGCCTAAGTCTCCTTCGTAGGTCCTGTTGTACCTTTTTATGGTTGTGTCTTGGACACTTGGCTTTTAGATTCAGTATTTGGTTATGTTGGTATTTTTTTGGATATCTTATGTATGTTCCTTTATCTTTGGATGATGTACGTTGTATGATCTTGGATTTTCAGTTGTCTTGATCTTTCCATCTTTATGCTTTTGCTTTATTCTTTCTCATTGTGATCAGAAAGCTTCTAGGATCTTCCTATGTGTTTCTGTATGATGGCTTGTATACCTTTGATTGTCTTCATGTTGTATACCCATGTGAGTGGGCCTGTTATTATCTCCTTAGCACGGTGGGAGTGGACCTTTGGTTCCACGTAGTCGGGTGGTAGTGATTTTTATTACCTTTGAGATCCGACGGTTCTTCTTCTTGCTTGGATGATCCTTGTTGCAGTTATATGTTCTGATTCTTTTGGAGACTTGTACGGTTTCATGAGTTGTATCATGTGTATTCATCATGTTTATCTTAGGAGGTTTTGATCTTATCATATCAGTTGTAATCTTATAATAGTGTATCAGATGTGATACCTGTATTAGTTGTTGTATCATACTTGTATTAGAGTGATTACTACATACCCTGCGACATGTGCAGAGGATGTGAGTTATGAGATTTATATTATTGGATTCGTTTGATGTATCCTTTGTGTTAGTTCTTTATAGTTGTTATTCGTAGATTATCTTTCTTAAGTGATTCTACGTCAAGGAACCCTCGGGGATCGTTATCTATGTATGAGTTGTTCTTATGTGTATGTCGTGTATCTGATTGCATTGCTTCCGCATTGTTATCATTGTTGTTTGTAAAAATATAAAAAAAAAATTATTATCCTGTTAACTCAGTGTCAAGTTTAGGTTAGTTCTCCTGGGTTCCCTGGCGGGGCATTACACCGTGGGGAAAGATTGCTCAAAATTTCACAAAATTATGCTCTTTGCCCTTGACATTTTCAAAATTTGCAGACAGTTTATCATTTCCGAGAGCAACTTATCATTTCTGGTCAATCTTTTATCATTTCCAGGAGCAAGTTATCGTCTGCAGTATATCTTTTATTGTTTTTGTGAGTTTTAATATCGTCTGCCACCACTTTTTTGGAAGGTAAAATTTGGCCTTAAAATAATTTTTGGTAGCTTATTTTTCATTTTTGGTACGTGTTATCGTTTCACATAAAAGGCTTATCATTTTGGGTGAAGATTATTGTTTGGGGTCAAAATTGTATCATTTTTGGGTTTTATCATTTTAGGTCTCTGAATTATCGTCTGGCATCCAGAGGGAAAAAATACAGAGTTCTGTCATTGACAAATTTGATTTCTAACTTACTAATGTGGTTGTTTTCGTGATTGTGATCCTATTTTTAGTAGCCTAACTTGTGTTTGAAGATTGCTGTCAGAGCTAAGAGAGAGAAAAAAGTATACTAACTTGTGGTTTTCAAATTGCTGATCCCTCATCTTGACTTCTATTCTTTTTTCATGTCTTCAAAACTAAAGACATTTTCCAATCTTATACTAAATTGACCAGAGGAATATGCTCTTTTATTTTTTTAAAGAAAATCAGAAACTCACAAGTCAAATTATGATTTGAAAGGAATTTGGAGCAACTGAATAAGGTAAACAAACACACAGTTTAATTTCATTTTGGATAGTAACTGAACAATCAAAGAATTAAATTTTTATGGCTCAATGAACAAGTTCAATCATTTAATTCAATTTGGATCAGTAATTGAACAAGAAAAGCACTAAGAACTGTGGTCAACTGAAAAATCCAACTTTGCTTTCAAGTACTTCTATTTTCATTAACTTAGGAATATCTAAATCAAGCTCAACATAGCTTGAAGAAATGAACATTGATTTGCATGTTTTGGGAGAAAACAACATGGACTAGGAGAGTATGATCTTCTTCTTTTGAAGAATCATAAATCTAGAAATCCTAAGCTCGCCAATCCTTTGTATGCTTATTTAATAGTTGAAGGCATGCCGGTTGAGGAAAAAATCTCTCGGGAATGACCCAAGTGAGGACAGGTTTTAGGCCAACCCTTCCAACTCACTATAAATAATTGCTTCCTCATAGGCGAAAGCCTTGGAAGACAGAATCGGTTTTTTTCATGGAATTTTGACATCATTCCTTGAACATGCTTGGGTATGTGTAGAGCGGAGCTGCTTGAATCTTGCTTGCGAGACTACAGATATTTGAGTACTCAAAGGGCTATATGCCTCAATTTTTCCTTGTGCAATTTTATGGGAGACGGTTTCAAAAAGATTGCCCCATCATAAACAACTAACTTTGTAGACAAACTACCTGATTCATCTTCAAAAGGGTGATAATCCTTGTGAAAGGAAAAAAGTAATTTCCCCAAGACACTCGTCATATCGTTCCCTCACTTGCATTTGGAGTCAGCTAATATAGCATCATGACTGGAGCCATTGCATGCTTGGTGATGACTGTATTCTAATTAGCATTTGAGTGTGTACCTAAGTCAATGAGAAAGGATTTTCATTCTCTACTTAGAAAATATGGCATAAGGATGTGTTTTTTCACCCTTTAACAATGCAACAATGCTTGATGTAACTAAAAATCATTAAAAAGATAACACCTTCAAACAAGCAACAAAATTCAAACCTTGGTCTATATGCACATTTTTAACTCACTAAAAAAATTTAGAATGCGATCTTCGATCAAACATACTCTACACACTTCCAAGACAAAATTGACAAAATTTGACAGTTGGAACTTGCATCATTGCCTCTCAGACGAAGATAGTTTAATTCGAATCCCCTTTTTGTCTCTTTAAATATGTCCTTATTGCTTTTTCTGGTCTCACTGTGGCTGTATCAAAAAAAATTTCAGACGTTACCTTGCATGTCTTGTCAGACTCTTACAATCTATCTCAATACATGTGGTCTATCCACTTTTTACAACAACTTGATTCCTAGCTCACTATCAGGGTATTCTAACCCTTTGATGCTAGAATCATTTACTTCCACCAAAACACAAATAACACTTCTACCTAGACATACTCACTTGAATGATTTGAGACTCTACTTGACACTATCAGGAAACTTTGATGAAGTTGAGATACAGATACATGGTTAACAAAAGATGCAACAAGTACATGTCTAAAGGATCAAGAGTACTTCCTAAATCACTACACTTTCAAGGAGAAACATATCGTAGTTCTCTACTTGATCTAGACTCTCCAGAAATGGACAGATCCACTCATGGATGGAGTGAGGATTTTGAAAAATATGACAATAGAAAAAACCAAAAGCACGAAGATATAGATGAAGAAGAAGAACCCACATTTGACCGTCCTATATTTGAATTGGGCAGTGAAGAAGACATCACTGAAGAAGAATATGATAAACTCAAATAGAGAAAGAAATTCCAAAAGACAATGGAAAAGATGATTGACTAAGATAAAGAGAAATACTTTCTCCATCTAGCATCCACTGGCGTAAAGTTACCCAAGGATTATGATGTGAAACAAATAAAGGAAAAGGAGGTACCAACTCCTATATCTATTCTCGCCAAACAACTCTCCTTGATGCAAATAGAGCTCAGGATTCTCAAATAGGAGAAGGCTAAACCCAAGACAAAATACTCTATGGACTCCATTTGTCCATTTCCTTTTGACAAGAGTATCACTATGGTTCCATTCCCTCCCAATGTGGCAAGGACAAAATATGACAAGTATATGGGAGAGACCAATCCACATGATCATGTTAGAGAATTTTGTGCTCTTAGTATAGAGTACATGCATGAACCTACTTACCTCATGCGGATTTTTCTTGGAAGTCTAGAAGGCAACACCATGGAATGGTTCTCAAAACTTACACCTAAGGTAAAAATTTTAAGGAGTTAATTCAATAATTTATCCAACATTAATCCTATAATATCCAACATGACATGACTATGATGGACCTATGCAACACTAAAAAAAATACTGGCGAATCCTTTACCCACTTTCTACAAAGGTGGAGGAAAAAATTTGCATGGTATTCAAGAGCTACTCCTGAATCTGATAAAATGGAAATCTTTGTCAATAACTTGGTACCTGAGTTGAACTATGCATTGCAAATGCAAGACTCCCCTAGCTTTGATGGGATGATCAAGAACGCCCTCCATATCGAAGAAGTCATGGTTAAAAAGGGAGAAATCACTCTTCAAAGCAAAAATAAATCTACCAACTCCAACTCCAAGCCTAAATGGTGGAAGAAAAACAAAAATATTGTCAATGATGGAGTAGTAGATGCCTCTAATGTTAATTCTAAACCTGAGGTCTTCAATCTAACAAATAGCATGCAAGAAAGCAAAGACACCAAGGTAACAACCTCCATACCTAAAGCAAACTATGATAATGGAAAAGGTCGGCCATGGACTTCAAAATCTCATAGAACATTTAATCCTTTGGGAGAGCCTCTCGAGACTATTTTGAAGACGCTATTAGACAACAAAGTTCTCACAATCTTAGGTTCCAAGTCATGGGAGCCAGAGTTCAAACCTAAATGGTGGGATGCCAATTCTTACTGTCTTTCATAAAACCAAATGACACAAGATTAACAACTATCTTAAAATCAAACATGTTATCCAATACATTATTGAAGGAGGAAAGATCAAAGTGGAGGGACACACTACCAACGAAGATCATACAACATTTAACAAGTCATTCCCCAATTATGAGAAAGGGGAAGCATCCAAAGGAAAAGGAAATGAGGTGAACTACACCTATTCCCATAATGATAATGTGATCAATATGCTAGACATTAAAACTGAATCAATTAATGTGGTCACAATCAAAGGTGTTAAATACACATATTTCCAATCAAATGCGGTGACTCGAAGCCAAGCACAAGTCATGATCAAAGGACCCAATTCCTCACCAAAAATGGCATCAACGTCCAAGGTTCCTATTGTTACTATCCCCAAACCAGCAGCAAAACACATCCAGTTACTATTCCTGCAACAAAGTATGACTTGGTGGACCAATTGCAATGAACCTCTGCTAAAATTTCCATTTTTGAGTTGCTTAAAATCTCCACAGTGCATAGGGAAATCCTGGAACAAGCCCTACATGCCACAAATGTCCCAAAGGACCTTGATATAAACAAATTCCAAGTGATGGTTAATCATATTTCAGCGCCACATTACCTCTCTTTTTCAGAAGAGGATGATAAATCATTGACACATCGACATAATCAACCCCTCCATATTAAAGTCCTCATTCATAAATCCCATCTTAGACGCGTAATGATAGATGGAGGCGTAGGATTGAATATTTGTACCCTTAATCTGATCAAGAAACTGGGTCTCTCAGAACATACCATTGATTCTAGAAGAAAAATCACTATCAAATCTTATGATGAGGAATAAAGATCCTCTAAAGGTCTTATTGTTCTACCCATCAGATTTAGACCAATTGAAAGGAATGTCATATGTTAAGTTTTGGATCTACCCCTCGCTTACAACATACTATTGGGGAGACCATGGATTCATGAAATGCAAGCTTTGCCATCTACTTACCACCAGTATATCAAGTTCCCACATAATGGGGTGGAAGTAACATTTCCTACAGATGCTAATTATACTTGCAATAATATCAAAGCATGAAGTATGATTCCACATAAAAAGGAAGCTATGGATGAGATTTCTCCTGAGACTACCAAGGACATGGTTATGAAAAGCTTTGGGAAGACCTTAAAACTTGAAGAAACAGGTATGGGAGAATACAAGCTGGACACGACTCCATCACTAATAGAATTACCAATGTCACCAAGGTCCTATGGAAGACCCTCCTCGTCTTCCACACCTACCACATCTAAAGAGTCGGTAATACACAAAGAAATTGGCATGGTTAAGGCATCCACATCTTCTTTAGATAACACAAAAGAACAAGCAATCTTGGACTAGCTTTACAAAGGAGAACCAAAGGAAGCTGAGGTCAAACATGTAGAAATATCCCCAGAGCAGTATGGTAAAGGATACGACCTCCTCAAGAAAATGGGATACAAAGGAAAAGGACCTCTAAGCGACATAGGAAGAGGACTTATTGAGCGTGTGCATATGGAGTTCAGGAATACCAGAGACAAAACATGACTAGCTTTTAATAATGAATCTAACAAACCTACTTCAAAAGAAATCCTGATCTCTGACAAAGGGAGTGATGAAACAGAAGAAATAGAGCTGGAACCATGGTCCTATGAAATATTATTACACGTTTGCATAGAGAATCCCGAATATCAAGGAGAGCGCTATGTACCAAGCTTTGAAGTGCCACAAGATACTCATATCCCTTTATTACCATGGGCTCCTATTCAAGAGGTAGGAGACACAACCGAAGATGATCTACAGGTACCATTGATAGAAATGGCTACTGAGAGCACACCCCAACAATAGGATTCACATCCTAACTGGGGGAAGTTAGTCACAATAACACATGTCCTTGATTTACCACACTTTGATCCACACGTGGCTAATCAAGTACATTAGATAACTATTGCAGAAATCTTAAACAGGTCTGATGATGAAATAACAGACTCTCATGATTATGAATGGGATGAGCTATCTATCACCATAGAGGACATTGAAATAGATGTGATTCACATGTTTGCAGCTCCATCAACACCCAAAAAGTATCCTAACACTATTCCTTACAATAGTGATATTCCTGAAGCAGAGGAAGAGTTCCTTCCCCCAATCATTGATGGAGAGACTGGTGTTCTCATAAGTCTAGAAGAACTTTAGAGGTGACAAGAAAGAAGCCTCCTTTTATGAAGAGATGGTGATGAAATTTCTACTGATGAGTCACTAGAATTTGGTCCACATATAACTAACAATGACCCTTTTAATGATGGTCTAACTCTTATTGATCTAAACATAGAAGAACTTAACTTAACATGACATGTCATGTTGGTTAATAGTCATGATGCTAATGTGATGCTATCCTTCCCAGATTCTGACTCCTCATATTTGAAAAAAATAGACCTAATTGATTGGACTAATACAGATCCTACTCCTATTATGAATTTCCCTAATGATTGCACCTTGGCTTGCTATTTAAATGCTTGTTAACCCTATCCTTCTTCCACCAATGCAAGGAGCGTTAACATGTCACAGGAGGATATCAAGTTTCTCAGTAAAAAATTGAAAAATAAAACTAAAAAGGGAATCAATGGTGAAAACCATGTTGTGGTAGTGTCAGATCCTAAAATAGTAAAAAAAAAAGACACATCTAATGGTGAAAAAATCTCAGAGGCGCCAAAGGATGAGATTCTTGATATCCTCCCTGAGCACTTTCAAGAAAGGTCTTCAGTTCCGATAGAACCAAAATAGCTAGTTAATCTGAGAACAGCTAAAGTTCCTCAAATAGTACACCTAGCATAATCTTTGTTAGAAGAGGAGAAGACATGGTTCACCGAGTTCCTGAAAGAGAAGAAGATCAACTTTGCAAGGTCTTATACAAATATGCCTGGACTAGATCCTGAGTTAATAATGCATCACTTGTCTATAGCTCCTGGGGTCAAAACCGTGAAACAAAAACTTAGAAATACGCATCCTCATGTTGCGTTGCTTGTAAAAGTGGAGCTAGAGAAATTATTGAAAGCTAATTCATCAGAGTCATTGCCTAAGAATGATGGATCTCCAATGTAGTTCCAGTATCTAAATCTGATAAATCTATCAGGATATGTGCAGACTTCAGAGAATTAAACAAGGCATGTCCTAAGGATGAATTCCCCCTACCTAATATTGATATGATCGTAGACCTCACAATAGGATACCAAATGTATTCATTAATGGATGGTTTCTCAGGCTATAATCAAATTAAAATTTCCTGTGAGGATCAAGAGAAAAATGCATTTACATGCGCATGGGGAACCTTTTTCTGGAATGTCATGCCATTTGGGTTAAAGAATGCCGGTGCTACATATCACAGAGCCATGACTACTATATTCCATGATATGATGCATAAAAACATGGAGGATTATGTGGACGACACCTTTGCTAAATTCAAAGAACAAGCTACTCATATTGATGACTTAAGAAAAATATTGGATTGAATGGAGTAATTTCAACTTAAGCTCAATCCAAAGAAATGTGCCTTTGGGGTCCAATCAGGAAAGCTCTGAGGGTTCATTGTTTCAGAAAAAGGAATTGAAGTAGACCCTATAAAGGTGAAATCTATACTAGAGATGACTTCTCCATGTAACATTAGTTAAATGAGAACATTACAAGGGATAATTCAATCAATCAGAAGGTTCATGTCACAACTTGCCGATGGGGCACAACCCTTTACCAAATTGCTACATAAAGGGGGCACCTTCAAATGGGATGAACATTGTGAAGCCAACTTCAGAGAATGAAAAGAGTACCTAGCTACTCCTCCTATTCTTATGACGCCTATTCATGGAAAGCCATTACTCCTATATATTTCAGCTACAACTACATCACTGGGAGTATTGCTAGCAAAAGAGGAAGGAACTAAGAAAGAAAGAGCTATCTACTACATCAATAGAACACTAGTCTCCTATGAAATCAATTACAACATTATTGAAAAAACATGCTTAGCAGTTGTCTTTGCATCACAAAAATTGAGACATTACATGCTATCACATAGGATAAGGCTCATTGCAAAGATAGATCCTTTGAAGTACCTCCTAAACAAAACAACATTAACAGGATGTCTGGCAAAGTGGGTCCTCATTCTGAGTGAATTTTACATTGAGTATGTAGACAGAAGGGCTATTAAAGCACAAGTTCTCACAGATCAATTGGTCAATTCACCACTCCAAGATGATGAACCTTTAAGGATTGAATTCCCTAATGAGACCATTATGCATCTAACTGAGTATCCATGGAAGATATTATTTGATGGTTCTTTCACACAACAAGGCTCTGGGGCAGGGGTTCTATTCATAACTCCTAAAGGCTACAAAATACAAAAGTCCTACAAATTGATGTTTCCATGTACAAATAACATTTATGAATATGAAGCATTGGTAAATGGTCTTAAACTTGCCAGGGAATGGAAAATTGTAGAGTTACATGTGTACGGTGACTCCCAGCTCATTATAATTCAAGTCAATGGAGATTATAAGACAAAATATGAGAAGTTGACACCCTAAAAACAACTAGTTGATGACTTAAAGAGGCACTTTGTCTTCATCACATTCCATCAGATACCCAGAACAAAGAACAAAGCGGCAAATGCTATGGCTACATTGGCATCCATGTTACAACTGGAGGAACATAAATTCCACTATGACTTCTTGGTGGAAGAATTATCCTATCATACCTTTGATACCCCTGAATATCAAGTGATCTATGCTTTGAACACCCTAGATCAGTCTTAGTATGCTAATATCATTGCTTACCTAGCTGACCAAACCATTCCCAATAATCTATCAAGAAATGAAAAAAGAGCCTTGATTAGGACAGCATTGCATTATGTAATCATAACTAATAACTTATATCAACAAGGTCTTGAAGGTGTGCTTATTAGATGTTTAGAACTCGAAGAGTCAGATCACGCATTAAAAGAAGTTCACAAAGGTGTATGTGGATCACATTCAAATGACTTTTCACTAGCAAAGAAACTGCTCAGAGTAGGCTATTACTGTCCTACCATGGAAAAATATGCTATTCAATTTTCCAAAACATGTCATAAATTCTAGACACATGGAAATCTCATCAATGCTCCTACCAAAGAACTTATACCTTTCATAACACATTGGCCTTTTCAGCAATGGGACTTTGACTTGGTTGGACAAATATATCCCAATTCTTTAAATGGACACAAGTTCATCATTATCACCACTGATTATTTCATGAAGTGGGTCAAATCTGTGCCACTAATCAAAGCCAATGGCAAAAAGGTGGCTATGTTCATTTTAAACTACATTATCTATAGATATGGGATACCCTCATGAAATATAACAGACACCGGGGGCCAATTTAAAAACCAAGACATTGATGACCTTTGCGAATAGTTCCACATGACTCAATGTTGCTCCTCATTCTCTTACCCTCAAGGTAATGGATAGGCTGAGGCATCTAATAAGAATATTGTCAAGATCCTACATAGAATTGTAAGTAAGTTTGGTAGAGACTGTCATCTACAACTAAATCTGACACTATGGGCCTATAGAACAAGCATCAGAACACCAACAGGATCCATGCCATTTTCCCTAGTCTATGGCATTGAAGTAGTACTACCTATTGAGGTTGAAATCCCATATTTGCAAATATCTTTACATGGTCTTGTAAGTGATGAGAAGTGCCGCATTGATAGGGTGAATTCTTTAGACCTACTTGATGAGCGTAGGCAACATGCATTCAATCATCTAAAGGTGTACCAAGCATGCATTTCCAAGGGGTACAATAAAAAGGTTAAACCAGACCAATTTTAAGTGGGGGATCTTTTCCTAAAGAAGAATCCTAAGAATAGAAAGGAAAATTTGAACCTAATTGGTTGGGACCTTATGTTATCACTGCTACTTTTGGGACTGGAGCTTATCAAATAGCTACACCTGAGGGATATTTTATTTCAGATCCTATCAATACGCTACATTTGAAGTGGTTCTATGATTGATGTTCAGCTAGCAGAGTCTCTACAGTAAATAGTTCTAAGAAAATACCAAAAACATTCAGAAAATTGATCCTGAAGAAATCCAAAAATAGTGGAAAAAGTCCTGAAGAAAGGTATCCTTGTTGAAAACCTGGCAAAAAGGCACCTTGATAGTACAAAAACATTCAAAAAAGAAAAAATAGAAAAAAAATTGAAAAAAAGAGAAAAGTGCCTTGATGACAACTTGATAAAACAGGCATCCTGGTAGAAAAAAGAATGAGAAAGTTTTACCAAGTGGTGAAAACCTGGCAATCAGGTGTCACTTGCATTCTGTGCTCTATCTATCAATGCATTGTTGATGCTAAGCCTTCACAATTACACCTGTGCTAAGAGTTGAATTTGTGAAAATCTTATCCTCTCTTGGGATTTGTCTACATTTCTTTCTTTGGAGCAAGTCATTTTGCACTGAGGGAATCCTTGCTAGCATGTTTACTTCCATCTGCTAGTTTGTCCTAGGAGGATTTTGTCACATGGCATAATACTTTGTGATGCTTGCACCAAACTGTCACTTTCACAGAACATGGTTGTATCTCTACGAACCACCTATCTGGCACAAACATTGCACTAACCTAAATGATGTTCCTATGACCTACATTGATTTGCAAATAGGAAGAAATTTATACACAGACATGGAGTACATATTTGCTTGCATTCCAACTTTTTGATTGGTGAATCTATACTGTTCTTGAAAAATGAATCAATAGTATTTTTCAATACTACCTAAACATAGTTTTATCTTGGTTTGATTATGACTCTTTTATGTTCCAATGATGTTTTAACTAGGGGCCTCTAAGTAGTTATAAGTTTTATTTAATTGATTCACAATTGATAGTTGTTATGTCTTTCGAGTTACTCCATGACGTCTGCGCAAAGAAAAAGAGTCGTAAGGATAGGGGGCATAACATTTTCTTCATTTTCTGCATATGGTGATTGTTCGAAATGATCCTATAAATTTCACCTAACTTGGATGTTTATGGTAAGAGTTGCCAAGATGAGTGGATAGTCACATATATCTTGATCTTTGTTATGTGTAAACTATGGTGAGGTTGAAACAATTTCCTTGTCTATTTTCTAGCTTAGATTCTCACTATGGCATACAAAGCATAATATACCCAAGGATATGAATTTTCAAGGTCATTGCAGGTCCAATATCTTACCTTACATAGATTCTGATATAGTAAAAGGAAGGTGACTATTTTGTTATCCTGGCTTCTATGCCTTGATGCCTAAGTCTATTTCTGACATTTCATCCAAATAAACATAGTATTCATACTTTCATAATATTAGTGGGTATTAGTGATTGTTGTACTATCAAGTGGTTTCCATTCTGAAAAGTGCCCAATGATGATAACAATGTTACAATATTTCAAAATCAGTGACAGTCCTAAGAGTCTATATATAGATGCATTTAAGAGATTGCATGCTTCATTTTTAAAAATAACAACATAAGGATTTGAGCTCAAACTCCTTTCTATTTTTAATTCATCTAAAATCCAAGATATTTATATATCCATGATTTCTGAAATATTTGTAAACCAAACTCACATTTTAAAACGTAATTAACTTGATACTCGTCTATTTTCTATAAACACACCCTTGTTGTTGGAAATCTGAATATACTAAAGTATATGACTCTATTTAGTGTTGTCATTATGGCAACAAAGTCATATGAAGTTTTGGAGTCAGCACACATTATCAGAAGATCATAAATTGGCTAAGTATAGAAAATAGGACAGAGCAAGGAACAGACTGTTATAGTTTTGATTAGCGGGTGTTCATTTGTTATCCAAATGATATGTGACTTTGAAGATAAGATTATGAGTATATTTACATGATAATTCTAAGAGAGCATGATCAGATCTGCAAGTATGAAGAATATACAGCCAGTTGAAGAGGTACAACCAGTGAATGCCAGAACAGGACATAGATCATGGAAAGAGATGACAGAGATTGTTTTGGCATGGAAGTTTCACTCATCCTCAGGACTTGTGCCCTTAGATTAGTCATTTTTATTAACCTAAAAATATATGGTTAAAAGTGCATGACTTGATTCATCTGGGATAATTAGTTAGAGCTATTTTGGTGAAGCAGACTGTGTGAAAAGACATGTTTGTTCAGTTTAAGTAAAGCAGTTATAATTAATGTTAAGCTGACTTAATGAAGGGTTGTGTGGTTATGTAAGTGATCAAGATATATGGTAAAAGGTTTCCTAAAGCTGACATGTTCATGTCCTTTTAGGAAGTACTTATAGAAGGTCATTTGTGATGGGAAAAGTTGCAGAAGCCAGAGATAAGAAAAGCAGAGCAGAGTGTAAAAGAAGCAAAGATATATATATATCATATGTTGATGATATAGATATTGAAATAGAAGATTTTAGAGTGAAGATAAGATTTTTTTAGTGATTTACAAGAGGTTAAATAATCAATGCACAAAAGGAACTGATCAGACAAGAAGTGTCACAGCAACAGTTCATCTTGCAGATACAGTATGTATCAAAGATCCAAAAGGTTGTAGCCTTCACCACTTGAGCAGTGTGCTATTGGACAGTGAGTCCACCACCCCTAATAGGGTTATTGTAAAAGACTCCTAACAAGGTCTGACCCTTAACAAGGTCATTGTACTTCATGTATTGTAAAGACAACTCCTAACAGGGTTAAGGATCTTCTAACAAGGATCATAAGACACTAGTACAAAATATTTGTGGGTACTAATTCCCACTGGGGTTTTCACCT
>MU227577.1:36656-69783 GCA_018584345.1 Thuja plicata | reverse complement strand
CGTAATCATATATGGTGTTATGTGTTGTGTATATTTATCTTACTTGCATTGATATTCAAGTTCAGTACATAAGCATTTAAGTAAAGATTTAGATAATAAGAAAAAGTATTAATTGATAGATCACTGAATTACCCCCCCTCTCAGTGATTCTATTCCTAACAATTGGTATTAGAGCTCTAGTCCTCAGCAAGGAAGTTTAACGACTTGAGGAGATCATGGAGAAGGAAGAAATGAAACACCTGAAAAAAAATCTTGAAGCAGCCCTTGAAGAACTTGACACATATGTAAAATAAAATGAAGATCTAAAACTAAAAGTTGAAGGCATGCAAATACTTATCAAGAAATTGAAAAAAGAATTAAGGAATTGTTCTTCAAATGATTTGGGGGAAGTAGTCAAAAGGTTGAATGAAGAAAATTCATCTCTGAAGGATCAAATTGAAGAATTAGATGAAAAGCTATGTAACAATCAAGATGTCTATGATGATCAATCCAAAGTAAACAAATAGTTAGATGAAGAACTGAGACAAGAAAACATGGAAATCTTGGAGCTAAGAAACAACAAAGAAAAGATAGAATCTGAATTGATTACAGCAAAGAATCATATTGACAAATTACACACAAGCAAGGATCTGATAGAGTCACAGTTGTATGCCCAAAAGGTTAAAGGAGATACCAGCGGTATAGGATACAATAAAGCACAAAATCAAATTGATGACATACAAGCAAGAATGAAAGAACCAAAGGACATCACAGATACTAAGGAGATTGGAAATCAGACTAAAGACAATATTGAACCACCTAAGGATGAATGCAAGCTAGTTGAAAAAACTTGTTATGCTTGTAACAAGCATGGACATATTGCAAGGAATTGTAAAGAGGTAAGACCCTTCAATGGTTACTGTTATTCATGCAATAAATTTGGTCATAGAGCTATGAATTGCAAAACAAGTCAAAAGAACAAGACTCAGAATAATCAAAGAAATTAGGATCAGCAAAACCAAAGAAGTTATCCTCATCAAAATTTTAGAAGTACTTAGAACATTACATGTCAGATATGTAATCACAATGGTCATCCAGCTAGACAGTACAGATTGGTAACTCACACCAATACATCAAAGAATATCAGACCTCCTATCATTTGTCGTTCATGTGGAAAGGTTGGACACATCTCAAGGTCTTGTAGATCAAGAACAAAAGGACAAAAGAATCCTAAGAAGACTTTGTTTGAAGAATCAAGAGAAGTTAAGTTTGTGGAAGCTAAAGGTAAATCAGATAAAATATGGGTCAAAGTAAAGAAGGACAAGGAAGAGAACAAGGTAGTAGATGCATCCTCAGTGGATGCACCTTTTAGTTCTGAATAGTTGACCCTCATGGTCTTAGGGGGACCTATTCTAGCTCTGAACCCCTGCGTGGTTGGTATACTCACCTCCGAGTATGCACCTTGGATTACAATTGTTTGGTGACATTGTGATGAAGTATTCAAGATAACAAAATCTAAATTGTTATTAGGAGCAAGAACTAAAGTTACAGTTGCTTTCTATGTCTACGCGGGAAGTATTAATGGTGGAAATCTACTTTACAATCACCAAGTCCTCACTTGTGGTCAGAATAAATGATTGGAGATCATAGAAGCCCTAGCAGTTGTACTATTAATGCATTATAGTTGTTCTCATCAGCAAAGAAAGGAGATTGATAATCATCATTTGTTAAGCAAAGTAATTCAAGTTTGAAATGAAGCCCAAGCACAGACACGTCATTTCAAAAATTAGTTGAAAAATTAATTAACAATTGAGTAAGCGGCTGGATAATCAAAGGAGAACTTGTAGTCAAGTAGGAAAGTGTCATAATTACATTCTTCAGTAGAGATTGATATCAAGAAAATATTTGAAACATCTCAAAAGTGACCTATCAGTATGCTTCAGCACGTGAATTTCATGAAGCAGAATGGGTCAAAATCTTGTTGAGCAGTGTTCTATGTGAGAGTATCAGTATAGCCATTAGAGATTTTGTTTTGGAGCCGACCTGATGTTATCCTTGGAAGCACATATATAATTATAGCCATTGGAGATTTTTTTTTGGAGCCGACCTGATGTTATCCTTGGAAGCACATACTTATTATTGATCATCTAAGTGTGAATACAACAAAAGAGAATTCATGTAAGAGCATAATTTATTGAAGATACAATTTGAGATATAACAAAAAAGGAAGTAGAAAAAGAGAAGATTGAAGTGATGGACAATTCATCATCATTGTTGTAAAGCTTGACACCCATAACAGACTTAGACTCATGGGGAGTAAATAAATAAGTGGGAGTATATAATCTGAAGAATTCATGAAAAATAGACCAGATATTGCAGAATAGAAGTATATGAAGAAGAGGCTCAGTGAATTGGTTAGCAAATTTACACTTAATATTAGTTCACTCAAATTTGGTCAAGCATCCTTGAAAGAGATTGCAGCAAAAGGCAGAAAGATTATTGCTGATTGTATGAATCAGGCAAGTTAAGTGCCCATCATTACAAAGAAGATCCAAGAGGTAGAGGCTATGATAGAGAAGATAAGGAAATCTGTGAAAGATCACTCCACTGATATCAATATGTGTATATCAGGAGCAGATTGATAAGATTGAGAAGGCAGAGAAGATAATATCAAAGGGTGAGTAAAGAAATGTATAAAATATGGAGTCTATCATATAAGTCCTAGCACATACTTGGAGAAGATGGAGAAGCTACAATATGCATTATGCGTGTTAGAGTAGTCATATTATAGCTAATAATTAAATCATTTAATTATTAGTCTATTATTCTCTATTCTTAAGTTATACTTAGGCAGCTTATAATTCTTTAGGGTTTTCCCCTTTAGGGTTTCAGTATCCTTTTATAAGGACTCATCGCTTTACTTTTCATTAAGGAGATTGTATTGTATTCTATTGTTGATAATATAGAAGCTTTTTTCTTTCAACATGGATTTGATGTCTCTGGCCTTTTGGCCGCCATAGTTTCTCTTCTCTCTTCTTTCTTTGCTTCTAGTTTGTGACAGTCTTGCATGTAGGTGTTCTTGGGAGAATAAGACATTTCCTATTTTTAACATGGTATCAGAGCTTTCCTGCAGTTGGCTGTTCTTTTTTTGTTGAAGCGTACTAGACACAGAGGGTTTTAGAGGTTTTTTAGTATTTTTTGTGGTGTTTCAGGGGCAGGTTTTGATTATGGTCACTTTGGGCTCAAACGAACATTGCCATTGAGCTCAGAGGACCCCAAAACCCTAGAAACGACATAAAATTTGTCCATTTTGGAATACTGGACTCTAAGGCAAAAAAAATTTGGTTTCCTGTGCCGTACAGCATGGAAACCAAGGCACAAATAAAAAAAATTTAAAAAAAACCATTTTTTTCTATGGTTTTTGGTTTTTGTTTAGCGCAGTCAATGCATTTAAAAATGCGCAGCCGCGCCGCTGTCGCCGCTCCTCCATGGCCCGACCAGCGTGCGGCCCATGCCACCTTACACCACCTAGCCCTCGGCCACTCCGTCTCCCTAGGTGCTTCACCACTCTGCGGCCCCTCAGCGGCCCTCGCTGGTCTCTACCCACCTCTCCCGGTGCCCTTCACAGTTCTCGCCATCGGCTCGCCGCTCCGCCTGGCCCCTGCCATCGGCGGCCTTTTCGCTAGCCCTCGTGGGCCTTTTAGCCTAGCGATCGGTCCTATGGGTGACCAAGGGCCCCAGTTAAGCCCCTTGCATCCGCCATGTGCCCAGGGGTGCTATTTTTTTCAGCCCCAGGGGCTTAAAGCCTGATTTTGAGGCCTTTCTGACCCTCCTGGACTATTTTTTCTCTATCTTGAGCATCCGGGGGTCTTTTTCTGACTTCCATATACCGTCAGAAATCTCTTTCCAAGAAATTTCCGATGATGGTAGTTAGGGTTTTGGGTTCTACTGTTTTGATAGCATTTTTTCTGTCAAAGTCTGATGTTTGTTTTTTGCCTTCCGGGTGTCATATCTGGCTCATCCGGACTCCATTTTTGGCAAACCAGATATCGTCGGAAAGCTGGTTTAATGAACTATTCAATTTTAGGGGTTTTTTTTCTAGATTCTTCTCCAAGTTATCCCTCATTTGGTAGTTTTTGCACTCTGGTGGCTTGCTTGGGTTCTACAGGTCATGGGATCTCTTCTTCTGATCTTCTAGCTCACTCTTCTTTCTAACTTTTGAGCTTGTTGCTTCTCCTTTGTTGCATCTTTGTTCTATAAACACACTATGATAAAGTGCCTGCTTCTGCATTTCTAGGATCTTGTACACCTTGTATGGTTTTTGTAATTGCACTCTGTTATAAAGTTCCATGGGGGGTCATGATGATTATGCCATTTTAGGCGCATCCACCTTTGTCAAGTGAGTGTACCTTCCACAACATTAGCCCATTCTATATGTTGGTGACACCACCCTTTATCTTGTGTTTGTACTTCTGTTGCACTATTGGTGTTCCTGGTTATTCTTTCTACAGATGTTTCTAGCATTGCATTTCAGTGTTCCTGTCACCTCTCCTAGTTCAGCATTATGGGGGGGGGGTTCACCTTTTGGTTCTATTGCTTCCTAGTTCGATTGATCAGCTCTTTAGACATTGTCTTCTCTACCTGGTCATGCACTTCAGTGGGGGTTCTAGCAGTCTCTTCTAACAGAGTTTTCAGCTACATGCTTCAGAGATGCTTCTTGCTCATTCTTGTTCCTCTCTCTGGGACTTTCCCTAGATTGAAGGCTTAGTTTCCTTCATCTAGTTTATTTCTTGTACTTGGGTACCTGATCAGGCCTTGTTGCCAGGACCCATCTTTCCTGCTTTCTACAGTAGTCTTTAGCTATTTTGCTTCTCCCTAAGTTACACTTAAGGGGGGATGTTAGAGTAGTCATATTATAGCTGATAATTAAATTATTTAATTATTAGTCTATTATTCTCTATGCTTAAGTTATACTTAGGAAGCTTATAATTCTTTAGGTTTTTCCCCTTTAGGGTTTCGGTATCCTTTTATAAGGACTCACCGCTTTACTTTTCATTAAGGAGATTGTATTGTATTCTATTGTTGATAATATATAAGCTTTTTTCTTTCAACATGGATTTGATGTCTCTGGCCTTTTGGCCACCATAGTTTCTATTCTCTCTTCTGTCTTTGCTTCTAGTTTGTGAGAGTCTTGCATGCAGGTGTTCTTGGGAGAATAGGACATTTCCTATTTTTAACAATGCACCCATATACAGATTGTTAATTCACTGATTGCATTTTGGGAGAAAGAGATCCAGAAGTTGTAGATTGTATATCCAGATATGTATGCTGAGTAAGTACATAGAAGTGTTTTTGAGCACCTTTGTCATTAATTTCAAAAGGGGAGTAGAGTATGAAGAATATGGAGTCTAGCATATGATAAAAGGGAGATATAAGATAGAGAGTTTTTATATAAAAGTATAGATAGTAACTTCACCATATTCCTTTGTTTCCGTTAATGACAAAGGTAGAGATTGTTGGAAAGTTGACTATACTGAAGTATATGACTCTATTTAGTGTTTTCATTATGGAAACAAATTCATATGAAGTTTTGGAGTCAGCACACATTATCAAAAAATCATAAATTGGCTAAGTACAGAAAATAGGACAGAGTAAGGAATAGACTGTTATAGTTTTGATTAGCGTGTGTTCATTTGTTATCCAAATGATATGTGACTTTGAAGATAAGCTTATGAGTATGTTTACATGCTAATTGTAAGAGAGCATGATCAGATCTGCAAGTATGAAGAAGATACAGCTAGTTGAAGAGGTATAACCAGTGAATGCCAGAACAGGACAAAGATCATGGAAAGAGCCGACATAGATTGTTTTGGCATGGAAGTTTCACTCATCCTCAGGACTTGTGCCTTTAGATTAGTCATTTTTAGTGACCTAAAAATCTATTTTTAAAAGTGCATGACTTGATTCATCCAGGAAAATTAGTTAGAGCTATTTTGGTGAAGCGAACTGTGTGAAAAGACGTGTCTGTTCAGTTTAAGTAAAGCAATTATAATTAATGTTAAGCCAACTTAATGAAGGGTTGCATGGTTATGTAAGTGATCAAGATAGATGGTAAAAGGTTTCTTAAAGCTGAAATGTTCATGTCCTTTGAGGAAGTACTTATAGAAGGTCATTTGTGATGGGAAAAGTTACGGAAGCCAGAGATAAGAAAAGCAGAGCAGAGTGTAAAAGCACCGAAGATATATCTATCATATGTTGATGATATAGATATTGAAATAGAAGCTTTCAAACTGAAGATAAAATTTTTGTAGTTCTTTACAAGAGGTTAAATCATTAGCGCACAAAAGGAACTGATCAGACAAGTAGTGTCACAACAGCGGTTCACCTCTCAGATACAGTATGTATCGAAGATCTAGAAGGTTGTAGCCATCACCACTTGAGTAGTGTGCTCTTAGATAGTGAGTCCTTGGATAGTGAGTCCACCACTCCTAACAGGGTCTGACCCTTAACAAGGTCACTGTACTTCATGTATTGTAAAGACAACTCCTAACAGGGTTAAGGATCTTCTAACAAGGATCATAAGACACTAGTACATAATAGTTGTGGGTACTAATTCCCACCTGGGTTTTCACCTACATTGGGTTTCCCCATAATCATATATGGTGTTATGTGTTGTGTATATTTATCTTACTTGCATTGATATTCAAGTTCAGTACATAAGGATTTAAGTAAAGATTTAGATAACAAGAAAAAGTATTAATTGATAGATCACTGATTCACCCCCCCCTCTCAGTGATCATGTTCCTAACACTTGTTCCTTCACTTATTCTAATCCATTATTTCTCTATCTAATCGCTCTTGCAAGTGATACATCATTTCAAATAGATGGATTTTATTTCTTTCCTTTGATTTTGTTTCTGAGGGGGCATGATCACACTATTATCAATCAAATTTTTGCTTGAAATAGCATTAAAAATGACTTCGTTATCAAAAAAACTAGGGGCATGAAAATTTTATTCACTAAATCAGGACTATTGGATAGAAATCTTTGGTTCTCATAAGCTGGATATCTTGTGTTACCTCATTTTAAAATATTCTTACTATGTTCCTGGTAGCTTCATACTAACTTTTGGACGACAACCAAGTTCGGAATCAGTATTATCAATCTTTGGATGACAACCAAGTTTAGAATTAAAATCTTTAAGATCTTTTATTAATATTTGGACAACAACCAAGTTCAAAATCAATACTATCAGTTTATTTTGATCACGTGCGAGACTGATCTCATCAAGCATTTCATTTGATCGTGAGCGAAATTCTCAATCTTTCTGAAGTCAACATCAAAAACTTTCTTTGAATCAATGCGCTACTCGCACATCAATTCAAAGAGGGGAAAATATAACCACCAATATTTGGTCTTCTCTAACCATAGACCCTATTTTCCCTAAGTGTGATCATACCCCCAATTATGTTCAGACAACTCTTAAATCGGCTGACATAATTCATTCAAATCAGATTTAATCTCCTAAGTGATCTAATAACTAATTTGCATTAATCACTTAAGCCAATCCAATCAATTCAATTCAATTCAATCAATTCAAATCAATAACATGGATAAGGTAATTAATTTAAAGGGAATTAATGAAATCCTAATCATATCTCGTCACTTGCAAAATCAATCCCCTAGCCTAATTTATTCAATTTGGCTATAGTCCTAATTAATTATTACAAAGCAATCAAAAGCTTGGATGATTAATTAAATCCCTATTATTGAGTGAATATGTTATTACAACAATTCATTTCATAAATATTCCCTCTAACCTAACTAATCTCAAAATGCCAAACCATGAGTTCAAACTCATCCCAACCCCTTCTCACATGCTAATTCTTCTTAATTAGCTAATCCCTTCTCCACTCATTCTCTCTCCTCCCATCTCTATCTATTTAATCACCTATCTTAAGCCTTAAACCTAATCCTTAGCTACCCTTAAGCTTGTCACATTCCTTATTCTATGATTGGGAATTCAACCCTCCCCCTAAAGTCAAAGTTATCAGGCTTGACCTTAAACCCTCACCCATGCTTCTTAAACCCTCACCTATACCTCATTAGTACTTTCATAAATGAAGCATTAATATCTCTTACACATTCTCTTTCACACTCCTCATTAATGAGCCTTACACCCTCATTAATGGCATCCCTTCTAGAGTCTTCTCCCCTTCCTCCATTTCTTCTATAAATTGGATGGATTTTGAGCTCAAATGGCCCTTGCTTTTGCCCTTGATTTTTGAAATATATTGTTGTAATGCTCCTAATTTTGAAGAGTTGAAAGCATTTTTATGCTAATCATTTTCATATAGATTTATATTGTTATAATATTCATTTCTAGAGCTAGGATGCATGTTTCTTAAGCATATTTCTTATGATTTTGATCATATTTAGGCTTTATAGTTTTTTAGTTGAATCTTCCAATCTTAGGTTGTATATTTCACTGGAATATGCATAATCTAAGGGTTATTATGACATTTTTCATACTCCTAGATAGGAAGAAATAGATCAATTTTGGTGATTGCTATGCTTGCTAATCCCTTGTTTTCACTAATGCAATGATCTATTGAAGTGTTGTCTCTCTTAACAGGTACAAAAATCACACACATCTCACAAATCAATACAAAGAACAACATAAGGATTTGAGATCAAACTCATTTCTATTTTTAATTCATCTGAAATCCAAGATATTTACATATCCATGATTTCAAAAATCTTTGATCAATCGGGAATGAAACCAAACTCACATTTTAAAACATAATTAACTTGATACTCGTGTGTTTTCTCTAAACACACCCTTGTTCCTTCACTTCTTCTAATCCATTCTTTCTTGATCTAATCGCACATCAATACAAAGAACAACATAAGTAGAACAAGAAGACACAAATTTAATGTGGTTCACCCAATCCTGGGCTACATCCAAAAAATGGAGAGTCCAATATTATTATTCAGTAATTTCAACTAATTACAACCAAAAATCCCTTGCAGCTCAATACCATTGTAAATAATACTATATTTCTTCACTCTAACAAGCCATAACCCTAACACTATTTTTCTTATACAAAAACCCTAACCCTAAAACTTTCTTGACGAGTCAACCTAGGAAAATGATTGCCAAGTCAACCTAGAGAAATGGTTGATGAGTCAACCCAAAAAATGCTTGATGATTTAACAATTTTTTTTTGTATAGTACATGCCTTTCACCCCATGAATTGCAGATTAATGTACAATACTTTCCTGATGAGTCACTACAAACAACCATGAAAAACTCATGATAAGGATGGGGGAATAATTGATGATATTAATCCTAAAAAAGAAATAAACAAGGTTAAATAAGAAGTATCATTAGTAAAGATGACATTGAATGAATATATATCAACTACAAAGATATGTACAACACATGGGAGAAAATTTATTTGACATAAGTAGCATTTTAACATCTTATATGAATCAATCAAGTCAAGATGTCTCAAGCAAAGAAGGAAAATCATATAGGTTAGAAATATTGATGGGTGGTCCTATGGTGTAGGGAACCTAGGGTATAGTCATATTCCTAAGGAAGGGATACAAAGGATAGGTGTGAATAATGATCCTTTTGGGTCATGAAATGTAATAATGAGACCATTTGTAAGGTCAATTGGATCTAAGGTGATGTTATAAACCTAGATGCCAAATTGAACCAAAGGTCCCAATTAGATTGAATAAGTGATTTATTAGAGATTTAGTTGTTTTTATTCTTTACATGGTTAATTTTATCCATTTTTCTCTTTATATTGGTCTAATAGGTTCATTAGAGAAAAAGTGCAAATGTTGTCATGAAAATGTAAAAGTTGTCATGCAACATTGAAAAGTTGCTTGACAAATTTTTCAAAAGTTGCTTAAAAGTGAAAAATGGTGGTTAACCATTTGAAAGGGAGTTATAGCCATTGTGAAGAGTCTATAAGGATAGAAAGAGGTCAAACATCAAGAGAATGATGTCAGATTGTACGGAAGTTTGAAGAAATCAATGAACAAACCCTGCATTTCTAGAAATTTCACTGTATTTGTGCATGGTACAAACTTGTATGGTCTGAGAATGATCTAATTTTGTATTTTTTGATAGTGAAATTTTTTTTCTATCAGATTCTTTTGGTTTGAATGGATTTGGAATTCATTTGTGAAAGTTATTTAAGTTTTGGTGCTAATTGGTCTGGATAGCCCCGAATTTGAGGGATTTTTGGAAATGGCCCTCTAACTTGCAATCTCACAGTGGAAAAAACAAGGCCCTCTAGGTAATTCAAGTTAGGGGATTTCTCTTTGATATTCCAAGAGCGCAGGACGAGGGGTGTTGGTTTTCTAGTTTTCCAAGCAAGCCCTAGGCTAAACATCTCTATGTGTTTAGCTAGGAAAGTTGGAGAAAGTGGAGATAGTTAATCAATTAGATTGTTATAACTTGGTGAGTGGGTGTTGTGGATCATTTTGAGTTGGGAGAAGATTTATGAGGCCTTGGAAAGTTTCTGAGAACCCATCCTTTCATACTTTCTTTGTTATCCATGCCTAGTCTGGCCAATTAGGCCTGTGAGTGTAGTAGGTGTTTGGGGGTTTAGGATTAGTTTCTAAACCAGTCCTCTTGGAATCCACAAGAGTTTGATAAAGGGTATCTAGATCTATGAGTGTTCACCAATTTGTTTAGAAATTTGGGAGTAAATCTCAAAAAAACTAGTGGGTTAGGGCTAGTAGGAATTCTGGTCGAAATTGGAAAAGTTGTGTTGTGGGTGTGAGAGGATCCAATAGGGAGTTGAATCTCAGTGTTTGGGGTCCCTAAAGGCTATTTCCACAATTGGTTTGAAGAGCCAAGTAGTGTGGGATAGTTTTCATAAGTTGGGCTCATTTAGGAGATTAATTCCTAAAGATGAAGTATAAGACTAAGAGAGTCTTAGAGAGAAGTTTGGGGTGTCTAAGAGACAAGTAGACCCTAAAGTGAAGTAGTGGCTGAGCACTCTGTACCATCCCACAATAGTGGGTTACAAATTTTTTCTAACTTTGACACTAAAATGAACATTCTGAAAAAAATTCACATTTAGACATCTATTGTTGCTAAACCATTAGGAATTTGAAGATGATGTAAACTAGTAATTTTTGACATTTTGTGTCGATTTTAAATTTTTTTATTTCAAATTTTTTGGAATTGATCGATTGGGTATAAATTTTTTTATTTTTTATTTTTTTCAAAAAAAAAATCATAGATAATTCACATTTATTTTTATAAAGAAGATAATTTTGGTTCGTGAAGAATTTTCAAGGGCATTTTTTTGAAGAAAGGGGATGGGAAATAAAAGGACAAGGATAAATAAGGATGCACAAAAGTGGTTACCTAGTAGAGAAAAAAGAATTCATGACATTGCATTGGAGCATTATCATAAAACTAGAGCGGGTATGCATCTCTCTCTCTCTCTCTCTCTCTCTCTCTATTTAGGTCTCTCTAGTCTCATTTTAATTTTTTAGGTCTCTTTATAGTCTTCTTAATCTTTTTAAGTCTTTGTAACATCTTTTTAGTCTTTCTAGGTTTCTTTTTAGTCTTTTTGGGCCCTTTTACACTATTTAGGTCTCTCTAGTCTCTTTTTAGTCTTTTTAGGCCACCTTAGTCTTTTGGAGTTTTTTTACTCTATTTAGGACTTTGTAATATCCTATCTTTCTAGGTCTCTTTATAGTCTTTTATATATCTTTTACTCTATTTAGGTCTTTGTTGTCATTTTGGGTCTTTATAGTCTCTTCTTAGTATTTTTAGGCATTTTAGGTCTTTTTGTTCTATTTGTAGTCTCTCTAGTCTTCTTTTAGTCTTTTTATGTACACTCTAATATATTTTTAGTGTTTTTGGGAGGTTTTTAGTCTATTTAGGTCTCTTTAGTATCTTTTTAGTCCTTTTAGGCACACTCTAGTCTCTTTTTAGCCTTTTAAGGTCTATGTAGTCTCTTTTTAGTCTTTTTAGGTACACTTATTTTTTTTGGGAGATTTTTACTCTATTTTGTTAGAGTCCAATATCACTAAGAGGGGGAGGGGGAGGGCGAGGGGTGGGGGGGTGGGGTGAATAAGTCATATGAACAATGTATCAATTTTAAAGCCAAATTTAAAAAATTAAGTGAAATGAATGGAGATAATAATATAAAGATAAGACATTATAATACCCACTCATGTTTTTCTTTTTAGTTGTGATGTCGTACTCTTTTAGGCATTGGTTTCAGTTGATTGGCTGAATTCTTTTAGGCCACATTTCATGTGAGTTTTTATTGTTTCTTTTTATGATGATACTTGATTATGATGTCATGGATTGATCATATGCATAGATAGATGTGATGATGTTTTCATGTTGATTATCATATGTTGATTTCATATTATGATGTACTTACCCCATACTTGCATGTGTATGGTTGTCTTATATGTGAATGTACTTGTTGATGTGTTGTGGTAGAGGACGGAGACGTAGTTACTTGCTTCGGCGAGATCTACATGTTCGACCAATCCCTATCATTTCTTGCAATATTATAGTATGTCTGTACATGTGTGTTCTTTGATGACATGATTGCAGGTACAGGGCATTGTCTTCCCTGAATTGGCAGGAGTGAGCGTGCCCATAAATATTCTTCTCAATGGTTAAGAGGGGAGGTAACATATAGATCCAAAACCCTAACCCAAGCCTAATCATCCTAATGTTGGATGAGTTTCAGTATGACTACCCTATCTAGATTTGTCTAGGTTGACAGAATTCAAATACCTTCTCTCCTGAGTATGTTTGTGTTTTGCATGTGTTTGCTTTCAGGTGATTTTTGGATTATTGAGTGATTTTCCATATTCTATGATTTAATGGATTATAGTTGAATTAATTATTTAATTATATCCTAAGTTTATTTTTAATAATTAATTAAATTGAAATATTTGAATATTTTGATTTAATTAAGTATTTAATTGAAAACTATGGTAAATGTGCTTATATGATTAATTAAATAGTAAAATATTTGGTTGCATGCATTATTGTGACATAAATATTTAATCTATTTAATTAAATATTTTATTAATTACATTTGCATGAATGTGTTGAAAAAGTATTTTCAAATTTAAATATCTCAACTTGTAATTAGGAGTCAAAGTTGAGTTGTGGCAATAAAGTATATTTTATTTATTTAATTTGGATTTACTTTTAATTTTCAAGTGGAGTCTTTCTAGGGATTGACTTGGGAGTTGTCATCAAGCTTTGCATGTTTAGGGGAATTTGAACCTCTTTAGGGGGAATTGGTCATTCATTCTCTCATAACAGATTTTTGGATTTGGAGAGCTCTTGGTGATTTTGGAGTTTTTGAAGGATTGTGTATTGTTGTGGATCCTTGTTGCTTTGAAGTTTTTGGGATTTTTCTTCCTTGTGTCTGTGCTCGGATCTTCATAGTTGCCAGATCTGTGGTTGAATTGGGCTTGAGGGTTTTCAGATTTTCTTTCATCTTCCAAACTACATTCTTCTATTTCTTGCATTGGAATCAAGGTAGGTTTCATTTTCCATGTATGGTTTCAATTTTGTAGATCTGAGATTTTCATTGTTGAATTAGTGCATGTTTTTTTTATTTTGGCTCTTAAATGACTTATTGTTGTTTAAATGTTTTCAGCTGTTTATTAAAACCCTAGATCTAAATTTCTTTTATTCTATGTATTTTTAGCATCGTAGGGTTATGCTGTCGAAATTTCAGGAAGAAATTCTCTCTAGATCTCTTAGAAAATGAAAATTAATCCTTTGTATAGTTTATACTATAGAGAAAATTAAATTTATGGTTTATTGATGTTTCAATGTTTTCAGGGTTCATGCAAAGCTTAGATCTGTCATTTTCATGTTAATATGGTTCTTAGCATAGTACCCTTATGCTATCAAAAATTTCGTGAAAAGATCTCTCCTAGAACTCCTTGAAATCGAAAAAATCAAACCCTTTCTATAGTCCTAACTATAGTAAAATTAAAATAAATACTTAGCCTTATATTTCATTGAGGAAAATTAAATCAGTTGAAAAAAAACCAGCTCTCTAGAAAAACACAGACTGGTGTAAAAAATAATTAAATTACCCAAAAGGAAGAAAAACGGTAAAAGATGAAATAGTGTGTGGAAAGGAAAATAAAATAAAATAAAATAAAACCCCCTTTTTTATTTTGTTTCTGTTTTCGGATTTATGAAAAAAAAAAAAAAATAAATGCAGTTACAAAAAATTTCGTTTGAAAATTTTCTTTAAAAAAAATTAAATTTTATTTAAGGGGAGGTGGGACCCCATCCCCACCATCCCCCAAGGGACTATGCCACCTATGCAAGGTGGGCGGCAGTACCCTGCTGTCCCCTTAGAAAGTGCGCTTAATGGCGTAGCAGGAGGTACCGGTGGGCCCCCACCTCACGCGCTCAATGCACAGGGGGGTGTGCCATGCGGGCCCCCCCATATGCATGTGGTTCTTTTTTATTATTTATATGTTTAATTTAATTAAAGCTTGTTTAAATTTGGTTTTTTCTTTTAGTTGCTAATTATTTATTAATAATATTTTTTATATTGAATTCTATTAAATAAGTTAATATTATTAATGAATTTATTTATATGTTATCTTTTAATTCTATATTAATATTTAGTTAATGTATTATTTAATTTTTATTTAATACATGGTAAATAGTTTTAATTTATAAGGAGTATTAATTTCAATTAATAGATTTATCATTATTAAATATAACGTTATAATGGATAGGAATTTCCCAATTAATTGGTATTAGGGATTATCGTTTAATGACACACACACACACATATATAGTGTAGTGAATTTTTAATCAATTAATTTACATTATATTAAAATCATGATGAAATTAATGTAATGGTTATTTTGATTAATCCATTTAGATGCTAGGGGTAGTTCGAATGGGTTTAACTACGATGGCATTAATTATGTTGGATTTAATCGTAAAACTGGATCTATTAATGAATGAAATGAGTTTATCTTATGCATGTGGATGGTTTAAATAGATGAAATTGTTATCCATGTATGTTCATTTTTCAGTCCTTTAGGACGTTTCTATTTCTATGCAACTGTATGGTCTTCTTTTGTTTATATGCGTTATTATGGGGGCATTAGATGACCTAGGAAGTATATAGAGGCTGGGGGGTGTAATTATATTTCTGTTATTTGATGGCGTGTGTGTTATCTGTTATTACCCTAAACTGACTATTTGACCCTTTTGATTTTATTACCTATTTGTGTACCTATGTGACCGTTCCTGTTGTATGGGATACTGATTTGGGGTACACTAGGGTTGTGACCTATGCTAGATCTGTTAGGATATTTGAGCCTAGGGTAGGTTACCTAGATGTGTAGTAGGGGGTGGCTTGCAATAACCTCCATGTCCGTAAGAGACTACTGGATTTCTTATTATAGAGTTTCTTAATAAGTGATAACTAAAGACATACTAAGGGATATTAAATGAATTAATAAGATATGATTCTCCTCACCCATGCTTGAGTGCTAGTAAAGACTGAGATGCAGGTTGAGATAGTGCTTGCCCCTTTACGAGGTACAGGTTCGAGCATAGTTAGTGATCTTATCAGTTTGAGAGGTCATTGGCTCTGTGTATGGTCACTTAGGTGCCAGAATCCATCGTGATTATCATGGCTGAAATTAAGTGTTAGACGTACATGATGACACCTTCCTTTACACATGCTATATTTCCTACGTTGTCAGTTGCCTCTAGATTAGTGAGTCTTACCTTTTTGTGATGATTAGTACACCGGATTAGAGAGCTATAAGGAAACCTTGCTTAGTGGTTATTCCTTCTTGGTTTTGGATATCCAAATGGGATCTGTTGTTATCTCCTCAGCATGGTGGGGTGGACCTTTGTGGTTCCACATGGACGGGTGGTAGTGATTCTTTACCCATCGAGATTCAACATCCTTGTACCAGGTGCTTGATGGTATCTTGTAGATGAGCTTTATGTTACTTCATCATTTATTATGTAATTTTATTAATGTAAATCTTGTATTAATGTATCGCATGTGATACCTAATCTGAGAATTGTAAATAAGTAGATTAGAGTAATTACCACATACCCGATGACATGTGCAGTGAATGTGTGTTATGGTGGTTTCATGGTTATCCATGAGGATGTAACTATGGTTATGTAAGTTGTATTTGTTATGTTCAATCAGATGGAATCTTTTGTTATAATGTTAGTTGTGTTTTTATTTAAGTAATTCAATATCATGGAACCCTTGAGTCGTGTAATCTATGTGAGTGCAAGACATGTGTATAATTGGTAATTTCTTCCGCATGAATTTATGTTTCTTTATGTTAACTTCAAAAAAAATTATTCAGCACACATAGTGACATGTTCTAGGTTAATCTCTCTTAGGTTCCTTGGTACGGCATTACATCTGGTATCAGAGCACTACTTTCTACACTGGGAAATCTGGGAAGTGTACGCTCATTAGGTTGTGTCTAGCTTAAAATTGAAACTTTAATCTTAAACTTAAACGTAGACATAAAACTCTGGTGTATTTAAAACCATTGCTTTGTGATTATTTGATTTCTTTTGATGCTATTTGGTTTTGGTGTTAGTTCTAAGTTGTTTGGTTCCTTTGGTTGCTTCAGGTATGGAGTGTGTTGAGTCTAGAGTCGTTGCTAGGAGCCTTGATCAGGATCAGGTTGTGAAGATTCAACACCTGTCAGAGAGCTTAATGACCTCATTAATGGAGGAGTTCAAGCCTTCCAATCCCAAGATTTTAGGGATGATAAGGTTGTGTTGGTTGAATAGGATCATGTAAACCAACAAAGTAAGAAACTCTCTCAGGTCGTAGTGGTCATTCTTAATATAAGAAATTCTGTAACCGTCAGCGCATCAGGCATTTTTATGCTAACAAGTACAATTAGTCAGATTAGCCAGCAAAGATTGTGTATGAAGATGTCAGTAGGGGCAATGTTCAACAGTCTAGAGAACCTTCATTTAGAGGAGGTGGTAGTGGAGGAGCTATGGTTATTAAGGCCACCCTATCAGAGGCTAACTTGGCATTAGGCCATGGAGGTCAGACGAGTGCTCGTACAGGTGGTGCATCTAGTTCCGAGGTTAGAGGTAATCAGTCTTGAGGGACTAGGAACTTCAAGGAACCCCATAGTTCCTTTGTGGGTAATCAGAACTCGCAGCAGAAGGTGATTCCTCCTCATAGTCAGAGTGGTGGTACTCGCTCTAGGGATTCTCGAGGTGGTCTGTGTGCCAGGTGCAATCAATATAGTTAGCCTACATAGAGCACGTAGAAAAGTATCAGTAGAGGTGGTTTCCATAATTCTAGTGCACCCTCCAATGGGAGAGGCAATTTTAGAGGCACCAGATGTTTCACCTGTGGATAGTTTGGCCACATTATGGTGAATTGTCCACAACGTCCTTCTCATTTTTTTGAGCAGAGACCTATGACTTCCAAACATATAGTTGGGAATGTCAGTAGATCTCATGGAGCATATGCAGCCTTGGATTATCATCCTCCTATGATTGATTCTGTGGGTAGAGGACCTACAGCTAGGTTTTAGTTTCCTGTAGTGGGGAATGATCCTCAGAGTTTCAACTAGAGAGCAGGGAAAGATCCTATGGGATCTACACACTGAGTCTTATGTGACTCATTAGGATGATTTATGTTTATGGGAGTTATATCCCTATGTGTATCAGGCTTCCAGGAGTAAGCCTAATCCTAGGGGGGGTGGATGTAATACCCACTCATGTTTTTCTTTTTAGTTGTGATGTCGTACTCTTTTAGGCATTGGTTTCAATTGATTGGCTGAATTCTTTTAGGCCACATTTCATGTGAGTTGTTATAGTTTCTTTTGATGATGATACTTGATTATGATGTCATGGATTGATCATATGCATAGATAGATGTGATGATTTTTTCATGTTGATTATCATATATTGATTTCAAATTATGATGTACTTACCCCATACTTGCATGTATATGGTTTTCTTATATGTGAATGTAATTGTTGATGTGTTGTTGTGGTAGAGGACAGAGACATAGTTACTTTCTTTGGCGAGATCCACATGTTTGACCGATCCCTTTCATTGCTTGCGATATTATAATATGTATGTACATGTGTGTTCTTTGATGACAGGATTGTAGGTACAGGGCATCGTCTTCCCTGAATTGGCAGGAGTGAGCGTGCCCATAAATATTCATCTCAATGGTTAAGAGGGAAGGTAACATACAGATCCAAAACCCTAACCCAAGCCTAAACATCCTAATGTTGGATGAGTTTCAGTATGACTACCCTATCTAGATTTGTCTAGGTTGATAGAATTTGAATACCCTCTCTCCTGAGTATGTTTATGTTTTGCATGTGTTTGCTTTTAGGTGATTTTTGGATTATTGAGTGATTTTCCATATTCTATGATTTAATGGATTATAGTTGAATTAATTATTTAATTATATCCTAAGTTTATTTTTAATAATTAATTAAATTGAAATATTTGAATATTTTGATTTAATTAAGTATTTAATTGAAAACTATGGTAAATGTGCTTATATGATTAATTAAATAGTTAAATATTTGGTTGCATGCATTATTGTGACATAAATATTTAATCTATTTAATTAAATATTTTATTAATTACATGTGCATGAATGTGTTGAAAAAGTATTTTCAAATTTAAATATCTCAACTTTGAATTAGGAGTCAAAGTTGAGTTGTGGCAATAAAGTATATTTTATTTATTTAATTCGGATTTACTTTCAATTTTCAAGTGGAGTCTTTTTAGGGATTGACTTCGGAGTTGTCATCAAGCTTTGCATGTTTAGGGGAGTTTGAACCTCTTTAGGGAGAATTGGTCATTCATTCTCTCATAACAGGTTTTCAGATTTGGAGAGCTCTTAGTGATTTTGGGATTTTTGAAGGTTTGTGTATTATTGTGGATCCTTGTTGCTTTGAAGTTTTTGGGATTTTTCTTTCTTGTGTGTGTGCTCGGATCTTCATAGTTGCCAGATCCGTGGTTGAATTGGGCTTGAGGGTTTTCAGATTTGCTTTCATCTTCCAAGCTACATTCTTCTATTTCTTGCATTGGAATCAAGGTAGGTTTCATTTTCCATGTATGGTTTCAATTTTGTAGATATGAGGTTTTCATTGCTGAATTAGTGCATGTTTGTTATTTTGGCTCTTAAATGGCTTTATTGTTGTTTAAATGTTTTTGGGTGTTTATTAAAACCATAGATCTGAATTTCTTTTATTCTATGTATTCTTAGCATTGTAGGGTTATGCTGTAAAAATTTTGGGAAGAAATTCTCTCTAGATCTCTTAGAAAATAAAAAATTAATCTTTTGTATAGTTTATACTATAGAGAAAATTAAATTTATGGTTTATTGATGTTTCAATATTTTTGGGGTTCATAAAAAGCTTAGATCTATCATTTTCATGTTAATATGGTTCTTAGCATAATACCCTTATGCTGTCAAAAATTTCGTGAAAAGATCTCTCCTAGAGCTCCTTGAAATCGAAAAAATCAAACCCTTTCTATAGTCCTAACTATAGAAAAATTAAAATAAATACTTAGCCTTGTATTTCATTGAGGAAAATTAAATCAGTTGAAAAAAAACCAGCTCTCTGGAAAAACACAGACTGGTGTAAAAATAATTAAATTACCCAAAAGGAAGAAAAATAGTAAAAGATGAAATAGTGTGTGGAAAGGAAAAGAAAAAAAATAAAAATAAAACCTCCTTTTTTATTTTGTTTCCATTTTCGGATTTATGAAATAAAAAAAATAACTTGAAAGAAAAAAAATAAACGCAGTTATAAAAAGTTTCGTTTGAAAACTTTCTAAAAAAAAATTAAATTTTATTTAGGGGGAGGTGGGACCCCATCCCCACAATCCCCCAAGGGACTGCGCCACCTATGCAAGGTGGGCGATAGTACCCCTCTGTCCCCTTGGATAGCGCACTCAATGGCACAGGGGGAGGTACCCGCGGGCCCCCAGCTCACATGCTCAATGCGCAGGGGGTGTGCCGCGCGGGCCCCCCCTATATGCATGTGGTTCTTTTTTATTATTTGTATGTTTAATTTAATTAAAGCTTGTTTAAATTCAGTTTTTTCTTTTAGTTGCTAATTATTTATTAATAATACTTTTTAGATTGAATTCTATTAAATAAGTTAATATTATTAATGAATTTATTTATATGTTATCTTTTAATTCTGTATTAATATTTAGTTAACGTATTATTTAATTTTTAATTAATACATGGTAAATAGTTTTAATTTATAAGGAGTATTAATTTCAATTAATAGATTTATCATTATTAAATATCACGTTATAATGAATAGGAATTTCCCAATTAATTGGTATTAGGGATTATCGTTTAATGACATATATATAGTGTAGTGAATTTTTAATCAATTAATTTACATTATATTAAAATCATTATGTAATTAATGTAATGGTTATTTTGATTAATCCATTTAGATGCTAGGGGTAGTTCGAATGGGTTTAACTACGATGGCATTAATTATGTTAGATTTAATCATAAAACTGGATCTATTAATGAATGAAATGAGTTTATCTTATGCATGTGGATGGTTTAAATAGATGAAATTGTTATCCATGTATGTTCATTTTTCAGTCCTTTAGGACGTTTCTGTTTCTATGCAACTGTATGGTCTTCTTTTGTTTATATGCATTATTATGGGGGCATTAGATGACCTAGGATGTATATAGAGGCTGGGGGGTGTAATTATATTTCTGTTACTTGATGGCGTGTGTGTTATCTATTATTACCCTAAACTGACCATTTGACCCTTTCGATTCTGTTACCTATTTGTGTACCTATGTGACCGTTCCTGTTGTATGCGATACTGATTTGGGGTACACTAGGGTTGTGACCTATGCTAGATCTGTTAGGATCTTTGAGCCTAGGGTAGGTTACCTAGATGTGTAGTAGGGGGTGGCTTGCAATAAGTTCCATGTCCGTAAGAGACTACTGGATTGCTTATGGTAGAGTTTTTTAATAAGTAATACGAAAGACATACTAGGGGATATTAAATGAATTAATAAGATATGATTCTCCTCACCCATGCTTGAGTGCTAGTAAAGACTGAGATGGAGGTTGAGATAGTGCTTGCCCCCTTACGAGGTGCGAGTTTGGGCATAGTTAGTGATCTTGTCAGTTTGAGAGGTCATTGGCTCCGTGTATGGTCACTTAAGTGCCAGAATCCATCGTGATTATTGGGGCTAAACTTAAGTGTTAGACGTACATGATGACACCTTCCTTTACACATGCTAGATTTCCTACATTGTTAGTTGCCTCTGGATTAGTAAGTCTTACCTTTTTGTGATGATTAGTACACCGGATTAGAGAGCTATCAGGATCCCTTTCTTAGTGGTTATTCCTTCTTGGTTTTGGATATCCGACTAGGATTTGTTGTTATCTCCTCAGCACGGTGGGGTGGACCTTTGTGGTTCCACACAGACAGGTGGTAGTGATTCTTTACCGATTGAGATTCGACGTCCTTATACTAGGTGCTTGATGGTATCTTGCAGATGAGCTTTACGTTACTTCATCATTTATTATGTAATTTCATTATTGTAAATCTTGTATTAGTGTATCTCATGTGATACCTAATCTGATAATTCTAAATAAGTAGATTAGAGTGATTACCACATACCCGGCGACATGTGCAGTGGATGTGTGTTATGGTGGTTTCATGGTTATCCATGAGGATGTAACTATGGTTATGTAAGTTGTATTTGTTACGTTCAATCAGATGGAATCTTTTGTTATATTGTTAGTTGTGTTTTTCTTTAAGTAATTCAATGTCATGGAACCCTTGAGTCGTGTAATCTATATGAGTGTAAGACATGTGTACAAATGGTAATTGCTTCCACATGAATGTATGTTTCTTTATGTTAACTTTAAAAAAAAATTATTCAGCACACATAGTGACATGTTCTAAGTTAATCTCTCTTGGGTTCGATGGTGGGGCGTTACAGACATACACACAAACTTGTAACACAAAATATATCTTGAGTGGAACCCTCTTGGGGAATAAAACCACTCAAAGTGCCTCACTGGCTTAATCTAAAATATCTTTTTAAAATGCCTCACTAGATGTACAAGTGTCCCACTGACAATGCCATCTCAACGATAGTCTTTTTATGCCTCACCGGCTTTACAACTCACTACAAATTTTCTTACATAAAAATTCATAAAATATGATCTTTTATAGTCATTAAAACCTACTACCATTCATCATTGAACATAAATAAGACTTAGCGTTAAATAATGTATGATACAATGTTATAAGTGTTAATCTCTAAGTTTTGTTGATGATTAGCGATCAACACTTAGTCATTTACATAGGTAGTTTTAGTTGGCTATCACTGTGGCCAAGCTAAAACCATCCAAGGCCGAGCAACATTGCCGAGCAGTATTTAGGTTGCTGAGTTACATCATGCTGAGCCAAGTAGGATACTTAGTGCCGAGCGACAGAGATGTTATGTGCCGAGAAGTACAGTTTTTGTATACATGTCTGGATTGATTCAAACTTTGAGGATAAGTGTTTAGGCCGACTTGTATAAGCTTTTTGGGCTGACTTATGTACACATTTAATATTTTCCTATGGAGTTAATTATGCATTTAAATGTTTTATCCTATGCATGACCTATTGTAATTATTAATTGTAATACCTTGGAGGCATGAGTATTATATCTTGATCATTGATCTATATCTCTCTACCAGACATGAATAGATATATAAGATTGCTTCTTAACCCTATTTTGTGTGTGTGGAGAGAAGTGTTTGTTGGAGATTTGATTCTGAATAGTTGATTGATTGTATGTTTGTCATTGATGACAACATATAATACACAATAGTACTTCTATATGTACTTATCCATATGATGACATAAAGACTTGCGTGGATAGATACATGTTGTTGACATGTTTATTATGCTATGTTCATATACGCAGACCCAGATATGATGTTTCAGTAAAGATATGTAATTCCGCTATTGACGATTACAGTTCTAGAGGAATAACGATTTAAGGCCGACGTATGTAACGTGCTTATTAGTTGCGCCTATCTTCAGGATATGTGTGTGTATATTCATGATGAGTTATGAGTTATTGATATTAATCCAAAGGCACCAAATGTATTTCAAGAAGATTACAAAGTTATGGTTAAATTGGTGAAGCCAACTTAGTCAAGTGACGCGTCTATTCATTTTGTACTTCTGCGGTTGTAATTATGCTTGTGCACTTAGTAGAGCCAACAAGGATGTTATGAAGAGTTGTCTAATAGGTCCCATGATCTCATACTTGGAGTATGTACTTATAGAAGGTCATTTGAGATAAGAAGAGTTGCGAAAGCCAGAGATAAGAAAAGCAGAGCAAAGTGTTAAAGCAACAGAGCTATATTTATCATATGTTGATAATATAGATATTGATGTTGAATCTTTCAGAATACAGATAAGATTGTTGTAGTGCTTTACAAGAGGTTAAAGCATCGGCACACAAAAGGAACTAATCAAACAAGCAGTATCACAAACAACAGTTCACCTTGTTGATATAATGTGTATCAAATAACCAGAAGGTTGTAGCCTTCACCACTTGTTGGTTCTATTCCCAATTCTAGTCTCTTTGCTAGTTTTTTGTGGTCCTCATGCTTGTTTCTTGCCTAAAAGTAGAAATCTCTCAGTTTATTTGTCTTTTCCCTATTGAAATCTTCTGGTTATCAGGTCAGAACCCATGAAAATTTGTAAAGCCTCAAAATCCTAGGTCTTATTTATTAGGAAAAATTAAGAAAAACCCTTAAATGTTTATCTCATTTCTTTTTTGGCGTTACTTTTTTGAGTTAACTTAAGTCATGTGTTGAAAATCTTGGTCACCTAGTTGCGTAATCTAGATGGCATATTCCTTTGTTCCTACCGACTTGGTGATTACCTTATGTCAGGATGTCTCTAAAAGATTTTGAATATTCCTTTTTTTTTAGAGACTTGGTAGAGCCCTTCAGTCGCGTAGTCTCTAAATGAGTAAACAGGTTAGCAATTAGTGAAAGGGCCCACAAACAAGTCGCGATGTCACGAGAAAAGATTAGCTGTTAATGGTTCATCACAAGACTTGGTGATTTCTTCATGTCATGTAATTGCTAGATTGGCCCGCAGCTAAGTAAGCAGTAAAGGGTCAGTCATGTAGTCTCCAGAAAGAATGGCAGTTAAGTGAAAATGACTAAGACTTTGCAACTAATCGTATGTAGTTTGAAATGAAACACAGTCGGGTTGTCACCAGATTGAGACATTGAGTCATCTTTCCATTCAGCAATGCAGAGCCGAGTAATGAAAGAGACACGTGTCCAAAGGTGAGTTGACTAAATAAGCTTGTCGTGTGGTTTCCAAATGGAAAAAGACTATTTTTTGACTAAGAGACTAAGTATAAAAGAATTTGTTGTCGCGTACTCTCTAGAAATTTTAAAGGTATGATATATTACTCACCAATTTAATGGAATCTGTTAGATGCAATGATTTAGAGATCCTAAGGTGGTCACAAAGTATCCAAATAAAAGGTACTCTTGACTTAGAGATAAGGGTATGTCGCGTGGTCACTAGATAAAATGGAGGGTAAAAGTGCTTGTCATGTTTTCTCTGATGGATAAGTCACTTAACATTGGTATTCAGTGATTAGGTGACTAAAGGTAGTCACGGGGTCTTATAAGGAAAAGAAAGCATTCAGCGCCATGGAGATAACCGTGAAAGTTAAGAGTAATGGTTAGTCACGGGTTCTCCAAGTAAAACATGAGTTAAACTTTTTTTCCAGCAACTTTGATTTACACAGTCGCGTGATCACCAGAAGTAAACTGTGGTTAACTAAGATGGGGAAAGTTACATAGTCACTAAGTCTCCAGGAAGAATCAGGGGTTAAAGACTTGGGTCAGCGACAAAGAGATCATACACAGTCTCGTAATCACTTAATATGAAATCATAAGAAAAGGCGACAGTGTCTGACATGACAACATGAATCATTCAGCGTCTAATGGCAAGCTTGGATATTGATTAGAGTGCAAAAAGGGGTAGTTGAGATGTATATGAGAGAGACAATCATAGTGAAACATGTCATCACATTCAAATTTTATAAAGTTTTGCACATATATAAATTTGATTTCCTGTCACACTCAAGGGCTACGGCTAGGTTTTCAATTAATTCACAACATGCTGAATTGAAGACATGAATTGATGATTTTAAAAATGATGAGTTGTTTACTTCAAACAATTACCATAAAGAGTTGATTGAGGATTAATTTTAACATACCTTTCTTTCACAATTTCAGAGCTAAGAAGTGCTGGGTATTCTGAGAAGAGAGAAGAAGCTAGAGAAGTTGCAAAATATTTAGTTGATCAAGAGGCTTTGAATTTCCAAGAATTATGCGTAGAGGAGTAAGGTGAGTCTTGGAAATAGATTTGTTTCAATATCGGTAAAAAAGAAGGGATTCAAACATAGTGAACATGAGCAAAGCAGTCAGTGTGGCTTCTACCAGTGGGAGAAGTCAGGATGCAGATGAAGAATCCAAGGGGAAACATAATTTCTCAGATGAATTCCTCAAATTATTGCCAGGTTCAACTCAGAATAGGAGGGTAGATGCTAATCTGCTTAAAGATGACTACTATGATATCAAAGATGTTGATGCTCTGGGGACAACAGGTTTTTCCCTTTTTAACTACTTTTTAAAGAATTTTGATAAACCTATCCCAGTGTCAAACCCTTGGGCTTGTGGTTTAGCTAAACTGATAGTTCTTGATGTCTACATAGATGTAGATTTGTTCTTAGGCCTCGCCAGTCATTATGATGTCTTGTCTAAGATGATTAAGAGGAATGATGGCACTGCCCTTCTCATCCTAAATAGAAATTCATTTATGCAAGCTTTGGGTTTGTATAGCACTATGTCCACCAGAATTGATATCACTAAGCATGAAGCAAGGTACAATTTGAAAACTGGTATTGCTAGGGCAACATTATAGAAGCACATGTTCAAGGAAGTGAGAAAACATCTTGGTCCTATGTCTGGGACAAGCCCTTACTACTTCAAGGACTTACATTTCTACATCAAGTACATTTCCTATGCCCTATGTAGAGTGCTAGGGTAGATGGGGAAGCAGATAAGATCAATGCTAGGATATTGATGATGGTGCTAGATTTGTAGGAGGTGCGTTCTAGCACTAGCTATGATTATATATAGTATATCATTGACAATATGCATGAGGGATTCATAGCAACTTAGAAGAAGATGAAGGATCCTAAGGAGAAAGAGCCCAAGTTCTTACACTACTCCAAACTGATGCATCTCCTATTGCAATTTAATTTTGTAATCATGGATGTGAATAATTTGACCCCTCAGAGGTTTTATCAAGATGGACCTAATCCTATCTAGTTCTGGATAAAGAATTGGAATGATACATCTAGGGATTTTGATTACTGTGCATTTCAAAATTGGATTGTGTACCCAATAGTATAGAGCCTGGGCATCAGTAGGACAAGTGTCCCAATTAAGGTCATGCAACTGCTAAGGCCACATGACTACTCTGATAAATGGGAGGGAGACCATATTTGGGGAGATTTATTCTTAGAAGAGAACTACACCATAATAAGGGTATATGGATATATACATCCACCTCATGTCTTGCCTTACCATGTGCCCACAAGAGTTGCTACAATGGAATTTGTTTGGTAGTTGTTGTTAACAGACAATGAGCACTTTGCATAACACAAAAAGGGGACCATAACCCCTAGACAGTTCAGAATTTCAGATTTTACTATTGGCAAAGGTGCCATTGATTCAATCAACCAATGGTTAGAAAGTTGCAAAATGGGGACAGCTTCATATAGATACATTGATCCTAAAGGTTTCATGGCAGGAGTCAGGAAATTATATACTCCCACAATTCCCAATACAAATGTTTATTGTGAGTGTATTGAGGAGCATGCAACAAGGAATATTCTTGATGAAGATGAGATCAAGACAAGGAGAACAAGGATTCAAGAGTTGCTGAACCTTGAAAGACAAATCAAAAGAAATGGGTTGGCTTTTGGAGGTTTTCACCCTAACTTTCCATATTTTGACATAATAAAAGCCATGATTGATAATTTTTATGTGCTTACTGAACAATTGGAAACTGTTCTTGATAAGAAAGGTGCTAAAGGGCTAGATCATTCAGAATCTGAGTATGATAGTAGTAGTGATAGTGACTATGCCCTTCCTACTAGATATGTTCAGCCTCAACAGGATGTTGCTGAGATACCACAGTTGCAAGGAGTTGAAGGCCATATTGTTGACTTAACAGTAGCCAGACAACCTGATGATGTAGAAGAGCCTTTAGCTAAAAGGCAAAAGGTGGAAGTAGGCCAGCCTTTAGTTGAAAGAGAAGAGAAGAAAAAAGATAAAGCAAGTGCCCGAGTGCCTGGGAATAGGTTATATGACCATAACCTGAGAAAATTGATTAGGGAGGGAAAGAAAAAGCAACCTGATATGGAAGTGAATGTTGAATTACCCCTTAAGGCTTGTGTTGACGAAAATTTGTTACATCAACAACAATTTCTAAATGATGATAATTTCATTAAGACTGAGGAGTTTAAAGACTTCCTAAGGTGGTATAAAAAGGAGAAAATTAGAGCTCAGTTAATTGTTGATGGGGAGGAGACAGTAACAAATGAGGCCCTAGTGGCCCTACAATCATATGACCTAGACAGTGAGGACATCTCACCTGATGAAGCCAGAAAAATGGTTTTGGACAGTGGCATATTACTTTCTGAGGGTTGAGATTTGGCTTCTGCCTTCATAATTGATCAAATACGAAAGCAGCCAGATTTGAAGATGTCAGGTGAAATGCAAATCGGGGATATGATTAAAGGATTTGGGTATAGCCCAAAATCTCAAGCCTTTGCAATGTGGAACCTTTTCCCTAAGGACTAGAAGCCTCAACTAGTAAACATTCAAGAAAATATGGTAGGAAATCAAATGGTCTAGTCTGTACAGAATACATGGGATTTGGAAATATCTCAGATCATGAGACATTGGGCACACTTGAATGAGGACAAGACAAAATAGTTGTCTGACAAGTGTAACATGGTGATAGAGGAGACCAGTGCATTGGCTAAAGACTGAGAATTGTGCCATATCTAGATGTACCAGCAAGATCAGGTAATTAAGAAATTAATGAAGGAATTAGAGGAGAAGCCTGAGGTGATGTATGTGCTTGTATAACCACAACCTTTGCAAATTGAAGACAAGGCAAAATGAAATAGCCTTGAATGCATTAAGGGGCATTCTACTACATAGGATTGAAGTCTTGAAGGATAAGATTGATGTTATCCTTAATGCCTATAATAAATTGCCAGGTTCGCATGTTGAGGTCATGGGGTATCTTGCCATATTAAACCCCTATTTTACCAAATGGTCTTCCAGGTTGCAATTGTTTGAAAAACTTGCTTCTTTGCAAACTCTGAGATCAGATTTTCCTGAGATAGTAACTGAAGTGGAAGATGAGATCAAAATGGTTAATGTTTCTCTCTCATTCTTCAAAGGCAAATTGAATCAAATAGAGGTTAAATTGAGCCTCTTTTCTATAGATTTTAGTAGTTTTGTTCCTTCCCTAAGAGGAGAATATGATCAGGTAAAGGCTTTAGATGCCTGGAGGAATGAGTTTGACAGAAAGATTCCTAACAATGAGGCATTTATTGTAGGATCAGATGTGGACATTGAAGGATTTAATAAAATTTTAGATGAGGCATTCAAGGCAGAAACTGAAATGAATAATTTTCTATTGGATGTTAAGAACATCACTGATGTTAGATGGGAGAGGCAAAAGGAACAAGTGCAAGCCACCCAAGACTTCAAGTGGCCAACCAATGATGAAGTGACAACATGGGAACTGATCACTAGGCCTAAGAAAAAGAAACCCGTGGTGGAGGAAGAAATCTTGGATGACGAATAAAGGTGAACATTTTCCACCTCACTGTTAAGTATGAAGAATGTCAATTATTACTAAAGAAAAGTAGGTGATCATGTAAAGACGGTCACCCAAGTTTGACATAAATGATACTAGCTACCATGAATGCTATCAAAGTGAAGGCACCAGATAAAGAGAAGAACAAAGAATATCAGATTTCATCTCTTGACTTTGTCTTTCCACTGCTTCTTCTTTCTCCTCATTTGTCTTTTCTGTAATTTGAGGGTTAGGTTTTCTAAGACCATTCGAAGCTTGTTGCATCCTTTTGAAAAGGATTCCAAGATGGTTAAAGACCTATAAATAGTAAAAGGGTTGTAATTGTAAAGCGAGGTAATGAAATATATTGTAAAATCAGACTTTCTAAATTTGTGTCTACGTTTTCAAGCTTCAAAGCTTTTTCATGTATGAAAGAAGGATCATATCAATAAAATACGGTGCAATTTTACTCTTCTCTATTGTTGTCTTTTTATTTCTTGTGTATTCTTTTTTATGCTTAAGGTTGTAAGGCAGTCTGAAGCATTTTGGTTACAAGGTAACTATTTAATTACTTACAAGTTTCTTTCATGTAAAAAACTAAGTTTTGTGGGTAGTTTCAGGGAGCATATCCGTATTTAAAGATTTGATACAGTATTTTAGAGGTAACTAGATAATTTGTAAGGTAGTTTATCTGAATTGCATGTAGGTTGTAAGGAAGCTTACAGTATTTTGTTTCTGTGAGACTTGGGCTTATTGACTATGTAACCCAAAAGATAGGCACTGATCTAGGTTTTGGTCTAATAATCCATCATCATCCAAATTTTCAAAAATATTCAAAATTATTTCAATCAAAATACTTCTATTACTAAGAACAAACAAACTAAACTTAGCAAGGCCTCATGTCAGCAGGATAGTGTCCATTTTAGTGATTCCTTGAAGAGTGAATCATTAGGTTATCCCTCCCAAAAACAAAAGGAAGAAGGATGCAAATCCTTGTCTCATTGGTTCATGTTATCAAAACCAAAGTCTGGCTTATAATACTCTACTTGAAATCAATCATTGCAATCTCTAAAGTATTTTATAAGTGGTTACAATGAGGTTTTAGGTACATAAATAGTGAATGAATTAATCCACCAAATACATGGGCTGAACTATCAGTAATATTTAAATAGGTAATACATGCTCGAGTCTGTGGAGCTCAAAAATGAAGGAGGTGATATTAGGTATCCCTAGTGTTATCAAATACCATAGTAATTAGTCTTTCTCTTTCCTAAAAGAGGTTGCATTCAAGTATATAAGGTATACTGTCATCATTAGGTAAGTGTTGCAAGAAAAAGTGCTAACAAATTGGCGACTCTGCTGGAGATTTAGAAATTCTAAAATCTGGTTAAGAATTTTTAGAATATTTCTTGCCCAAGTAATCAGAAATCTCTTGCACTTAAAATTTTAACTTGTTTACAAATCATACTTGTGGTTATTGTTAAGGTACACTTTTATAAGTATTCATCCCAAGTTATTGGGTGGTGACTCTAAAAGGAAAATCTCTGAGATTAGTGCAAGATTAATAAATGTCTTTCAGAATGAATACTAGATGAAGGGTAAGAACTGATCCTGAAAGGGTATTACATGAGGGACTCCCATCATCCTTAAGAGTAGGAATGTCTTGGAGGAAAAATAGAAATCAAGTTAGTATGGATGAAACCCCTTTAAAAGGTAAAGAGGTTAATATCAGGAGAGATATGAATACCAATCATCATTCTCATGATGGAAATACTTCAGAATATGAAGAAGCTAATGAAAGAGTATTAGAAAAACTCACAGTCACTTCTACTTAAAATGAGAGAGAGGAGATTACTACACCTAGTTCAGATTCAGAAGATGCCCCTTCTGATATGCTAGCAAATGAAGAGAAGTTCATTTTGAAATAGCTTGCCCTAGTTCAACAAATGAAAAAGGAGAGAGAAATGAGAAAGAAAAAGAATGATCATAAGGATCTTGATAACAATAGAAAAAGATCTTCAAAACATCAAACTATGAAAGATACAAAGAGGTCTCAGAAGGACCAAGAAATACCATTCACTCATAAAGCTTCTACTTTACAAATGAATAAAGGTAAACAAAAGATGAGTGAACATAAAGATCAAGAACCTAAATTTTAGAAGCCTTTGATAGAACAAATGTCCAAATTAGAAATTGACTTAGAAAAATTGAGAATTGAAAAAGAAACCATGGAAAGAATGTTAGAAAAGGCACAAATGGAAGTTGCAACAATTGAAATGAAGAAAAATATAGATTTTTTGCAGTATTCAAAATATTCTCATACTGGGCCAGAGAATATTACACTTTCTAAAACAAAGGCTACTACTTCTAAGGAAGATGATGAACTTCAAAGGAAGCCACTGCATACCAAGAGGTACAAGCAATTTGATTTTTTTGGCATCCCAGGATACCCTAATGCTTTTCCTAAAGATGTGGGTGATATAGGAGAAAATCTCCCAAATTTTGCAGGTAATAATGTTATTTCTTGTGAAACACATTTAAGGAAATTCATTGATTTTGTTGATGACTTGAATATCACCCATGAAGATGTATTAATGAAATTATTTGTTCAGTCCTTAGTTGAGGATGCAAGAGAATGGTTTAGAAGGCTTGCTAATGGATCTGTTGTTTCTATGGACGAGTTGGTAGAATTTTTTAAAGATCAGTATGGAGACAAAAAAAATAAAGGATTTTTATTGAATGAGTTTAATAATATCAAGAAAAATTACAATGAAGAGGTTACTGAGTTTAACACAAGGTTTCAAAGAGCTATGCACAAACTATTTTAGAAGATAAAGCTAGATGAAGAGGTATGTCTAGAAACTTATTTAAATGCTTTTGATTCCAAGATGGGATATACTCTGAGAGATAAAAACCATAGAAATCTTATTGATGCTTATAAAATAGCAGTTAATATTGAAATGAACAGAAGAGTATCCGGTAAGTTAAATAGAAGGGATGATGCAAGGTTTAGTAAGAGCAATCTGAAAGAAATAGAATATAAAGAATAAAGAGCTCCTCAGAGTAATAGACCTTCTTATAATACTACTTACAATCCTTAGAAAAAAATGAAAAATCATCCGTATGGAACTCAGTTCAAAGATGGGAAGTCTGTTACTGTACCTAAAAAGGAAAAAATAGAAAACAAGACTCCAGACCCTCTTCATAGAAATTTTGTCCATTTCTGCAATGATGATACTTGGTGTGAAGCTTGTGACGCCCCTCATAACCCCATTTTTTGTGTTGTCTCTTTGGATTTAAGGGCAAGTGAGGAACAGGAAAAGGATATGGTGGAACAGTGTGATCATAGTATGAAAAATACTTTTTCATGCCATGATGTTGATTCAAACAGTGAGGAGGAAAATCATGATTCCTATGTCTCACAAAGGAGGATTGAGAATCATCATCAACAGATCTTATCTGATACTGAAACTGATGAGATTAATGATAGTATAAGATGTTATGCTCAAGATGGTCAAGATGTTCCACTCATAAGGAAAGCTTCATATGAAGAGAAGGCTAGAATCATTCCAGAGTTAGTAAATAAAGCTAGAAGCAATTACCACTTGAGGAATAGGGTGGTAGGTGGTGCTGGTAGCTAACGTTTAGGTGTCTTTGTAAAGGAAAATAAGGTTGACACTAAGTATGTTAAAAAAAAAGGACCTAGTGAAAGTGTAAATAAACATAAGGTCAAGATTATTACAAAATCCATAGAGCCAAATGTTGTACAAGAGGAAGATGTGAAAGGACAAGAAAAAATTGTTCCTGCTCAAAAGATAGAAAATAAAAAGCTAAAAGAGACAGTTCAAAAGGAACACAATGAAGAAAATGATGTTATTATTGACAAATCAAAGTGTTTAGATATGAGATACACTCCAGTAGATATAGGTCAATGTCTGTCCCAAATGACAGTTAAGGTTCGATTTCTAGAAATGATGAGGATCAAAGAACAAAAGGAAAAAGTAATCTCATTATTAAACACTGTGCCCACAATAAAGGTTCAGAGTCTAGTAGAGGTTTCTAAGAAGCCAACTACCAAGGGAAATGAAGTAGAGGTGTTGACATCTGAGATTCCTCAAATATTCTTGA
>MU227577.1:25123-35356 GCA_018584345.1 Thuja plicata | reverse complement strand
AGTATAGATTGTAGTTCCTTACTGGAACATGATGATGGAAAAGATTACATCTTTGGAAATGAAGTTGTCCAATTAAGTTCTAATCAGATTCCTAGGGGACTGGTTGAGCTTGAAGCATTGTTTATAAATCAGAAAAATGATACATCAAAGTTAAGCAATGCCAATATTGAGGATCTAGAAGAAATAAACTTAGGATATGAAAATAATCCTCAAATAGTTTATATTGGAAAGGGTTTGGATTCTCATGTGAGAATAAATCTGATCAAGTTACTGAGAAAATACAAACATGTCTTTGCTTTGTCATATGATGACTTGATAGCATATAGAGATGACCTTTTTCAGCACGAGATCCCTTTGAAATCAGATGTGAAGCCATTTAGGTAGAAATAGAGGCCTATTAACCCCTTTTTGGCTCCCAAGATGTAGCAAGAGTTGATGAAACTCAAGGACACCGAGATAATCCAGCCCATTAGACATTCAACGTGGGTATCAAATCTAGTGCCAGTTAGAAAGAAAAATGGTGACATTAGATTATGTGTTGATTTCAGAAACCTCAATATTGCTTCATTAAAAGATAACTATTCACTGCCAAATATGGAAGCAATGTTGCATAAGGTGACTGGTTGTGAATTGTTGTCAATGATGGATGGATTTTCAGGTTACAACCAGGTTTTAGTTAAAAAGATAGAGCAGTATAAAACTGCATTTACTACTCCATGGGGAACCTATGTATATATCAGAATGCCTTTTGGATTAATAAATGCAGGGGCAACTTTTCAGAGAGCTATGGATGTTGCTTTCAAGGAATTCATAGATCTATTCATGGTTATTTACCAAGATGACTTCACTACTTATTCCAAAAAGGCTATAGATCACTGTGATCACTTGGGTAAGATTTTTAACAAAGCATTGGAATATGGTGTTTCACTAAATCCTAAGAAGTGTCATTTTGCAGTCAAAGAGGGGAAGTTGCTTGGACATATAGTGTCCAGGGAAGGGGTAAGGATAGACCCCGAGAGAGTGGAAGCAATTCAAAGAGTGATTGCTCCGAAGAATTGAAAAGGTGTGCAATCCTTTTTAGGAAAGATAAATTTTGTCAGAAGATTTATAGTCAATTTTGCAGAAATTGTTAAACCCATTGTAAAATTGCTAAAGAAAGATGCTAACTTTGTTTGGAATGAAGAAGCTCAACAAGCATTTGAAAGAAGAAAAAAGGCAGTGCAAGAGGCTCTAGTTTTGAAATCTCAAGATTATACTAAGCCTTTCTCTTTATTTTCATTTGCATCATTTCATACAATTGCTACCATATTTCTTCAAAAGGATGAATAAGGATTTGAACATCCCATAGCTTTTTATAGTAGATCCTTGCAGGCTGCAGAGCTTAACTATGAAATAATGGAAAAGAAAGCTTATGCATTGGTAAAGGCTGTAAATTCCTTTAGGCCCTACTTGGTTTGTGCTAAGGTGCAGGCCTATGTTCCTCATTCAGTAGTAAAAGATATCATTACATAGTCAGAGGTAACTAGTAAGAGGTGCAAATAGATTACAAAAATTCAAGAATTCAATCTTGAAATCAATATCACCAAATTAATAAGAGGACAAGGCTTGGCAAAGCTTATGATAGAAGAGAACCTGGATTTAGTATAGCTAAACCAGATAGAAATACATGACCAAGCCATTACTAGTATAGAAAGGCAACCATATTATACAGATATTGTTTTCTTTCTCAAAAATGCTAAGTGTCCTAATCATTTGTCTAAGAATCAAAAGAGGAGTCTGAAATTGCAAACTCAAAGGTATATTCTTATCCAAGGCGATTTGTTTTGGAAAGATAAGAATGGTGTACTATTGTTGTGCCTTGAAAAATACCAAGCTGAGAAGGTTCTGACTGAGATGTATGAAGGGGAATGTGGAGGTCACTTTTCTGCTAAAACCACCACCCATAAGATTTTGAGATTAGGGTATTATTGGCCTACTTTGTTCAAAGATACTTATACACATGTCAGGAAATGTGAACCATGTCAGAGGTTTTCCAATAAATTGAAATTCGCAGGTGCTCTGTTGCTGAATCCAGTGAGTATTGAGGCTCCTTTTGCTATGTGGGGGATTGACTTTATTGGTGAATTTCAAGAGAAGTCTAGTGCAGGGCATAGTTGGATATTGGTTGCCACTGATTACTTTACTAAATGGATTGAAGCTATCCCTACAAGGAGAGTAACAAGCAAGGTGGTTACTGAGTTTCTCATGGATAATTTATTTTAACCAGGTTTGGTGTGCCTAGTAAATTAGTAATGGATAATGCTATGAGTTTCAGATCAGAAGAAATGACAAGTTTCTATGATAGGTATGGGATTATAATATCATACTCATCCCCATATCACCCATAGGCTAATGGAGAAGCTGATTCTAGCAATAAAAGCATATTGAAGATACTGAAGAGGACTCTGGAACAAAATAAGAGAACATGGCACACAAAATTGAAACTAACTCTTTGGGCTGATAGGATAACACTCAAGAAGGCAACTGGTAAGTCTCCTTTTGAGTTAGTATATGGTTTACAAGAAAGATTGTCAATTAACAATCTGTTACTTATTTGCCAATTCATACAAGAAGAACATTTAGATGTCTCTGACAAGATGCAAGACATGATGATACAATTGATAGAATTAGATGAAACAAGAAGAGATAGTTAGAGAGAGAACATAAAGTTACAAAAAAAAATGAAGTATCTTTTTGACAAAAGGGCTACTAACAGAAAGTTTCAGGCTAGTAACTTAGTTGTCCAATGGAATGCAAGGGCAGAGGACAAAGGTAAGCACAAAAAATTTGAGTCTTTATGGCTAGGACCTTTTATTATTTCAGATAATTTTGGCAAAGACTCATATTTATTGAGAAATATGGAGGGAGAAAGTTTTGAGTTTCCTATGCATGGGAAATTTTTGAAGCCTTTCTTTGAGTAAAAATCAAAGCAATGCACAAGTAAATATGTATCATATGTAATTCTTTCCTTTCTCTGTTTGTAATTTCTGTGAATATTTCTCTTTCTATTTTTAGTGTTCTGCTCCATTTTTTGGCAAGGTCTACAACTAGAGAATCTGTGGTTGTTTGCCATAAACTATGTTTAGTCAATATTTGTTAGAGCCACTTTTGGTTATATTCCCAGTTCTAGTCTTTTTGCCAATTTTTTGTGGTCCTCATGCTTGTTTCTTGCCTAAAAGCAGAAATATCTCATTTTATTTGTCTTTTCCCTGTTGAAATCTTCTGGTTTTCAGGTCAGAACCCATGAAAATTTGCAAAGCCTCGAAACCCTAGGTCTTTTTTATTAGGCAAAATTGAGAAAAACCCTTAAATGTTTATCTCATTTCTTTTTTGGCATTACTTTTTTGAGTTAACTTAAGTCATGTGTTGAAAATCTTGGTTGCCTAGTCACGTAATCCGGATGGCATATTCATTTGTTCCTAGAGACTCGGCGATTACCTTATGTTGGGATGTCTCTAAAAGATTTCAAATATTCCTTTTGCTTTTAGAGACTTGGTGGAGCACTTCAGTCACGTAGTCTCTAAATGAGTAAACAGGTCAACAGTTAGTGAAAGGGCCCACAAAAAAGTCACGATGTCATGAGAAAATATTAGTTGTTAATGGTTCATCATGAGACTTGGTGATTTCTTCATGTCACATAATCACTAGATTGGCCTGCAGTTGAGTAAGCAGTAAAGGGTTAGTCGCGTAGTCTCTAGAAAGAATGGTGGTTAAGTGAAAATGACTGAGACTTTGTGACTAACCGTATGTAGTTTGAAATGAAACACAGTCGGGTTGTCACCAGATTGAGATGTTGAGTCATCTTTCCATTCAACAATGCAGAGGTGAGTAATGAAAGAGACATGTGTCCAAAGGTGAGTTGACTAAATAAGCTTGTCGTGTGGTCTCCAAATGGAAAAAGACTATTTAGTGACTAAGAGACTAAGTATAAAAGCCTTTTTTGTTGCGTAGTCTCCAGAAATTTTAAAGGTATGATATATTACTTAGTGATTTAACGAAAGCTGTTAGATGCAATGATTCAGAGATCCTATGGTGGTCGCGAAGTCTCCAAATAAAAGGTTCCAAAGGAAAAGGTACTCGTGACTTAGAGATAAGGGTATGTCGCGTGGTCACTAGATAAAATGGAGGGTAAAAGTGCTTGTCGCATTGGCTCTGATGGATAAGTCACTTAACATTGGTATTCAGCGATTACGCGACTAAAGGTAGTCGCGGGGTCTCGTAAGGAAAAGCAAGCATTCAGCGACATGGAGATAACCGTGAAAGTTAAGAGTAATGGTTAGTCGCGGAGTCTCCAAGTAAAACATGAGTTAAACTTTTCTTCCAGCGACTTTGATTTACACAGTTGCGTGATCGCCAAAAGTAAACTATGGTTAACTAAGATGAGGAAAGTTACATAGTTGCTAAGTCTCCAGAAGAATCAGAGGTTAAAGACTTGGGTCAGTGACAAGGAGATCATACACAGTCACATAGTCACTTAATATGAAATCGTAAGAAAAGGTGGCAGTGTCTGACATGACAACATGAGTCATTCAGCGTCCAATGACAAGCTTGGATATTGATTACTATGCAAAAATGGGTAGCTGAGATGTATGAAAAAGAGCCAATCACAGTGAAACATGTCATCACATTCAAATTTTATAAAGTTTTACACATATATAAATTTGATTTCTTATCACACTCAAGGGCTATGGCTAGGTTTTCAATTAATTCACAGCATGTTGAATTGAAGACATGAATTGATGATTTTCAAAATGATGAGCCGTGTACTTCAAACAATTACCATAAAGAGTTAATCGAGGATTCATTTTCACTTACCTTGCTTTCACAATTTCAGAGCTAAGAAGTGCTAGGTATTTTGAGAAGAGAGAAGAAGCTAGAGAAGTTGCAAAATATTCAGTTAATTAAGAGGCTTTGAATTTCCAAGAATTGTGTGTAGAGGAGTAAGGTGAGTCTTGGAAATAGATTTGTTTCAATATCGGTAAAAAAGAAGGGATTCAAACACAGTGAACATGAGCAAAGAAGTCAATGTGGCTTCTACCAGTGGGAGAAGTCAGGATGCAGATGAAGAATCCAAGAGGAAACAGAATTTCTCAGATGAATTCCTCAAATTATTGCCAGGTTCAACTCAGAATAGGAGGGCAGATGCTAATCTCCTTAAAGATGACTACTTTAATATCAAAGATGGTGATACTCCGGGGACAACAGGTTTTTCCCTTTTTAACTACTTTTTAAATAATTTTGATAAACCTATCCCAATATCAAACCCTTGGGCTTGTGGTTTAGCTAAAATGATATTTCCTGATGTCTACATAGATGTAGATTTGTTCTTAGGCCTCGCCAGTCATTATGATGTCTTATCTAAGATGATTAAGAGGAATGATGGCACTACCTTACTCATCCTAAAAAAAAATTCATTTATGCAAGATTTGGGTTTGTATAGTACTATATCCACCAGAATTGATATCACTAAGCATGAAGCAAGGTACAATTTGAAGCCTGGTATTGCTAGGGAAACATTACAAAAGCACATGCTCAAGGAAGTGAGAAAACATCTTGGTCCTTTGTCTAGGACAAGCCCTTACTACTTCAAGGACTTACGTTTCTACATTAAGTACATTGCCTATGCCCTATGTAGAGTGCTAGGGTAGATGGGTATGTAGATAAGATCAATGTTGGGATATTGATGATGGTGTTAGATTTGCAGGAGGTGCATTCTAGCACTAGCTATGATTATATACAGTATATCATTGACAAGATGCATGAGGGATTCATAGAAACTCAGAAGAAGATGAAGGATCCTAAAGAGAAAGAGCCCAAGTTCTTACACTACTCCATCCTCATGCATCTCTTGTTGCATTTTAATTTTGTAATCATGGATGTGAATAATTTGACCCCTCAGAGGTTTTATCAAGATGGACCTAATCCTATCCAGTTTTGGATAAAGATTTGGAATTATACATCTAGGGATTGTGATTACTGTGCATTTCAAAATTGGATTGTGTACTTAATAGTACAGAGCCTGGGCATCAGTAGGACAAGGGTCACAATTAAGGTCATGCAACTGCTAAGGCCATGTGACTACTCTGATAAATGGGAGGGAGACCACAATTGGGGAGATTTATTCTTAGAAGAGAACTACACCATAATAAGGGTATATGGATGTATACATCCACCTTATGTCTTTCCTTACCATGTGCCTACAAGAGTTTCTGCAATGCAATTTGTTTGGCAGTTGTTGTTAACACACAATGAGCACTTTGCATCACACAAAAAGGGGACCATAACCCCTAGACAGTTCAGAATTTTTGATTTTACTATTGGCAAAGGTGCCATTGATTCAGTCAGCTAATGGTTAGAAAGTTGCAGAATGGGGACAGCCTCATATAGATACATTGACCCTGAAGGTTTCATGGCAGGAGTCAGGAAATTATATACTCCCACAATTCCCAATACAAATGTTCATTGTGAGTGTATTGTAGAGGATGCAAAAGGGAATATTCTTGATGAAGATGAGATCAAGACAAGGAGAACAAGGATTCAGGAGTTGCTGAACCTTGAAAGAAAAATCAAAAGAAATGGGTTGGCTTTTGGAAGTTTTTACCCTAACCTACCCTATTTTGATAGAATAAAAGCCATGATTGATAATTTTTATGTGCTTATTGAAAAATTGGAAGCTATTCTTGATAAGAAAGGTGCTAAAGGGCCAGATCATTCAGAATATGAGTATGATAGTAGTAGTGAGAGTGACTATGCCCGTCCTACTAGATATTTTCAGCCTCAGCAGGATGTTGCTGAGATACCACAGTTGCAAGGAGCTAAAGGCCATATTGTTGACTTAATAGTAGCCACACAACTTGATGATATAGAAGAGCCTTTAGCTAAAAGGCAAAAGGTGGAAGTAGGCCAGCCTTCAGTTAAAAGACAAGAGAAGAAAAAATATAAAGCAAGTGCCCTAGTGCCTGGGAATAGGTTATATGACCATAACCTAAGAAAATTGATTAGGGAGGGAAAGAAAAAGAAAACTGATATGGAAGCAAATGTTGAATTACCCCTTAAGGCTTGTGTTGATGAAAGGTTGTTACATCAACAACAATTTCTAAATGATGATAATTTCATTAAGACTGAGGAGTTTAAAGACTTCCTACGGTGGTATAAAAAGGAGAAAATTAGAGCTCAGTTAACTGTTGATGGGGAGGAGATAGTAACAAATGAGGCCCTATTGGCCCTACAATCATATGACCCAAACAGTGAGGACATCTCACCTAATGAAGCCAGAAAAATGGTATTGGACAGTGGCATATTACTTTTTGAGGGTTGGGATTTGGCTTCTGCCTTCATAATTGATCAAATATGAAAGTAGCTTGATTTGAAGATGTTAAGTGAAATTCAAATAGGGGATATGATTAAAGGATTTGGGTATTGCCAAAAATATCAAGCCTTTGCAATGTGAAACATTTTCCCTAAGGACCGGAAGCCTCAGCTAGTAAAAATTCAAGAAAATATGGTAGGCAATCAAATGGTCTGGTCTGTACAGAATACAAGGGATTTGGAAATATCTCAGATCATGACACATTGGGCACACTTGAATGAGGACAAGACAAAATAGTTGTCTGACAAGTGTAACATGTTGATAGAGGAGACCAATGCATTGGCTAAAGACTGAGAATTGTGCCATATCCAGATGCACCATCAGGATCAGGTAATTAAGAAATTAATGAAGGAATTAGAGGAGGAGCCTAAGGTGATGTATGTTCCTATACAACCACAACCTTTGAAAATTGAAGACAAGGCAAAATCAGAAGAGGTGGTTGAGAAGGAGGATATAAGACAAAAGAAGAATGAGATAGCCTTGAATGCATTAAGGGGCATTCTACTACATAGGATTGAAGTCTTGAAGGATAAGACTGATGTTATCCTTAATGCCTATAATAAATTGCCAGCTTTGCATGCTGAGATCATGGGGTATCTTGCCATATTAAACCCCTATTTTACCAAATGGCCTGCCAAGGTGCATTTGTTTGAAAAACTTGCTTCTTTGCAAACTTTGAGATTAGATTTGCCTGAGATAGTAACTAAGGTGGAAGATGAGATCAAAAAGGTTAATGTTGCTCTCTCATTCTTCAAAGGAAAATTGAATCAAATAGAGGTTAAATTGAGCCTTTTTTATGTAGATTTTAACAGATTTGTTCCTTCCCTAAGAGGAGAAGATGATCAGGTAAAGGCTTTATATGCATGGAGGAATGAGTTTGATAGCAAGATGCCTAATAATGAGGCATTTATTATAGGATCAGATGTGGACATTGAAGGATTTAATAAAATTTTAGATGAGGCATTCAAGGCAGAAACTGACATGAATAAGTTTCTATTGGATGTTAAGAACATCACTGATGTTAGATGGGAGAGGCAAAATGATAAAGTGCAAGCCACCCAAGACTTCAAGTGGCCAACTGATTTTGAAGTGACAACATGGAAATTGATCACTAGGCCCAAGAAAAAGAAACCCATGGTGGAGGAAGGAATCATGGATGACGAATAAAGGTGAACATTTGCCACCTCACTGTTAAGTATGAAGAATGTCAGTTATTACTAAAGAAAGTAGTTGAGCATGTAAAGATGGTCACCCAAGTTTGACATAAATGATAACAGCTACCATGAATGCTGTCAAAGTGAAGGTGCCAGATAAAGAGAAAAACAAAGAATATCAGATTTCATCTCTTGACTTTGTCTTTCCAGCGCTTCATCTTTCTCCTTATTTGTCTTTTCTATAATTTTAGAGTTAGGTTTTCTGAGACCATCCAAAGCTTGTTGCATCCTTTTGAAAAGGATTCCAAGATGGTTAAAGACCTATAAATAGTAAAAGGGTTTTAATTGTAAAGAGAGGTGATGAAATATATTGTAAAATTAGACTTTCTAAATTTGTGTCTATGATTTCAAGCTTCAAATCTTTTTCATGTATGAAATAAGGATCATATCAATAAAATACGGTGCAATTTTAATCTTCTCTATTATTGTCTCTTTATTTCTTGTGTATGGTTTTTTATGCTTAAGGTTGTAAGGCAGTCTGAAGCATTTTGGTTACAAGGTAACTATTTACTTACTTACAAGTTTCTTACATGTAAAGAACTAAGTTTTGTGGGTAGTTTCAGGGAGCATATCAGTATTTAAATATTTGATACAATATTTTAGAGGTAACTAGATAATTTGTAAGGTAGTTTATCTAAATTGCATGTAGGTTGTAAGGTAGCTTATAGTATTTTGTTTCTGTGAGACTTGGGCTTATTGACTCTGTAACCCAAAGGATAGGCACTGATCTAGGTTTTGGTCTGATAATCCATCATCATCCAAGTTTTCAAAACTTTTCAAAATTATTTCAATCAAAATACTTCTGTTACTAAGAACAAACAAACTGAACTCAGCAAGGCCTCATGTCAGCAGGACAGTGTCATTTTTAGTGATTCCTTGAAGAGTGAATCATTAGGTTATCCCTCCTAAAAACAAAAGGAAGAAGGATGCAAATCCTTGTCTCATTGATTCATGTTATAAAAACCATAGCGTGGCTTATAATACTCTGCTTCAAATCAATCATTGCAATCTCTAAAGTATTTTATAAGTTGTTACAGTGAGGTTTTAGGTACATAACCAGTGAATGAATTAATCCACCAAATACATGGGCTGAAGTATCAGTAATATTTAAATAGGTAATACCTACTTGAGCTGAAGTATCAGTAATATCAAATACCTCAGCAATTAGTCTTTCTCTAGCCTAAAAGAGGTTGCATTCAAGTATATAAGGTATACTATCATCATTAGGTAAGTGTTGCAAGAAAAAGTGATAACACCACTTGGACAGTGAGTCCTTGGATGGTGAGTCCACGACCCCTAATAGGGTTATTGTAAAAGACTCCTAACAGGGTCAGACCCTTAACCAGGTCACTATACTACTGCATTGTAATTAACAACTCCTAACAGGGTTGAAAGATCTTTTAACAGGGATTACTATAAATAGTATAGTTCTTTGTGGGTACTAATTCCCACGGGGGTTTTTACCATTTTGTTTCCCCATAATAAAATTGATGTGTTGTGTAATGTGTTATCTAAATGTGCATTTACTTTGTATCAATCTAGATTAATAAGTATAAGAAAAAGATAAAGTTGCTGATAACTGATTCACCCCCCCCTCTCAGTTATCCCTGA
>MU227577.1:0-12098 GCA_018584345.1 Thuja plicata | reverse complement strand
GTGAATGTATATATATATTTATGGTTTATCATCATAATGATGATGAATGTTAGAATCATTTAGAATAAATGAGAGGGGGGGGGGGGTGAATCAATTATCCTAGGTCCAGATGTACCAATTGAACTTATAAACACTTTAACCAACTCAGATCCACTCAGTAATCCACTCGGTCTCTATAGCACACAATAAGTAACATAGACTTCTAGTTCACTATCCTTATGTAATCAACTTGCAGAATATAAAATTCTTAATAGTACAACACATTAAATAAAATTTACAAAAGTATGACACTAGGATTTAACGTGGAAACCCAATATGGGAAAAAGCACCATCAACATGCTAGAAATTTTCACTCTTCTAAAGTGAGCTCTCTGAGAAGCTAACCCTATTAAAGGTCACAATACACACTATTAAATGTAACCCAGATAAAGGATTTAATCACCCTATTAAAAGTGATCCTTGTTAGAGGGCTTAGACCATTCTATTAGAATTTCACCTTGATTAAAGGATTTACAATATGACTGTTAGGTCAACCTTGTTTAAAAGGATTTTGCACTAATACAATGGTTAGAAAGTAACAGTAATGTGATATGAAACATACAACTCACTTTGCAAATACAGATCCACTTTTTTTCAAATGCTAATTCACTAACTGGCCTCCATTGTCATCTCTATCACTCAGATCTACTTGGAAATCCATCAAGAAATCACCACTGTACAGTCTCTTTACTACTCTTCTTAGGCTTCTCTACCTTCTTAGATTTTCCAATCAAATGTATTAATCTCTAACACACATAACCTCCAACTAGGTTAATCTTATACCTCTCTAATCAGGTAGCTAGATCTTTTGTCACTTAATCATCACCATAGATCTTAGGGTTTGGTAAGATCCAACGGATCCTTCCAACATTTTGTTTTCCATCTGCAAGGTATAATACATCCTAAAACTCCTTGAATCCATAAATAAAAATGGTTAAACATATATTAAATTCTCATTTAATTATCCACAATGATCATCCTTATCTTAAATATACTTCACATATACCAAGAAAGTAACAATGTTAGCTAGGATCTCAAATCTTAATCAAACCGTCCAAATAATGACACTCGATCATCACTGTGTTCTTCTAATTGGTCATCACTAGATAACTCAGTAATTTACTGATGCTTGGTAAATACTAATTCTCAGTCGACACTAAATTTTATCAGCATGTACTGACACTCAGTCGACACTCACATAACTCGACACATACATAAGTTCCTTAATCTTTAGCTCTGTTACTCGGTCAATAATAAACTTGTAGTCATGTAAAATCCATTTGTTTTTGAAGATAAACAACATATTACCTTACCAACATGCAATCTCATCAAGTACCCATTTTAGTTTCACATAACTCAACCATTTCACTAGGTCTTTGATGAGACAATAATTTTTCTCTGTTTTATTTTACTATTTATACTCTGTTTAAATAATTACCAATACATTTGTGAACCTTTTAGTATTTGAGCTTGTGATAAGTACAGCTGGAACCACCTAGCCTATGGGAAGCTATTAGTGTCATGTTCTTCTAAACATTATATATCTATCACAGTATTTCATATAGCTATTTGAATGTGTGTTCTAATATTTGGATTGAGTTGACTAGTTGACTTCATTATATATCCATATATGCTACTAACCTAGTAGGAAAAGAAGGAGAGGCTTGAGAGTGGTTCACTGCATTGAAGAGAAGGCATTGAAGTTCTAGGTGCAAAAGGGAGAACTATTATGGCTGCAAGACATTCTGCTACAATGGAGGAGACATCATCTTAGGGAATATAGGAAATATCTTCGCTATATTTCCTCTCAGCGGTCAATATCTTGATGAAATGATTATCCAGACTTTATTACATTGTGTCATGGGAACTTACAATCTCCTTCCTCTATGGCATGATTTAATCAGACCTTATCTATATTATTTTGAATAAACATCAATCCTCTATATAATGGGATTTGATTTTTTAGTTTGGAGTTTTTTAAGTTGGAAAATATATTGTTATTTCATTGGAACAACAAAGTCACTCTTTCCAGTTCTGTGGAATGTTTTCATTATAATGTAATCAGTTTCTGAAAATATAATGGAGTGATTTTGGTTTACATTCTGTGTTAGTAGTTATCATAATCCAACCAAGGGGGCCCACTTGGGAGGTGGATTAGATTAGAGTAGGTTAGATTTACTTTCAGCATTTAAAACATTTTAAGTAGAAGTTTACTATTTCATTCCTGCAACATTAAACTCATGAATGTTCCTGTAGCACTTGCAAGGATAGTTATAGTGAATGGTATGAGTTGGTAGAATAGGTTTAAGTTAAGTTTTCAATTTTCAACATTAATTCCATTAAGTAGTCGTGTATGTTTACTTTCTTGCAGTAATAGCGTATGTCTCTTTCATGTATTTTTTCTTCCCGACTCTTTGAGAGACTTAGTGCACATATGGTGATGTCCCATTTCAAGTATATGTCCCTAGGTTGATAATTTAAATGTACTTCATGATAGGAAAAATAATCCTTAGTTTAAATAAACTATTCCTAGGACAAGCTTTGGCATGATTATTATAACCTATTGTGAGGCAGTTCAGTCTTCTTGTTATCTCCTCTTTTAAAATATTCTTCATCAATCAATTGATATGGCACTTTACAAGATAGCAACTATCTTACCAGTTAAGGTTTGACATCAATGGAAATATGAAATTTGTTTAAATTGTAGCTTCCAACAATATCCCTATTTGGCATTGATGGAAAACACATGCAAATAACATATGCAAGGTTACCGAACAATCCAAATAGTATGTTCTATAAACATATTTTCATTAATGTCCTTAGCTTCATTCTGATTCTCTCCAATACAAATATACGCCCCTCTTGGATAGATTTCTCTCTGTGTCTTCTCTGAATATCTCCCTCATAGTATATTTTATGTGTAATTCTCCCTCAATGTTTTCATGTCTTATTCTCCCTCTTTGACAACAATGTGAAAGACATACATCTTCATCATGTAGATATCTCTGTTGTCAATTTTCTGAATTCTATGCTCCCTCTGTCATCTTTCTTATGACTGATCAACATCTTGTGCATTACTATTCACAACTTTAGGAAACTCCTAAAGTGTGGCCACCTTTAAATCAATTTGTTAGATATTCTGTATAATACATTTGATGCAATTAATCCATGTGATCTTATTTAGCCTTAAATAGGGGAATCACCCCTAATTTACCTCTTAGATAATCATGATCATCCTTGGGTAATGCCTTAGTAAATATATCTGCCAACTGTTCCTTTGTATTTACATATTCAAGTCTTACTTCTTTGTCTTGTACCAACTCTCTCAAGTAATGATACTTGATAGACATATGCTTGGTCTTTGTATGCATCACATGGTTCTTTGAAATATTAATAGCACTAGTGTTATCACATAAAATAAAAACTAGTTCAGTGATCTCTTCCTTCATTCCTTTCAACAATTTCTTGATCCACACTATATTTGAACAATTCACTGTTGCTACAACATATTCATCTTCTACTGTTGATTGACAAATGTAGTTATGTTTCTTTCTTGTCCAAGAGACTAATCTCTTTCCTAAAAATAATGCACCACCACTTGTACTCTTTCTGTCATCAACATTACCTTCCCAATCAGAATCTGTATAAATATTCAGTTCAAACTTCTCATTCTTTTTATAATATAATCCATAGTCCTTTGTTCCTTTCAGATATCTCAGAATCCTTTTCACTTCCATCATGTGACTATCTTTAGGATTTGCAAAAAATATTGCAACAATCCCTAGGGCTAATGAAATATCTGGTCTACTATGGACAACATATTGTAGCTTCCCAATCATTGATCTATACAAGGTTTGATTGACTTCAACTGTCTCATCAGTCTTTGATAGTTTTTGTCCAATAGCCATAGGTGTACTTACAGGTCTGGAGTCCTCCATGCCAAACCTTGATATATTTAGATTGAGTAATGTAGATACCTTTCTTCATCTGATATACTTGCAGACCAACAAAGAATTTGATCTCTCCAAACATAGACATCTCAAATTCAGTTTGCATCTCATTTGAAAATGTTTGGCATAAAGCAGCTTGTCCTCCAAATATGATATCATCAACAAATATTTCAGCTAACAATATCCCTTTACCTTTTTCAGATTTTAAGTACAAATTACTTTTGTCATTAGTCCTAGTAATCCAATCTTGACTAATTAATTGTGAAATCTCTCATACCATGCTCTGGGGGCTTTCAATTTTCTTCTTTTCATGACCTATGAATCTTTTTCTCCAATGATTTGATCTATTTTATGGTGTCTTCTTACATATCTTTCTAGAGTAGGATTTGATCTCCTTTGTTCTTGTTTTTCTTCCTCAGATCCATCATGCAAATTCATTTTAGGTTCATTTTATGTCTCTACTGCTTCCTCAAATTCCTCAGTAGTTGCCTCATGCTCGGAAACCTCTTTCTGTGTCTTGGCATTTTCTTGTTTTTTCTTATCTGCACCATTTTGTTATCTGGTTCAGGAAAATTTATGGTCTCTCCTTCATTTTTGTAAATGAAATATCTATAGTCTTTAGGTTCTTACTTGCATTCAACTTCATTCTTTTCTACATATTCTTCAATTCTCACATTTGCACCTTCCACAACTTTTTTCGTGTTGCAATTCAAACACTTATACATTTTTCTCTTAGTGGAATAACCTAAGAATATGCCTTCATCACTTTTAGCATAAAGTTTTCCATTTCTATTCTCTTCAGTATATAACATTTTCTTCCAAAGACTTTAAAATATTTTACATTAGGTGCATAACCATACCATAACTCATAAAGTGTAATATCACTACCTTTCTTGACTTGTACTCCGTTCAAGGTATATACTAATGTACTTACAACTTATCTCCAGTATTTTTATGCAACATTCTTCTCTAACATTAGTGTTCTAGCACAACCCATTATTGATATATTGCTTCTCTCGTTTATGCTATTCTATGGGGGATTTGTTGAGCATACATATTTCTTTTAATTCCTCTATCATTATAGAATAATTTGAACTCATTAGTTATAAAATCTTCTCCTCTGTCAAATTTTAGATATTTCAAGCTCTTACCTGTCTCTTTTTCAACTTTTTCCAAATACCACTTAAACAACTGAAAAGCATCATATTTTTCTTTGAGAAACATCACATTCATCATTCTAGAGTAATCATGAACAAATAATATGAAATATTTATCACCATGGTAGCTTTGGACACCAATAGGTCCACAAAGATCAGTACGAACCAATTCCAAAACATTATCTGAAGTATAGATTTTTCTTTTAAAACTAGACTTTGTCATTTTTCCCAACTGACATTGCTTACACATAACATTATCAAGTTTCTTCAATCTTGGTAAGCCTCTTACTATTTTCATGTTACTAATGTTTACCAAATTTTCAAAGTTCATATGACATAACCTCTTATGCCATAACCATACATCATCATATTGTGCAAACAAAATTGTCTCATCAGATAGATCTAGGTAGAACAAATTACCTCTTGTCTGTTTACCACTTCTAATTAGTTCACCAATAGCATCAAATATTTTTTTGCCTTTTTGTGATGGAGTTCAACTCGGTATCCAGAAGTGTTCAGCTTTGCAACACTCAACAAACTATAGTTAAGTCCTTCAACCCAATAAGCATTGTCACATGTGATCTTATCATTCATTTTTATTGATCCTTTTCCTTTCATAAGACATGGTTTGTCATTACAAAACTTAATACTACCACCTTTGCAATAGCTTAATGTTTCAAATTTACTTTTATCACTAGTCATGTGATGTGAGAAACCACTATCGATTATCCATCTATCAATTTTACTCATAGATGAAATAAGTGCATTTTTTTTATCCTCATCAGAATCATCTTTCATAGCGACATAAACAACTTCTACATCATTTTCATCAGATTTATCGGATTCACTATACATTTCTTCTTCAACAATATAGCAGGATTTCTTACCTTTGTCCTTATAGTCCTTATACATTCTGAAATCTCTATCATCCCTTTTGTCTTTGTACTTTCTTTCTCTTGTGTCGTCATTTTCATTCCTGTCAGGACAACTTGTTGCAACATGGCCAACTTTGTTACATGAAAAATATATTATAGGAAGTTTACCTTTGAATTTTCATTTTCCTCTCGGTAGTCTTCTAGCCATAAGTGCTTCAAGTTTACAAGATCATCATCAGACGTGTCACTATCACTGTTCATGTGCCTTTCTTTTCCTTTCTTAGATTTATGAAGAGTCGATTGTGATTTTAATGTAGAATCAACATTGTGAGGAGTGAAATTATCAAAATTTGATAACTCAAAAGTAGTAAGTGTACCAACTAGACCTTCCAGAGTTAAGTTGTTGACAAGAGTACATCTCAGTTCTTGTATAGAAGATACTCTAATAGAATAATTAGGAAGTAGAGCTCATAGTACCTTGCTAATAAAAATATCATCATCAATAGATCCATTAGATCCTCTAATAGCTTTTTCAACCTCCTTAACTCGACTGCAATATTGAACAATAGTTTGACCATCTAACATTCTTATTTCATCAAAATTACCTCTCAAACTTTTAGATTTGGCTCTCAATACATTTGTATCACCTCCATAGATAGTTTCTAGTGTATTCCTTATTTATTTTTCAATTTTGCAGTATTTTATATCTTCAAATTCATGATAATTTAGGGCTGATGCAATCTCCAACATTTCTTGGTTGTGTTCTTGTTTATCTCTCATCTGTTGAGATGTCATAACTGTAGGCCCTTTTATGTAATCATGTTCCACATAGTATTTTGTTGCTTCTCCAATTCTAGCAAGGTGTAACTTCATCAAACTCTTCCATGCAGGAAAGTTCTCCTTTTTTAGCCTCGGTACCTCCTTTTTACACATCTTGATCTTTAACTTCAAGTACCTTCAAACTTTTCCTTACAAGCACCACAATTCTTTGATAATAATTGTTAGAATGATTCTAGAATAACTGAGAGGGGGGGTATCAGTTATCCTAGGTCTAGATGTACCAATTGAACTTATAAACACTTTAACCAACTCAGATCCACTCGGTCTCTATAGCACATAATCAGTAACATAAACTTGTTGTTCACTTTCCTAATGTAATCAACTTACATAATATAAAACTCTTAATAATACAAGAAATTAAATAACATTCACACAATTATGACAACATGATTTAACGTGGAATACCAAAATGGGAAAAATCACCAGTAACATGCTACTAATTTTTTACTCTTTTGAAGTAAGCTCTGTGAGAAGCCAACCCTGTTAAAGGTTACAATACACATTGTTAAATGTGACCCAGTTAAAGGATTTAATCACCCTATTAAAAGTGAGCCTCATTAGAGGGCTTAGACAATTCCATTAGAATGTCACCTTGATTAAAGGATTTATAATATGACTGTTAGCTCAACCTTGTTTAAAAGGATTTGCACTGATACAATGGCTAGAAAGTAATAGTAATGTGATCTGAAATATACAACTCACTTTGCAAATATAGATCCACTTTTTCTCAAATTGTAATTCACTCACTAGCCTCCATTTTCATCTCTATCACTCAGATCTACTTAGAAATCTGCCAAACAATAACCACTATGCAGTCATGTACTACTCTTCTCAACCTTCTCTACCTTCTTAGATTTTCTAATCAACTAAATTAACCTCTACCACACATAACCTCCAACTAGGTTAATCTTATACCTCTCTGATCAAGTAGCTAGATCTTTTTCCTCTTAATCATCACCATAGATCTTAGGGTTTGGTCACATCCAATGAATCCTTCCAACATTTTTATTTCCATCTACAAGGTAGAATACATCCTAAAACTCCTTCTAGAATTCATACATAAAAATGGTTAAACATATATTAAATTCTCAATTAATTCTCCACAAAGATCATCCTTATTTTAAATATACTTCATGTATCCCAAGAAATTAACTATATCAGCTGGGATCTCAAATCTTAATCAAACTGTCAAAAACTGACACTCGATCATCACTGTCGACTTTCTTGGCCCATGAACAATGACTCAACAAAATGAAAACTTAGGTTAATGGTTGACAGACCCAATAAGGGTTTTTTAACCAAGACAAGAAAGGTAAACATGAACCACATAATCTACATAAATATCAACATAATGGAAATTAAACATAACTTTATCATAGATATAAAAACTAAGAGAAAATATAACAAAACATGATCATGAAAAGTTTACACCTTGTAAGTAACCTACACTACAAAATATTCTCAAGATCCCATACAATCTTTGATATGCCATTTCACAAAAAATTCTTTCAAAATTAATTTCAATTTCCACATTTTAGCTGCAACTACCTTGGCAACTATTGAATCAAATAAGCACTATAACTGTCAAATGTGTCATGCCCCAACTAGGGAAGAGCCCTAGCTCAAGAGAGATAGCATTTCTAAATGAAATACAAACTTCAAAACTTTGAAATATGAATGTATAAATTACATATACACCAAACCTTTAAATTTTTTCTAACTTTACTAAGATAAATGTCGATAGAATTTGTACCAATGTCACTGAATAACACCATGTATGATATCAATACATGAAGGGTTACTAGGAGGGAAACCAAAATTCCTTCCTAGTAATACAACATTAAATGCCAAGGTCAAAATGTTGACCCTTAATCACTTTGTGACTTAAAACCAATTACATTCCAATAAAATTAGAATGAACACCTGATTATTCAACAATGTTTTTAAAGTTATGACTATTTTTAATGTGTTAAATATGATAACCAAGTTTATTTCAAACTAATCACTGATATTAATCAAATGATCAAACTTGTTCATGTATCCATAATGACCTTAATACAATGTGTTTCACTCAATGATGCACTGATATGTACTGATCATGATACAAAATGAATCTTAATTATAACCATATCTATAATCTAAATATTAAACTAATCAATCCCAACTTGAATTCATATTGAATCCAAAATAGGATCATGAAGATATATATGAAGATAATGAAAATGCAACATATCAAGTGCAATATGATTCCCATCTAACTACTGATCTCATAGACATAATATGTAATAACTGAACCAATATACATGATCAGTATATGCACCATATGTAACTGAATATGCAACATTATTAACTAATGTGACCAACTGATCATAAACTGATCTTAATCATCGCATGCATTTGATCAACTGATTCTAATCAAGTGGCCTTGTTAGTGCTTTTGACATCAAGGACAACTAGGAGAGGAGAAAAAAACTCCTACTTTGTCCTTGGTGGAAAAACACTAATCCTCTTCCCCAATTTGACAAAAAGGACAAAGGAGAGAAAATAACATAATGTAACTGATATAGCACTATGAAAACTCAGTATACCTGTAACTCACCAAAGAGTATGCAAAAGCATATAGAAACCCTAAAGCACCATAAAAATAAAACCATCAGTAAGCATCAACACTAGAATAATTATCATATAATTAACATAGTAACAAAACCCATTGTAAAAGAAACCGAGGAATATACAATTGTAATCTGATAACCAACCAAAAAATCTAAAATGTTGAATCTACAAATTATGTTCAAAACTCAATCAAATGGTTCAAAATGGCCTCCAACTTGTGCACTAAGCTTGGTCATAGTCACATCAACACCACTGAGGTATTGGATTACTTAGTTCACTCCTCTCCTAGAAATGAAACAATCTGTCCCTCTAATTTCCCTAGTCGGGCTATTGACCAGCTTGCCTAGGGAAAGAGCTCAAAATTCACCATTCCAACTTCTGCAACCAAAAAAAAAACTAATGTACATAGGCTCCTCTTTCATTCCTCCAAGGCACATGCACTTGCCACGGTCATAAATCCCCAAGGAACCATTTTACTATATACAACCCTGACTGGTCTAGTGAACCCAGAGCAATGATAACAATTATTTACAATGCACCAATCAAACCTATGAACTAATCTAATCCAGAATAACTGTAAAAAAAAAAAAGAACCTAATTACATTGAAAATAAATCTAGTTTAATCCATTAGACACTCCTTGTAACAAAACTCAGAGAATTACAGTGAACTGTTCCTTCAAATTACTTGCAAAATTATGCCAATAGGTAACCAACCTCCATACACATTTTCCAAGACTCTTAAATATGTCCTAATAACCTAATGCAATTGTTTGAATCGACCCATAAGTGACTTTGGGTAGTTTTTCATCTTAAGACAAAAATGGTGTCGAGCAACTTTGAAAAGTTGCAAAAGTTGCTCGACAACTTTTTACAAATTTTACAATTTCACCATTCCAACGTCCTAACCCAACATTATAGGTTCAAATAATTAAAAAAACACTTTCTCAACTACATTACAATTAAAATAGGCCATTCCTATCACTCTAGGTGTTATTCTCCAATTTTTCCCTATTAAAACTTACATCTTTCCCATAGGACTAATTGCCACAATCTAAAACATGTCACAAAAAAACTAAACACAACTAAAATAGAATCAATATAAACTAAAAAAATCCTCTGGAAGGCTTTGACAAACCAAAAATTGATGATTGGACAAGACCAACCACTAGGTGCTCCTGCACCATACTCAACTTGGACAAAGAAGTTAAGTTGCACCTGGAGTCAATAGTGAAAGATCTATTCCCAACTTATTAAACTCTAATTAAACAACCCATGTAGCCTTTACTTCAGGAAGATGTTTCCAGTTGATGAGGTGTTCCATGTACTGACCATGTCTACTCTAATTTTTAATTCTAGATTCTAGTGCCCTTTCTTCTTTTGGCTTGTTCATAGTTGGTAAGGGTACATCTACTATAATATTTTCCACATCATTAGTAATATTTATCTCCTCTATTAGTGGACCTTTGTATTCCACTAATTCCTGGACATTGAACACTCGTGAGATTGCCAATACTGGAGGTAGATCAATTTTGTAAGCATTCTCTGCATACTTTGCTAAGATTTTTTAAGGACCTATCCTTTTCATCTGGAACTTGCTAGGGAGACCGTTTTTCAATTTTTCTTAATTCAAATGCACCATTACTAAATCTTCCACTGTAAAGTGTAACTCCTTTTTCTTTACATCCACTTTGGCTTTTAATCTTTGTGTTGACTCTGTGAGTGTCTTCTTGAATTGTTCATGCACTTCTTTAATTGATTGAGAGAAGTATTTAGCATGTCCACTCTTCCCCTCCATGCTTCCCAAGTCTCTAAGCTCACAAACTCCTCTAGGGTGAACACCATAAACCACTACAAAATAACTCTTACCAGTTGTCCTATTTATACTATCATTATAGGAAAACTTTACATGTGGTAGGACTTTATCCCATACTTTTCCATACTCTTGTGTTAAGCACCTCAAAAGGTTCCCTAAGACTATGTTTATGACCTCTATTTGGGCATCTGTTTGGGGGTGATAAGATGAACCAAATGACAAGTTATTTCTTATCCTCTTCCACAATGTTTTCTATAATTTTCCCAAGAATTTGAAATCCTTGTTTGAGACTATACTGACAGGTAACCCATGAATTCTTACAACTTCTCTAAAAAATAATTGAGCTATGGAGCTTTCATCATGTGTAGTTTTGCAGGGAATGAAGTGGCTCATCTTATTAAACCTATCAACAACTACAAAGACACTACGCATTCCAGTGCTTGTCCTTGGTAGCCCAACAATGAAGTCCATTATAAATTAAAGTATAAGAAATTATACAAGTATAAATTAAAGTATAAGAAATTAAAATACATAGATTATAAAGTTGAAATCTTATAATTGTATAAAGTTCGAATGTTTTGATTGTATAAAGTTAAAATGTATAATTGTATAAAGTTAAAATGTAACACTAATCGGCTTGGTTCACGTACTCTGCTCGATTAACACAGTCTGNNNNCTCACCACTAAAACCGATGCCCAGAAACTATTAAATACGACTATCATCTACGGCTGGTGGGTAAAACTAGGCATTCAGGGAACTACGGTTGCCTAATATGACCACGACCCATTTCAGATCTCCCGATTTCCCTA
>MU227576.1:2131145-2194582 GCA_018584345.1 Thuja plicata | reverse complement strand
TTTCTAATGGATGGTTCACAAGGCACAACACTTGGTGAAGGTTTTGCAAATGAGGATGCAAGCAGAGTGGGTTTAACCATGGAGGAAACTCCGTAGTTAAGTGCGCTCCAGCTGGAGTGGTACAGGGATGGGTGACCTCCCGGGAAGTCGATCCCCGTCCTTCACCTCTTTGAGCATCACCCAGAGCCAATGAGACTCAAAAAACTACACAGTTGAATCCAAGTAGAATTAAAAAAAAATCAATCGGTAAATTTTTTTTTTTTAAAATAGAGAAATGGTCGAAATTTTGATCAATCTCGTTTTACTTTCCACCAAAATGTTGGTCGCAATTTCGACGGAATCAGAGGTTCATTTCCATGAAATATTGGTCGGAATTCCGACCAATGCCTTGGTGGAAAGCAAAGCATCCATGTCAAAATCTCCGGAACCGGTGGTCGACATTTCGACCACTTATTGGTCGGAAGTTTCCACCATATATTGGTCAAAATTTCGACTACTTATTGGTCGGAAGTTTCCACCATATATTGGTCGACATTTCAACCACTTATTGGTCAGAAGTTTCCACCATATATTGGTCAAAATTCCGACAATATATTGGTCGGAAGTTTCCACCATATATTAGTTGAAATTTTTACAATATATTGGTCGGAATTTTCCACCATATATTAGTCGAAATTTCGACCATATATTAGTCGGAAGTTTCCACCATATATTGGTCGAAATTTCGACCATATATTGGTCGGAAGTTTCCATCAAATTGAGTGAGAGTAATAGTCAAAATTGCGACCTTTATGTTGGTCAAAATTGCGACTACTAACAAAAAAGTCGAAATTTCGACAAAAAAAGACCGACGAACGGTTTGGTCGAAGTTTGGTCGTGCATTCGACTAATTACTGTCGAAATTTTGACCAATTGTCGTCGAAATTTGAGCTCAAATTTACTAGTGATTGAATCACATCATTCATAAATTTTTGAACTATAGGATCAGTGGAACTAGAGGTGGATGCCTCATTATTTAGGGTATGTACCTCATGTCTCCATTTCCCCATATTTATCAACTCATCTTCAAGTTCAACTTCTAAGGTTTGAGGTGCATCTAAATCCATGCCTCAAATGAAAGCTTATATCTAGAGATATAGCATTTACAAAGAAACCCTTCATGTTCTCATTAATTGGTCTTTGTAAATTAGAGATTTGATACAAAATTGTGTTGAACTTCACAACAAACCTCATAGGTTCATTCATCTCTTTCTTCAATTAAGATAAATGAATTAAAAGGGAGTGCTCATCATTTGTTTCTTCGAAGCACGCTTCGAAATCCATTCTCATAGTATTCCAATTGGTGATAGAGCCATTAGGAAGGTGATGGAACCAATCCGCAGCAACATTGATTAAGGTTTGGATAGACAAGTGGATAGCTACATCTTCACAAAAGACAACAATGACCTGACATGCAGTGTTGAAAGAATTCAAATGATCACTAGGGGAGATTTTACCGTCCTTGATAAATTTAGGAAGGACCTCCCGGGATCATTTAGGAAAAGCATTTAGGTTTTGACCCAGGTTTAATGGACCTACTTGGGCTCCCCACGGCTGGTTTTGGGTCATATTAGGTAATCTGGTATTCAAAGGGGAGGCGTTGAAATGAGAAGGGAGAAAATTACCAGGTAGAGTAAGGGCTTGAAAAATAACAGGGGAAACATTAGGAGGTGAAGATGGTCTACTTATAGTCTTAGTATTTCTTCTTAACGCTGTGTCAGGGGTAAAAATTAACTATTTTAATGCCTCAAAATCTTCATCTACTAAGCCTTTTTCCCTATCCCCTCTTGTGTATCTCTTTCTAGCCAGCTTAATGATTATGATTAGGCGATTGAGACAGTTGAGGCGAGTTAGGCTTGTTAACTTGGATCAATCAGGCCAACCTTTCAACTACTGTTGCTTCTTGAGTGATCGACACGTCTCTTATTATTTCACTTATTTCTTCTTTGATTTCAAGGACCTAACTCACTTCTTGGTATTACCAAACACTTGTCTTATACCTCTAGGCTTGAGCATTCAGATCAGAGATTATATCTTCTTGGGTATCCTAGAATCCCAAGTTAGGCTATAATTCTAGGAATATATCTTGATAGATTAATACCATTTCTAATCAGCATACAACCTTTTAAAACTATTTATCCCCAGCGGAGTTGCCAAAAATATGTTAATGGACAGATTTTTCCTCTTTTACAATTTGATAAAGAACTAACTCTAAACCCTTTTCAGAGAAAATTCACCACTATCAGTTGAGTTAGTCACTCAAAACTATACTCTTTGCATTCAAGGTGCAGGTACCTTCTAAAATGATTAATCCTAAATTCATTTTATTTCAAAGAATAATTTTGGTTGATACTTTTAACTATAAAGTACTAAAGGAAACAACATTCCATTATAAGCTTATAAGAGAAATGCTACACGCTTATCAAAAATTCAAATGATCACAAGCCAATTGACTTGAGATTGATAGGAACAATATTTTAGAATCAATCTCAAAGATTAACATTCATATGTCAATTACTGAAGAAAATTAATAACATACACACAGATTATAGTAACATGTAATCTAATTCCAACTGAAATCAAATATACACATTCCACTCAACGAAAAGATCAGAGAAAGACCAGAATCTATTATATAAACCAACTGATAGTATATTTGTATGCTATCTAGAACATTCAAAGAAAAAGACCAAAATCGGCCTTTTAAATCAAAATTTAAAGATGTCTTTTTTTAACCAGAGAGATGACCCTAACTGAGTTGTGTATTTTAACATAAATAGCCACATAGGGTATAATCAATTTTTTTTTTTTTAAGAATAACTTTGTCAAAGTCTAGCTGAAGCTTATCTTTAAAAACCAACTAAGTAAAATATAGTAAAATTTGGGAACTATCTATGGACATGATCTACTAAGCATTTATGGTGGAAAAATATTTGGACTCATCATGGGCTTGTGCAGCTTTCCGTGTGATACTTCATTCCTCATACGCAACTAAGAGATCAGCTATAACCTGTTGGATAGGTATTTTGATAGCTCCAATCCTCCGTTTCCATATCTTATGGCCATTTTGAACCTGTACCAGCTTAGCCTTACATACCTCTAGATGGTCACAACTAATTATCAGGGTGGAGCCTACCTGAGCTATGATTAAGAAATCCTTTATTTCCAAATTATTCACCTCTTTCAGGGATTTCATTTTTCCTCTGAGTGACACAATCACTTGATATGCCCGTTTGTTTGGATCTTCTGCATTTTCCATTAGCTTAACATCAAGGAACTTTAGATCATTGTTGATGATGTCGTTGCGACAATTGAGTTCCTTCACGAGTTCTGATAAATCATGTATTCCTTGTTCCATAATCTCACTCCTCCACTCCATGTTAACTTTGGCTATAAAACAAATTCATCAGCACCTGGTATTGGTTTCTCTGAAAGGAAATTTTTTATACCATAGATGTGAACTTCTTCCATCTTAGTAATTTCATCATCCCATTTGTTTGTTTCTTTAACCAAAGTAGTAATCTCTGCTTCTAACTCTTTGGAGACCATAATATCTTGCTGATGTGTATTATTAAGGATAGAAACATAATTCACTCCTTCTTTAGTGACTTTCTCTATCTAATCAGAGAGTGTCTTTGATAATTCTCTATCCCTTTGTACTTGGTCTAAGAATTTCTTGCTCAAAGAAGACCTGACATCAATTGAAGGAGACACTTGTCGCTCAAGATTTTGGAGTGCTTTAATGTATTTGGCCATAAGATTTAGGGACTTCTTAAGGGATTTCTTGTCTCTCCAATCTTTCCAGATTCTTAAACTAATCTTCTTGTTACTTGATTCAAAGACTTTCATATCAACGAACCTAGTTGCTTGGCCAAGATCCACTTTTTAAAATATTGAAGTCTTGTTGGGAAACTTTGCCAGTGTTCTTGTTAGTAGAAGGTTAAAAAATTCTCATGATCTAGCACCTTGTATCTTCAACCACATCAATTAATTATTTATTCTTGGGCTTCTTATTCTTAGGTGTCTTTTCAAGATATTTACTCACCATATCCCCGACTGGTGTAGATACTAGAACTATGTTGTGTTTCTTACTCACAGATAACTCTAGCCAATTTGGAGCCTTTGTGTTGCTCTTGTTCTGAGGATTTTGAAAATATGAAGGGTTACCCAATGCTAATGAATCATGGATAGCCACTCCTACTTCTATTTGTTTTCCCTTTTTTGTTGGACTTCCTTTTGATTTATCCATGACTGGATCCTTTTCTTGCTCCTTTTCACCCTCAATTATTTCTAGATCTACCACAATGTGAGGTACCTTAGTGGAATTTCTTTTCTTCTTACTCCTTGAGTGAGTAATCCTCATAGTTGGTTGTATAGGAGAAATAATTTCCTATTTAGGAGAGATCCTTGTTTCTAGCACAAATTCACCTACATGAGACAATTGTTCAGTCACATCAGTACATGGGGGTAGGGTATTGGCTCTTGAGCATATTGGATCATCTTTGAGCTTGTGTTTAGCTCCTTTTTATTTCTCCTTCTTCTTGTCTTTCAACCACTATTTTGTTCTTCATATAACATTATGAATTTTGGCTCCAACATTATCCTCTTCTCATTTTCTCCAATAAGTCTCTAGGATGGGTGTGCATTCAAGCATCTCTGCATATTTGGGGTCCAAAGTTTCCTCATCCTCATCAGCTTCACACCCTTTAACATTAATTGGTATCTTGGGGGTAACGATTTTTTTTAGCGTGAATCTAGACCAAAGTATTTGCCTCACCTCATACTCATATGTGCAGTCATCCCAATAATCTTCTAACTCAGGTTGATGGAGGAACATTGCGTCAACATGAAAATGATTTGAAACAAATTTTTTGCTGTCAAAATAACTTCTGGTTTAGTATGGCCTTAGATTCATTTCTTTAAGTTCAGTTTCTAGACCCAATATGCCTTGCATGAGTTTACATCAGTAATAATTGAGTTCAATTGGAAAGAGGTAGCCAATTCCCCTTTTGGGCTTGTACTTATTTTTGAGATGAACCAATTGCCTGTAGTCCTTTATCAGCATGTATCTATCTAGGCAATATCTAGGTAACTTTAAAGGTTCTCCACTAAAACCCCCAATTCTTAAATAAGAAAATATTGGAAATTGAATGTAAAAAATCACATAGACCTTTATCAATTCAATGACCTCTTCAGACATTCTATGATTTTTTTTTCCTCTAAGTTCAAAAACAAGCTTGGCCAAGAATACATCTTGAATTATCCTGAAATTCTTAGGATTTCTTTTCTTTTGCAAAAAAGGGTAATATTCAAATATCTTCATGTCTTATGTCCATGGTTTATGAGGTAGACCCTCCTATTCTCTGCAACAAGCCAATATATAGAAAATATATGAAGACATGTAAAAACTAGCTGCCTCTGCTACCTAAAATAACTCTTCATGTAGTTGGTCTTCTATGAATTTGGCCCAATAAACATACCCTCCTTCACCGAGAATAGCCTGGTTAAAACTATACATCCAATCCTCCCAGAAGATATCATGTGGGTTTCCCTTTACTCTGTTTAGTAGGCTGACCATGTCTCTCACATCCTTAATCAGATGATCTTTCTTCGTAGGCTTGGGTAGACGAGATCCTCCTTTCTATAATTTCAATGACCAGTGTCTGGCTATAGTATTGTTAAAATATTTTTTATTTTCTCCAAAATACAACTATGCTTTGGAAATATTCCAATCCCAATAGGTCTCAATAGGATGAATCCTCAAAGCTTCCAAAACTACTTGTCTATTAATATGCACCAATACATCACCGAGGAAGGTGCGAATTCACCTATCAACTTTGTCATATCTGTTATGGCATTCCATCACCAACTCTAGGCAAGGCATTACTTCAAGAAACCTTGCGGCTTCTAACAGTCCACTCTCTATAATCTTAGTTGACATTGATCCAGCTTCAAATTTTCTGAACCTGTCCATTAAATCCCTAAATTGGTGTCTACTAAGAGAAAGTCTCTCATTTTTGGAAGATAGCTGGTTATGGGACTGGACTTATTTTCTCTCAAGGATTTTAATTTAAAAGAAGACATGACTGAAATAGAGGAGAGCTCTAAGTGGACAACAAATATGGTAGAAATACTTGGGAAACTTAATTTTTAGAACAGGTAAGCTTCAAATTAAGAAAGAGCTAGAGGGTTTTTCTGAAACTCATTGTTATTCCTGCACATAGCTTCTGAGAAGAGAAATTACCTCACCTCCACTTTGTCTTTTGTCATAGCAGCCCAAAACTCGTGTACAAAATGAGAAATAATAGTAAAGAAGAAATTGTTTAATACAAAATATATCTCAGTTGTTGTACCTTTATATATGGAAACTTTCCTCGATCTAATGATACCTGCCAAATTTTAATGTGAAAGACATTTCACATGCACACCACTCGTCATCTTCATGTTGCTTTCATCATAAAGCATTTAATACTTGTCTTTTCAGTCTCTTTTGCAATAATGATTTGAGATTTGGCATGAGCTATTCAAATTCCACATTTTTCAACATCAAACTTTTAACTTTGAACCATGGAAAAGGGATTCAAAGTTTGGAGCTCATTATGCTTTCAACAATTGGAATGACCAATGCATCTGGGACCCACAGAATGACATAGCCGAGGGAACCCTTGAAGTTTGAACCAAAATTCCTTGAGGTTCAAGTTCAAAGTTCAAGGATTACAAGTCTGATGGCAAGAAAAAGACTTAGTGATGACATAAGTGGGACAAAGGAAGACTTGAAATTGAAATTTGAATGGAAGATTGACGGGTTAAAGTTCAAGGTTCATGGCGTAGAATGCATTTTACAGACAAGTATAAAGGAAACGAAAACATTTTACTCAAAATTGAGTGGTCTTTGCACTTTGAACTTTGAACTTTGAACTTGAAGGTTCAAAGTTCAAGGTTCACGATGCACAAGAAAAAATGACCAATTTTTACATAAGTGCATATTTTAAAGGGGAACCTCAAAACCCATGAAACAAGTATATTTATTATTTATTTTATTTTAATTACATTTTATATTAGTTAATAATTAATGACATTAATAGATAGGTACTATCTCCCAAGAGTACTATCCACTCAAAGATAAATTACATAGACTTCCAATTAATTTTCAATGTATAAATGCAACCATATCCATAAGATATATACAGGTATATGTACATGTGTGCACCCATATACATATACTTATATATGTTTGTTTTCATACAAATTAATATATCTATACCCACATAATTTTCCAAAGTATAACAAGCATTAATTAATAAAGTTACTCAATGTATATATCTTATCACCTATAGTTGATTACTATAAACAAAGCATACAAAGGCCTAATGTTAAGATATAAATCATATGCAATATCAACCATGCTCCAAAAGGTCATAATAATCACAATTGCATCAGCTAATTGTATCACTAAAAGGAATCAACTCCAGGGAATAAGGTAACCCAAGCAACTCCCAATCATGCAAGAACCTCCTAAAAGCCATCAAGAAAAAATGGTCAAACACGAACATCCATAAAATGGTTGGTCAAAACAAAATATCAATAACAAACTATTACAACCACACCCAATCGGGTGAGGTGAACCCAGTTTTTCCACCTTGATAGTTGCCCAACTATGTAGGAACCTCAACATTCCCAAGTCGGATAATGGCAAGGGAAGACTTATGCAAGGGCCTTGGTAATACCTCCCATAATAAAAACCATAAAGGATTTTGAGGGCACACTCAGACCTGTGGAATCAGGTGAAGTTGATGTGTGGTACCTGCAAGCCTGCATCATAGAAAAATACACATGTGCATATACATATACAAAAAATAGTACAAATAATGATAGGGGTTGCGACATCGTGTGGGCCTCACTAGGTGACTAATTGTAACTTCTTCCCTAGTAATACAAATAGATCAAATATAGAAACACATATATATGCATTAAGTATATAGACATCATGAGTTGGGTACAAAACATGGGTTAGATCAAAATAATAATCCATCATGTGATCAGGGTTAGTCTTGTAGTGGAAATAAATAACTAAAGAGATAATCATAATCATGTATATAAGCATGGATGAAAAATAATCATGATAATATGAATTTGATTCATAAACATATGAATAATGTAATCATCATCTAGAGAAAAGCACAAATATAGAGTCCATCAATGGTACTAGTGTCATATTAATGTCCTGTCACAAATGCAAAAATAAGTCACGTGGAAGGGTATTAGATAAATCACCATTTCAAATTATTTATGGAAATAATCCTAAGGGTGTTCTAGTTTCGGTACAACTCTCACTAGGTGATAGAACCAATGATGATGGTGAAGCATTTGCAGAACGCATTCACCAATTGAAAGAAGAAGTAAGACCAAAGTTACAAGAAAGTAATGAGAGGTACAAAGCTTCAACAGATGTTGGTCAAAGACATCAAGTATTTAGTGTGGGTGATCTAGAGATGGTCTATCTAAGAAAAGAGAGGTTTTCTACATGGACTATGATCACAAGTTGAAATATGAGAAAATTAGTCCATGCAAAATACTCAAGAAAATTAATGACAATGCTTATGAGGTAGATTTGCCCACTGGTATCGATATTTCCCATGTGTTTAATATCTTTTATTTATATGCTTTCCATGGTGAAGATCATGTTATTGATAGTGAGGATGAAGTGAAATCACAACAAACAATTCCAAGTAAAAAAAAGAGGAAAAGATTACACAAGTTTTAATTAAGAAGACTGTTCATCCTCGCTAAGGTGAATACAATAGATATTTGGTACAATAGGAAGGATTAGCACCAATAGAGAACACGTGTATTATAGAGTAGGAATTGAAGAAGTTGGATCAATTTAAGTGGCAACACTTTGAGGACAAAAACTTGTAGTAGCTATGTTTTTTTTTTTCCACTAGAGGAGAATGATGCAAGGATTTCCAATGATCATAACTTTTGACCTGGTTGTCCATTTGGGCTGAAATTTTACATGCATGTTAGTTTTAAGAGTTTTCAAATATGTCAATAGAATCTATTTAATTGGACCAAATCTCAACAAATTTCTAGAGCCAAGTTCCATCATATAAGACCTCAAAATAAGCTTTTACTATTGTTTTGAGATTTTCTAATTTTGGTTTTTTAAGTATCTTTTTATTTATGCATGTAGCTACTTAGCAAGTTGATGGGTAGTGTTACTCGAGTTAACTCTAAATAACTACAAAATTTCATAGTCTTTTGGATAGATATAAAAAAATTCAAAAATGGCAAAAAATATATTTTGTGAAAATAAGCCAAAAATGGTAATTTTTTAGTGGTAATTAAATTAGTGGTTTTCCTATCATTGTAGGAGCAGAGTACTTTGGGTAGAAGGATGAACAATTAATTTCAATCTTTGGAATCTTACTATATATTATTTTTCTTTTTTGATTCCGTTAAATGGTACATAATAATAATTGGTTAATTTTTAACTTGGTACTTGTCATGTATTAGTCACTCATCACCTTCAAGTTATGTTTTTAAGGGTTTTCTTGAATATATATACTAACCAATAATTATTATGTTTTAATATTGAATCGTGTCTATGTGTATACATACATACATACATACATACATATGGACAAGATTCAATATTAAAACATTATATACAATTCAAGACAAATATAAAATGGTACATAATAGTTATTGTCCAATATTCAACTTAGTACTTGTTATGTAGTAGTTGCTCATCACATTCAAGTTATGTTTGTAAGGGTTTTCTTGATTTTTAGAGTCAAATGTTTATTTTGTTTGCATATTATAAAGCACTTGAATAAATTTGTATTCAAAGTCTATTGATTTCAAGAATTTTAGGTTTCTAACAATTATTTTTCAATTTGATGAAGTGCTCATTCTACTTCTTGTGATCTTCACTTCTAATTTACTTACTAATTATTGAAATGACTCTTTTCTAGACTTTTTATATGCAAATGCTCATTTTCAAGTGTGTGTGTGTGTGTGTGTGTGTATAATTTGTCTATATTAATTTTAAGAGGATTATGGTCCTATAAAATCTTCTATAGAATAGATTAATTTTAGGAGGGTTATGGTTCTATAAAATCTTCTATAGATTCCACTCAACACGATGAAATTCACATAGACTAAAAACATTTTCAAAAAAGTTATTTAAAATTGTAGAGTGATTAGTAGACATCAAACCATAATATTTATGAAGAGTGCATAAATGTTGTTTCCTCTCTAAAATACAATTATATCCTACATATAATATCGACTAGATATATTTTGCTAAAACTTTAAATTGTAAGGTTTATATTCAAAATCAGCATCGTATTTCTTCTTAAATGGAGGCGGAAACAAAAATTGTTGAAAGATTACATGTGAAATTCTGCCTCTAACGTCTCTTTGAATGGTGTGGAGAGAATGTTTAAGATAGCCTCCATGTAATTTGTTTCTTGTCGCAGTTAACACACCATATCAATTCTATTTAACATTTTAATTCTTATTTTATTAAAGTGTGCCTTCATCACGTTATATTTGAAAACTCTAAGTTGTAATATATAATTGAAGCATGCATAGATTTGACACTGGCAATAGATAATGTTCAAGCACAAAGAGATTTGACAAGCTAAATCTATATAATGCTAGATGCAGTATTATAATTTTAAAAAAGTGATAATCATATCATTGTGAGATTTGACAAGCTAAATCTATATAATGCTAGATGCATTATTATAATTTTAAAAAAGTGATAATCATACCATTGTCATAGTAAAGACTCCGTGCTGAATTGATTTGACACTTTAAATTTAATTGTGGAAACATGTTGTTGGAAGATATAGCTGAAGCGCTTGTCAATTTTCATGTGATATGTATATATTTCTTGTTATAGTTAAGATGTCATATTACATTTTAGACAAGGTTAATTGTACATCGTGTTGAATTTGTACACCATGTTGAATGGACGTTGTTCTTAAACATGTAAACATTTCATGTGCTAAATCTATATAATGCTAGATGCATTATTATAATTTTAAAAAAGTGATAATCATACCATTGTGAGATTTGACAAGCTAAATCTATATAATGATAGATGCATTATTATAATTTTAAAAAAGTGATAATCATACCATTGTCATAGTAAAGACTCCGTGCTGAATTGATTTGAGACTTTAAATTTAATTGTGGAAACATGTTGTTGGAAGATATAGCTGAAGCACTTGTCAATTTTCATATGATATGTATATATTTCTTGTTATAGTTAAGATGTCATATTACATTTTAGACAAGGTTAATTGTACATCATGTTGAATTTGTACACCATGTTGAATGGACGTTGTTCTTAAACATGTGAACATTTCATGTGCTAAATTTTATTATTAGTAGACATTATCAATAGCTATAGTTTAAGTGTGAAAATCTCATAGATTATATTTTAAATTATTGATTGATGTTTTCTTTATATCAATTTTTTAATGATAAATATAATATTTTGAAAACACAATTTGTAGGTTATAATAATAGATATCATTCATATAATTCTTGGGAGATCTATGATGACGGGAAATGAAGAATTGATGCACCAACTTCCAGAGGTCACAACTTTTGACTCGGATGTGAGTTTTTGCTAAAATTTTACAGGCAAATGCGTGAGGAAGAGTTGATGAAAATTCCAACTTGGCTAACTTTGTTGGTTGCCATTTCAACATCTTTTCGGGAGCCTGAAATTTCATCTTGACCTCCAAAATTGGCTTTTTCTATTTCTTTCCAGTTTTTTGAGTTTTTCTTTTTGTAATAAATCTGAAATCGTGTTTCTGATTTCGTGGGTTAGTTGGCAATTCATCTTGCCTTAGTTGGGATATTTTCTTTGGAAAAATCAAGATTTGTAGGATGAGGTTTGAAAGTTACCAAAAATGGAAAAAAAAAAATTCCCAAAAATCTACCAAATATGGTAATTTTTGAAATTGTATTAAGTAGGAATTTTCTTGCATTGTAGAGGTAGAGTAAGCTGGATGCAATTAATGAGAATTTGAAGTTCTGTTATTCTGGCATTGTGTTATTTTTCTGAATTTTTGTTTCTGAAGGTTTTGGGCTACATCATTTTGATATCAGAGCAGGAAGATGGCTGAGAGAGGAAGAGGCAGAGGAAAAGGAGGTGTCACGCTGATGCAAAGATTGATGTTGGATATGTAGAGGCAGATTGAATGACTCAGTGAGCGAATGGATAATCAAGGAATACAAAGAGGGAATAAATCTGATGAAGAAGGAAACCGAGGAGGTGCTGACCAAAATGAAGAAAATAGAGAAGAAAGGATGGAAGAAATGAGCTATGAAGATAGAGTTCTCAGGGATTTTGAAGGAAGAAGTGAAGCAATCAAGATTGACGTTTCAGACTATGCTGGTAGTCTTAGGCCAGAAGAATTAATAGACTGGCTAAACGAGATGGGGAAATTTTTCGAATGGAAGCCTATGACAGAACAAAAGAAGATGAAGTTTACATGCACAAAATTAAAAGGACATGCAATGATATGGTGGGATCACCTCTAGAGGAAATGAAATAGAAAGGAAAAGGAAAAGATTAAGACATGGAGCAAGATGGAGAAAAAGCTGAAAGAAAAATTCTTACCCATGGATTATTCACAAACTCTCTTTCGTAGGTTCCAGAATTTGAAGCAAAACTTGTCTTCAGTGCAAGACTATACAAATGAATTCTATAAGCTATCCATGCACATAGAGCACCAAGAAAATAATGAGCAGATGGATGCTAAATATATGAATGGCCTAAAGTTCTCCATCCAAGATGAATTGAGCATGCATCATGTTAACAATATGGAGGAAGCCTACCAATTAGCTCTAAAAGATGAAGAAAAGCAAAATAGGAAATGTATCTAAAGGAATAGAGGTGGTCGAAGGGGTACCTCAACTCCATTTCAGGGAGGTTCTAATAATGGTCAAGGAGAGCCTTTTCAATGGTTTGAAAAAAATATAGACACTAGGCAAGATCCTTCAAATCAAGAAAGAGGAAGGGGGTTTCAGAGAGGATGGGTTTCAGAGAGGATGAGGCTAAGGAAGCGGAAGAGGCTGGGAAAACTAGAGAAGGCCCTTCACTTCTTTTAGGTGTGGAGAAGAAGGACACAGAGCCTTTGAATGCTCAAATTAAACATGCCAGAAAGAAATCAAGGACGATAGCCTAGAGTGAACGTGGTTCAGCCAGAATTTATAGCAGTGGGACAAAAAAAAGAAGTCCTACCAGATGTGGGAGAAACTCTCATGATGAGGAGATCGATGATCATTTGAGAGAAGGAAGAAGTCTCTGAAAAGAACTTTGATTATTTGTGACTTCGAATCAACATCTTCAGAACTAGATGCACTTCAAGTGGAAAGGTATGCCAAGTTATTACCGATGGGGGTAGTTGTGAGAATATGGTAGCTAAGGAAATGGTAGAGAAATTAAATCTGCAATGTGAGAAACATCCTCATCCTTACCGTATTGCATGAAAAAAGGAAATGAGGTTACTATTGATAAATGATGCTTGGTTAGTTTTACTATAGGAAAAATCTATAAAGATGACATATGGTGTGATGTTATTCCTATGGATGCTGTCATATTTTGTTGGGAAGGCCATGGCAGTATGATAGAAATATCATGCATGATGAAGAGAAAAACACATATACCTTCTGGAAGGATGGCTCTAAAGTGTCTCTCTTACCACTTAAGGATGAAAGGAAGAATGAGACCATGTTTTTTGCAAAGGATGTTGTCAAAGAAATGAAGGTGACAGGTTGCTGCTATGCATTGGTAGTAAAAAGAGGTGAAGAAATAGAAAATATAGTACCACATGATGCAGTAAAGATACGAAAAGAATTTACTGATGTTATTCCAAATGAGCTACCTGACAGTCTCCCACAAAAAATGGATATACAACACCATATTGATTTGATTCTTGGAGAAACTATTCCTAATCAAGCATCTTATCGAATGAACCCAACGCAACATGTAGAGCTCAACAAGAAAGTAACAGAACTAATTGAGAAAGGCCTGGTTAGAGAAAGCATGAGCCCATGTGATGTGCCCACATTACTGATTTTGAAGAGGGATGGAACATGGAGGATGTGTACTGATAGTAGAGCATTTTGACAGGCCTTTATGACCGGGTCTTCCAATAGATGTAAATTGTCACCAGGCACCGGAGTACTGGCCAACTACACCTGTAAAGGTTGTCTAGAGAAATGAGATCCTCTAGGCCTTCAAGCACCTAAGAGTTGGGTCTTGACAGTGTGGGGGCTCATTTGGGAATGTGACTAATTTGTTCAGGGGGATAGTTGGTTATCTTGGCTCATCTATGCCAAGGATTTAGGTAAGTGAGGCTTCCTGCAAGCATTCGCTAATTACCAAATAAATTCAAAAGATACATCAGGGTTAGAAATATTCCATCTACTTATAGTCTATGCAAAACATTCAAAACATCAACCATGCTCATGCTACACTAAATACTAAATAAACATAGAACCAGTAGTTCATACTTATTCAATAGCGAGGGAAAAGAAGGTCATTAATCTAATTAAAACATTAGAGTAAGGGACATAAGGAACATACAACACAAAAAGAACATTAATCCAGAGATCATAATGCTAGCAACATCATTGAGAGAATCCTTCCTTCTTCATTAACACATTTCAAGCCAGCACTGGTGTGTACAATAATGATGGCTCCAAGGGAGCATCCAACTACTGAGAACTTCTAACAACTAAGGAGCATTGAGCTCTGCAACTAAGAACTAAAAAAATGAAAGTGCTATAGCTATGGACTGTAAAATCATCAATTTTGCCGACCCTTGGAATGAGGTCAGGCTTATTATTTATACACAAGTTTTCCCTAATCTTAACCTAACTTAATTTACACTTCAAGCAATATAATACAATTTTTGGTGGATGGTACTACCTGCGCCATGCCACAAAGACCTCGAGACAAAGAAGGTCTAACATGTCAGAAGAATAAGACAAGAAGGGAGGAGTGGAAGAATTGGCCTCGAGAAAAGAGCCAAGAGGAGAAGAGAAGAAATCTGATCCCCCGGGGATCGAGGCTACATGCCTCATTAATGTAAAAGCAGCTCCATGTCTCTGATGTGCTAGGTGTTATGTTAGAGTGGCACCTTGGGGAGACCACCTATCATAACCTTCTTGTTGAGCTGATGTGCCTTGGTGGAGTCACCCACCTTCTAACATCCTTATTAACTTCTTTGAGAGTGACCGGTCGGCTTTGGGAACCAAGACATGGGCCACTTTAAAGAATTCAAGAATATTGGATCCGGCACTCCGGGATCCGAAAGCTTGCGCCCCCAAAGAATAAAGAATATGACTGATACATGGCTGATGAAATTCTCTAGACTCTGGAGAACTTTTATTGTTCCTTACTATTTTTGAATGCCTCCAATACTTGGCTTACACCTTCTTCATCTATGTATTTAATATTGTCCCATCGACTGCGAACAACCTCCAATTTTTCCTCAACCTCTCTGGCCCCGTTCTGGAACTCATCCACCATCTTTACTACGTTGTGTGCCTGGATCATCATTTTGGATAACCTTGATAACCTGTCCTAGTCAAAATCTCTGGCAACTGGATACAGGGATTCCATTCATTCATCAAATTTACTGAGGATGTAGTCCTCCAGAGTGCATGTTCCAGTGGTGAAGGGATCGACTTGCGATACTCCAACCACAAATGCTTGAAACAGGCCCAAGGGATATTGGGCCATGGTCACTTTTTCTTTCAAGGCCTTAACTAGTTCCTTGCATACCTTGATTTTGAGGCCAAGTCTAGAGTACTGGGCCTAGAGGGAATCATATGATTCTTCCCCCAAAATTCTTGCCTCCGTGGCAGCTTCTTCTCTAACGTTGCAAATTTCTTCCAACCTAGCCTTCCACTTTTCATATTTCTCTAAGTCTTGCTCCCATACGAGAGCGGAGACATTTGCCTAGCTGATAAGGATGTTGACCCGATAAAGATCTGGAAGGGACGCCACTATAAATTGTCTTACGGAAGTGAATTTCTTGGTGGCCCACCCATCCATAGCCTGCGCTTTCTTCTTCATGGCGTGGAGAGAATCCACGTCACCTTGTGTGAGCGGCAATCTGGAGGAAGAGGTTTTCGGGTGGATCTCGGCCAAAGGTTATGTAAGTTCTACCAGAAGTGCGAGGATATTAGCATTGGTCTCTCTTTTCTCCTTCAACTTCTGACCCTATTTGATGTATTGGGCCTCTACTACCTTGGTGGCCTCTCTCAGCAGGTTTAGTTCACCCCGCTTATCCCTTCTCTCCGGTGCCACTTCTGTGATATAGTAATCTTTTGGTCTTACGGTCGTTGCATCTACATCTGGAGGAGGTGTTGTGATAGTTTCAATTGTGTTTCCCATTGGACCAGTCTGGAGGGTATGGACTGCCTGTGCCTTCTTAGGCTTTTGAGCCTCTGCATTTTGGGCCATCATTTCGGCCAAGGAGAGCACACCACCTGATGTGACTATCGGGGCCTTTCTTTTTCTCGATTCCACCATCCATTAGGGTGGTTGGGACGGATTTTTTGTTAGGATCTGGGCATCTGAACCCTTTTTGGAATTAGGCAGTGCATTCCTGGGATGTATAGTGTCATCAGGCTCTTTTCCTTTATCCTATTCCAGTTCCCACTCTCTGGAGGCCTCCGTATTTTCTGCCATGTTGGCATCCTCTATTGTGATATCCAAAACTTCTTCTCTGGCATCAATATTGCCTGTATCTTTGGGGACTTCCTCGTCTCTCCCGGCATCAGGTGATCCAACATTTACATTCTCCAGGACTTCCCGGTCGACTTGCTACTACTATTCTTTAGCTTCATTGGCCTCATCTACTGAAACATTTTCCTCCATTGGAACATCTTCTAGAGGTGGGTGGGGTCTCTGGCCAAAGTTTAACAATGCAACCACCGTTACTACCTCACCAAATGTGCTCCGGGGAACTTGATCACCTGGAGTAACCGAAGGCATCTGGAGCATGATGAATGGGGTTATAGTTGATCCCGTAGGTCCAGTTTCCCCAACCATCGATTGCTCATCTATGGGTTTCCTTGATGTATCTTCAGTCTCTTGGACTGGTTTCCTCTCCCTTTCAGGCTTCTTTTGTGCTTCATCCTAGGCCTCCTACTCTGATGCAATTTCTTCTTCCAGGACTTCCTTTTCTGTGAGGGAGGGCTGTCAGGAATCTCCTCAAGCTTGGGGGAATCTGAACTGACGTCAACTGGAGGCACATCTGGCATACCGGGGCTAGCAGTCGTGCTTGGGGTGGGGGTCACCTTTTTATTCTTCTTTCTCAGCAGTGGGACCCTGGTCTCCAAAATACTGGTAGACTCTACCTCAGCAAAATTCTATCTTCTCATCATCATAGCCAATGATGTGGATCCCGCGAGGTGAGCATATTCCATTAGAGTTACAAGGAGACCGATGGATATCTGTGTGCTTATCTACTGGCTGGCTAGCCTGGCTGACTCCATTTGTTCATTGTAGTTGTACCATTAAGGGGGTTGGGCCCTAGGGAGGTACTTTAGCCAGGGTACCCTCTTTTTCTTTCCCCTTACCTGTGCTAGGTCCAGCGGTGGTGGAAGATGGAGTGGCCTTTTGGACAATCGGTCCCTTCCGGGTGCTTTTGGGACACACCCAGGAAAAATACTTATGAGTGGCCTCCAAAATCAAGTGGCATACTCCCTCAATTGTCAAGTCTTCTGGGGTGGCCCAATCCACCAGAGGGAGATCCAACTTGTCTAATCCTTATCCTTTGTATGTTGGGTCCTCCAACAGCCCGTCATCTAAAAGACCTTTTGAAAAAGTCTGTAGGTCAAGTGCCTTCATGAATCCCTTGGACATCTGTGAATGTTGACGGGCCTGGAGATCAAAACTATCCTGACAGTCTGCCCAAAAATATTCAATATCTTCTTTGTGTAGTGGGGATGCCCGGGGAAGTGTTATGGAAATCTTGCCTAGAGGATCATAGTTCTTTATGGCATGGTGGAATTCCACCAGTCCCAGGCTCTTCAATTCATTATCTACCTCCCTTGCTGCGGAAAGGCTGCACGTATAATTCATGCATGAAAATGGGAATGGGACATTGATGACCTTCTTCAATGTGAAGAAGGTGTGTAGGTCCATCATCTATCGGCAAAACTCCAAGAGAATGATTATGTCCCCACAATATTGGGGAAGAAGATAGGGCTTCCCAGAGAAGTCGGTCACCAAAATGTAGGTGTGGTGTTGGAACTAAATAAAATAATGGTCGTAAGTACTGACCAAGTTCATCGCCTCCTACGATAATTGGTACTTGGAGTCCCGGGTAAGTGTTAGGATATTATGGTAAATGAAAGCGTCATTTACCCAGAAGAAATTCAAGAAACTGAGTTTCCATTATACTTGGGGATAATGATCCTATGGTGCTAACTAGCCCAGCCCGTTTCTAAGTTCACCAACTGTTCCCAAACCTGGAAAAGCCGGTCTTTGTTGGGCTAGTTCCCATAGCACATAGGATGTCATGTAGAACTTGGAACTCTGGATGACGCCCTTCAGCTGTGTGTCCACATGGTTGGCTATAATGGCCGCCCAGTTGAAGGTCTGGCTGTGAGTGGTGATGCCATAAAGAAAGTAGTACATCTACACTGAGAATTCCCAGGCGTGGGGAAATCCAAAGATCCTGCATACGAATATAATGCCTGCTTGAATGGGCTCTTTGAAATCCCCGCAGGGAATATACAACTTCATCCTTTTATGGCCCTCTTCGGGGACTTTAGCCACTGGCTATTGAGATATTGTTGGGATACAAGTTAAGCTTCCTTGAACTCCTTCAATGATTTGGATCAGTTGATGATGGTGGACCCCTTGAAATTTGGAATTCCCAGCCCTGAAGTGAAAGTTGCTACATCTAGAGTGACAATTATTGTTGGATATTGTAATGGTCGGAGCTCAACAAGAAGAACTATCTGAGTAGGTTTATTGTACAGTATTTCTAGTTGTCATATTAGTTCTGGTCACTGCACCAAACAAGGAGATTTTGTGACCTTTATAATTCTGGAGGCAGCCAAATGAGTAGCCAGACAGTCTCCGTCAGCCTTCAACCTGTAGATGGCTTGGATTAAGCCTTGCATTTCAGCCCAAAGTCCAGGCTCTATGTCTGTTATTTCTTGGACCTTGGAATCCACCTTGGATCCCATGAGAACACCCTCCTTCAGGTACTTGGAGGTCAGTGGCAGCTTTGATAGCATCCTCTCATCCTTGGTTTTTGTAGCCACCTGAGTGGAGGTAGAAGGTAGCTTCGGGCTATTAGGAGGAGTGATCACCTCAGACATTTTAATCACACAATAAAATGTTGGAGATTTGACTATGAATAGTTGATTGATTGTATGTTTGTCATTGATGACAACATATAATACATAGCAGTACTTCTGTATGTACTTATCCATATGATGACATGAAGACTTACGTGGATAGATACATGTTGTTGACATGTTTATTATGCTATGTTCATACACGCAGACCCAGATATGAAGTTTCAGTAAAGATATGTAATTTTGTTATTGACGGTTACAGTTCTGGAGGAATAACGGTTTAAGGCCGACGTATGTAACATGTTTATTGAGTTGCGCCTATCTTCAGGATATGCGTGCGTATATTCATGATGAGTTATGAGTTGTTGATATTAATCTAAAGGTGCCAAATGTATTTCAAGAAGATTGCAAAGTTATGGTTAAATTGGTGAAGCCAACTTAATGAAGCGACACGTCTATTCAGTTTATACTTGCGCGGTTGTAATTATGCTTGTGCACTTAGTAGAGCCGACAAGGATGTTATGAAGAGTTGTCTAACAAGTCCCATGATCTCATACTTGGTGTATGTACTTATAGAAGGTCATTTGTGATAAGAAGAGTTGGGAAAGCCAAAGATAAGAAAAGCAGAGCAGAGTGTTAAAGAAATAGAGCTATATTTATCATATGTTGATAATATAGATATTGAAGTTGAAGCTTTCATAATATAGATAAGATTGTTGTAGTGCTTTACAAGAGGTTAAAGCATCGGTGCACAAAAGGAACTGATCAGACAAGCAGTGTCACAAACAAAACTTCACCTTGTTGATACAGTGTGTATCAAATAACCAGAAGGTTGTAGCCTTCACCACTTGGATAGTGAGTCCACCACCCCTAACAGGGTTATTGTAAAAGACTCCTAACAGGGTTAAACCCTTAACCAGGTCACTATACTACAGCATTGTAATGAACAACTCCTAACAAGGTTGAAAGATCTTTTAACAAGGATTACTATAAATAGTATAGTTCTTTGTGGGTACTAATTCCCACCGGGGTTTTTACCATTTGGTTTCCCCGTAACCAAATTGATGTGTTGTGTAATGTGTTATCTGAATGTGCATTTACTTTGTATCAATCTGGATTAATAAGTATAAGAAAAGATAAAGTTGCTAATAACTGATTCAGCCCCCCTCTCAGTTATCCCTGAAGTATTCTAACATAAACAACCTGCAAGACTGGAGAACCGTCAATATATGGTATTATAATAATTTAGAAGAGTCCAGAGAAATCATCACCGTGTCACGTCTGTCCAAAAAGTGGTTAGCATATATCAAAATCTTGGAATATTTAAGATAAACATGAGCCAGATTCTGATACACACTTGAAGACTCCGGGGTATTTGAACCGAATGACAAAGATGGAATGAGGACCTAGGGACCTTGACACCCAGAGTCTGGAAGAACCTGTCATTATCGTGTCGATGTGGCCAATAGGAAATCATGCTCATTCGACGTGGGTTGTCATGTGGTCACGTGATAGGCAGCATAAATGACATTAAATGGTAACAAGTGGGCCAACATGAGGGAAATTGAATGCCAGATGGGATGGGGTTTAAATGCCAACTTGTGGGAAATTAATCTTGCTATTAGGGTGAAAAGACATAGGAGAGAGAAAGATGCCATGGCTCAAACTAGGGAGGTACTGAGTTTGAACTGTAGTGACTCCCTCTCGACGAGCTCGGAAAAATGATTCAAGAAACGATGGGGCACGACGAGCTCATCAAGAATGGAAGGATATACAAGAGGTATACACACACACACTAAAATATAGATCTGAGGCATATATAAAGCATTTATAGAGTATTTACATAATGTACAGAACTTACAAAGGTGTGAGAGCCGACCCACAATAATGTACAACAAATACACTAGACTACAACTACATAGAAGGTAGACAACCTTCTGGCAGGGCCAACCCACCAACGGGAGGCAAACCAAAAACAAACGCAAAAAATGAAAACCAAAACAAAACGCAAGAAAAGAAGACAAACAAAGCAAAAACCATAGAAACAAAAAGAAAGATGAAAAACTAGAGGGATAGAAAAACCAGAGAATGAAAATAACAACCAATCTAGAAACGTGACAGAGGCAGAGAAGACGGAAACTAAAAACTCTCTGCAACATGTCCACCTTCGAACGGTCACAAGCCAACACCGCAAATCAATGTTTGATTAGCCACTAAGCACAGAGAGAAACTTCACTATTTAATCTCCTTTAATTGCTTAAATATTTATTTGAATGCTCTAAGTGTTTTAATCATGGTAACTGTGAAAATTACAGGTAACTTCTATTTATACCCCTAGGGTAAAAATAGGTTGCACTTTTTGACAACTCTGGAAACCTTATAGACACCGGGCCTAGGGACTCCATGCAATCACATCTTCTCACGAAAGAAGATATGATGGCATTGAAACTCGGAGTCTGGAATCCAACTCTGGAAAGAACAAACTTTGGGACTAGGTCCCGGAGACACGAGGAAGCAACACAAAAGAAAGACAAACCCCGCGGGGGCAAGTCCTGGGGGAAAATGAAGGAAACAAAGAAAACAAAGGGAAGAACTGAAGCGAAAAAGGGGGACCCAACATTTTGTCTACAAAATGTAGGGACAGGGATGCAAGGCATAATAGAGCAAGTAATAAGATTACTATCAAGTATTGGTTTCCTATTCCTCGCATAGAGGATATGACAGATGAATTAGCAGGGGCCAAATACTTCAGCAAGATTGATCTACGAAGTGGATACCATCAGATTTGAATTCATGAAGGAGATGAATGGAAGACAACTTTCAAGACTAGGGATGGCTTGTATGAATCGATGGTTATGCCATTTGGGCTTTCTAATGCACTAAGTACATTCATGAGATTGTTGAATATTGTTTTACAATCCTACATTGGTAAGTTTGTTGTAGTTTATTTTAATGATATCCTGATTTATAGAAAAAACAAAGGAGAACACCTACAACACTAGAGGATCATCCTGATTGTACTAATGAAAGAGAATCTCTGTGCAAATTTAAAGAAGTGTATATTCATGCAAACTAGTTTGACTTTTCTGGGCTTTGTCATTTTTGGAGATGGTATTTAGATGGACCCAAAAAAGGTCCAGGAAATCCTAGAATGGCCTAGTCCATCCAGCTTAACAGGGGTTAGGAATTTTCATGGATTAGCAACCTTCTATAGAAAGTTTATTCAAAATTTTAGTAGTATTGTCGCGCCCATAACAGATTGTACGAAAGGAAAGGAATTCACATGGACAACAAATGCTGAAAAAAGTTTCAAGTTCTTTAAGAAAAAGGTAACTGAAGCTCCTATATTAGCACTTCCAAATTTTGATAAAGTATTTGAAGTAGACTGTGATGCTTCCCATGTTGGAATAGGTGTTGTTCTTAGCTAGGAAGGTAAACCAATAGCCTTTTTCAGTGAGAATTTAAATGATGTGAGGAAGAAATATTCTACCTATGATTTAGAATTTTATGCTATTGTTCAAGTCTTAAGGCATTGGAGGCACTATTTGGTCCCACAACAATTTGTATTGTTTACAGATCATTTAGCCTTGAAATATGTAAACACACAAAAGAAATTGAATAGTAGGCATGCTAAATGGGTGTCTTTCTTGCAAGGGTATAATTTTGTTTTGAAGCATAAGTCTGGAAAGCAGAATCAGGTTGTTGATGCCCTTAGTCGGTGTGTTACACTAATAACTACAATGGAAATAGAGGTCATTGGTTTTGAGTCTATTAAATTTTTGTATGAGGCTGATGGTGATTTTTGGGAAATTATAAAGAAGATTAAAGAGCCACCAACTAGTCTTTCAGATCACATGAGAGGAGAATACTTTCTGCAGGATGGTTACCTCTTTAGAGGAAAACAACTTTGTATACCAGCTGGTTCCATGAGGGAAAATATTATCAGTGAATTTCATAGTGGTGGTTTGGCTGGTCGATCACCTTGGTTGAAGATAAATACTACTGGGCAAAACTGAAATGGGACATTAGTAAGTATGTGGCAAGATGTAGAATCTGTCAAGTGGCTAAGGGTCACTCCCAAAACATAGGCTTATATACACCTCTACCTGTACCCATCGATCCATGGATAGATGTGAGTATGGATTTTGTATTGGGGCTTCCCCACACCATGCAAGGTGTAGATTCTATTTTTTTAGTTATTGATAGATTCTCTAAAATGACTCATTTTATTGCTTGTAAAAAGACTAGTGATGCCACAAGGATAGCCAACTTATTTTTCTCAAAAGTTGTTAGACTCCATGGCATTCCAAATACTATCACATCTGACAGGGATACTAAATTTTTTAGTCCTTTTTGGATGACCTTGTGGAAGAAGTTGGGAACACAATTGCAGTTTAGCAGTTCCTATCATCCCCAAATTGATGGGAAAACTAAGGTGGTCAATCAAAGTTTGGGAAACCTATTAAGGTGCATTGTTGGTGAAAAGCCCAAGCAGTAAGACTTGGCGTTGCCTCAAGAAGAGTTTTCTTACAATAGTTTTCTTAACAGATAAACTGGAAAATCTCATTTTCAGATTGTATATGGTAAGAATCCTCAGGGTGTTTTGGACCTTGTACAACTTCCCGTGCAAGATAGAATTAGCGATGATGGGGAAGCATCTGTTGAACACCTTCAACAACTTCAACAAGATGTCAGGAGTAAATTACAGGATAGCAATGAGAGATATAAGGTTGGTGCAAATATTAGTAGAAGGATACAAATATTTAATACAGGTGATTTGGTGATGGTGTGCTTGAGACGTGAGAGATTTCCCACTAGCACATATCATAAGATGAAATACAAAAAGATAGGTCCTTGTCAAATTCTGAAGAAGATCAATGATAATGCTTATGAGGTTTGTTTATGAGATGATTTGGATATTTCTCCTGTGTTTAATGTTTTTTATTTGTATGCATTTCATGGAAATATATTTGAGCCAGATAGTAGAGATGAGGTGGATTGGCATCACCACCTTCCAAGTAAAAAGAAGGAAAAGATTGCCCACACTTTTGATACACAGTCTACAGTCATACAGAATGGTCATTACAACAGGTACTTGATTCAATGGGAGGGATTACAAGTGATAGATAGAACCTAGATCTCACAGTGGGAAATGATGAAGTTAGACCCTACAAAGTTGCAGCAGTTCACAAACAACCACTTGCAGGAGCTGCGTTCCTTTGAAGGGGAGAATGATGTAGCAACTTCTGGAGGTCATAACTTTTGACTCGGATGTGGGTTTTTGCTGAAATTTTACAAGCAGGTGCGTGAGGGAAAGTTGCTAGAAATTCCATCATAGCTAACTCTATTTGTGGCTGTTTTGACATCTTTTTAGGAGCCTGAAATTTCATCTTGACCTCCAAAATTGTCTTTTTCTATTTCTTTCTAGTTTTTTGAGTTTTTCTTTCTGTAATAAATTTGAAATCATGTTTTTGATTTCGTGAGTTAGTTGGCAATTCATCTTGCCTTAGGTTGGAGATTTTCTTGGGAAAATTTGAGATTCGGAGGATGAGTTTTCAAAGTTACCAAAAATGAAAAAATCTATTTTTCTTGAAAATCTGCCAAATATGGTAATTTTTGAAATCGAATTAAGTAGGAGTTTTCTTTCATTGTAGAGGCAGAGTAAGTTGGACACAGTTAATGAGAATTTGAAGTTTTGTTATTCTGGCATTTTGTTATTTTCTAAAAAAAAATTTCTAAAGGTTTTGGGCTACATCATTTTGGTATTAGAGCAGGAAGATTGCTGGGAGAGGAAGAGGCAGAGAAAGAGGACGTGTTACATCGATGCAAAGATTTATGTTGGTTATGTAGAGGAAGATTGAATGACTCATTGAGCGAATGGGTAATCAAGGAATAAAAGGAGGGAATGAATCTGATGAAGAGGGAAATCGAGGAGGTGCTGACCAAAATGAAGAAAATAGAGAAGAAAGGCTGGAAGAAATGAGCTATGAAGATAGAGGTCTCAGGGATTTAGAAGGAAGAAGTGAAGCAATCAAGATTGATGTTTCAAACTATGCTAGTATTCTTAGGCCAGAAGAATTAATAGACTAGCTCAACGAGATGGGGAAATTTTTCTAATGGAAGCCTATGACTAAAGAAAAGAAGATGAAGTTTGCATGCACAAAATTAAAAGGACATGCAATGATATGCTGGGATCACCTCCAGAAGGAATGAACTAGAAAGTAAAAGGAAAATATTAAGACATGGAGCAAGATGGAGAAAAATATGAAAGAAAAATTCTTACCCATGGATTATTCACAAACTATCTTTCACAGGTTCCATAATTTGATGCAAAACTTGTCTTCACTCTAAGACTATTAAAATAAATTCTACAAGCTATCCATGTGCATAGAGCACCAACAAAATAATGAGCAGATAGATGCTAGATATATGAATGGCCTAAATTTCTCCATCCAAGATGAATTGAGCATGCATCATGTTAACAGAATGGAGGAAGCCTACCAATTAGCTCTAAAAGTTGAAGAAAAGAAGAATAGGCAATATATCTAGAGGAATATAGGTGGTCAAAGGAGTACCTCAACTCCATTTCGGGGAGGTTCTAATAATGGTCAAGGAGAGCCTTTTCAAGGTTTTGAAATAAAATATAGACACTAGGCAAGATCCTTCAAATAAGGAAAGAGGAAGGGGGTTTCAGACAGGATGAGGCTACAGAAGCGGAAGAGGTTGGGAAAACTAGAGAAGGCCTTTCACTTGTTTTAGAAGTGGAGAAGAAGTACAAAGAGACTTTGAATGCTCAAATTATAACATGCCAAAGAGAAATCAAGTAGGACAGCCTAGAGTGAACATGGTTCAACCATAATTTATAGCAGCAGGAGCAGAACAAGAAGTCCTACCAGACGTGGGAGAAACTCTCATGATGAGTAGATTGATGATCATTCCAGAGAAGGAAGAAGTCCCTGAAAAGAACTTTGATGATTCGTGGCTTCTAACCTACATCCTCAGAACTAGATGCACTTCAGGTGGAAAGGTATGCCAAGTTATTATTGATGGGTGTAGTTGTGAGAACATGGTAGCTAAGGATATGGTAGAGAAATTATATATGCAATGTGAGAAACATCCTTGTCCTTACCGTATTGCATGGTTTAAGAAAGGAAATGAGGTTACTATTGATAAAAGATTCTTGGTTAGCTTTACTATAGGAAAAATCTATAAGGATGAGATATGGTGTGATGTTATTCCTATGGATTCTTGTAATATTTTTTTGGGAAGGCCATGGCAATATGATAGAAAGATCATGCATGATGGAGAGAAAAATACATATACCTTCTAGAAGGATGGCTCTAAAGTGACTCTCTTACCACTTAAGGATGAAAGGAAGAATGAGACCATGTTGTCTGCAAAGGATGTTGTCAAAGAAATGAAGGTGACAGGTTGCTGCTATGCATTGGTAGTAAAAAGAGGTGAAGAACTAGAAAACATAGTACCACATGATGCAGTAAAGATACTAGAAGAATTTACTGATGTTATTCCAAATGAGCTACCTGGCGGTCTCCCACCAAAAAGGGATATAAAGCACCATATTGATCTGATTCCTTGAGAAACTCTTCCTAATCATGCAACTTATCAAATGAACCCAACGCAACATGCAGAGCTCAACAAGCAAGTAATAGAACTAATTGAGAAAGTCCTGGTTAGAGAAAGGATGAGCCCATGTGTTGTGCCCGCATTGCTGACTCTGAAGAAGGATAGAACATGGAGGATGTGTACTGATAGTAGAAAAATTAATAATATTACTATCAAGTATCGGTTTCCTATTCCTTGAATAGAGGCTATGATGGATGAATTAGCATGGGCCAAATACTGCAGCAAGATTGATCTACGAAGTGGATACCACCAGATTCAAATTTGTGAAGGAAATGAGTGGAAGATAACTTTCAAGACTAGGGATGGTTGTACAAATGGATGGTTATGCCATTTGGGCTTTCTAATGCACCAAGTACATTCATGAGATTGATGAATATTGTTTTACAATCCTACATTGGTAAGTTTGTTGTAGTTTATTTTGATAATATCCTGATTTATAGAAAAAACAAAGGAGAACACCTACAACACTTGAGGATCATCCTGAGTGTAGTGAGGAAAGAGAAGTTCTATGAAAATTTAAAGAAGAGAAGATTCATGCAAAATAGTTTAACTTTTCTGGGCTTCGTCATTTTTGGAGATGGTGTTCAGATGGACCCAAAAAAGGTCTAGGCAATCCTAGAATGGCCTAGTCCATCCAGCATAACAAGGGTCAGGAGTTTTCATGGATTAGAAACCTTATATAGAAATTTTATTTGAAATTTTAGCTGTATATTCATGCCCATAATAGATTGTACGAAAGGAAAGGAATTCACATGGACAACAAATGCTGAAGAAAGTTTCAAGTTCTTGAAGAAAAAGGTAACTAAAGCTACTATATTGGAACTTCCAAATTTTGATAAAGTATTTGAAGTAGATTGTGATGCTTCCCATGTTGGAATTGGTGTTGTTCGTAGCCAGGAAGGTAAACTAATAGCCTTTTTTAGTTAGAAGTTAAATGATGTGAGGAAGAACTCTTCTACCTATGATTTAGAATTTTATGCTATTGTTCAAGCCTCAAGGCATTGGAGGTACTATTTGGTCCCACAAGCATTTGTATTTTCTACAGATCATTTGGCCTTAAAATATGTGAACACACAAAAGAAATTGAATAGTAGGCATGCTAAATGGGTGTCTTTCTTGCAAGGGTATAATTTTGTTTTGAATCATAAGTCTGGAATGCAGAATCAGGTTGTTGATGCCCTCAGTCGGCATGTTACACTAATAACTAAAATGGAAACATAGGTCATTATTTTTGAGTCTATTAAATTTTTGTATGAGGCTGATGATGATTTTTGTTAAATTATAGAGAAGATTAAAGAGCCAACAACTAGTCTTTCAGATCACATGAGAGGACAATACTTTCTGCAGGATGGTTACCTTTTTAGAGGAAAACAACTTTGTACACCAGCTGGTTCCATGAGGGAAAATATTATCCTCAAATTTCATAGTGGTGGTTTGGATGGTCACTTTGGGAAGGAAAAGACAATATCCTTGGTTGAAGATAAATACTACTGGCCAAAATGAAAATGGCACATTACTATGTATGTGGAAAGATGTAGAATCTATCAAGTGGCTAAAGGTCACTCCCAAAACACAGGCTTGTATACACCTCTACCTGTACCCATCGAGCCATGGATAGATGTGAGTATGGATTTTTTATTGGGGCTTCCCCACACCCAGCGAGGTGTAGATTCTATTTTTGTAGTTGTTGATAGATTCTCTAAAATGGCTCATTTTATTTCTTGTAAAAAGACTAGTGATGCCACAAGGATAGACAACTTATTCTTCTCAGAAGTTGTTAGACTCCATGGCATTCCAAATACTATCACATCTGACAGGGATACTAAGTTTTTGAGTCATTTCTAGAGGACCTTATGGAAGAAGAAGTGAACACAATTGCAGTTTAGCAGTGCTTATCATCTCCAAACTAATGGGCAAACTGAGGTGGTCAATCAAAGTTTGGGAAACCTGTTATGGTGCATTGTTGGTGAAAAGCCCAAGCAGTGAGACTTGGCGTTGCCTCAAGCTGAGTTTTCTTACAACAGTTCTCTTAACAGATCAACTGGAAAATCTCCTTTTCAGATTGTATATGGTAAGAATCCTGAGGGTGTTTTGGACCTTGTACAATTTCCTGTGCAAGATAGAATTAGTGATGACGGGGAAGCATTTGTTGAACACCTTCAACAACTTCAACAAGATGTCACGAGTAAATTACAAGATAGCAATGAGAGATATAAGGTTTCTCCAGATATCAATAGAAGGAGAAAAATATTTAATACAAGTGATTTTGTGATGGTGTACTTGAGATGTGAGAGATTTCCTATTGGCACATATCATAAGTTGAAATACAAAAGGATAGGTCCTTGCTGAATTGTGAAGAAGATCAATGATAATGCTTATGAGGTTTGTTTACCAGATGATTTGGATATTTCTCCTTTGTTTAACATTTCTAATTTGTATGCATTTCATGGAAACCTATCTGAGCCAGATAGTAGAGATGAGGTGGATTGGCATCACCACCTTCCAAATAAAAACAAGGAAAAGATTGCCCACATTCTGGATACACAATCTACAGTCACACGGAATGGTCATTAAAACAGGTACTTGATTTAGTGGGAGGGATTACCTACGACAGATAGCACCTGGATCTCAGAGTGGGAAGTGATGAAGTTGGACCCTGCAAAGTTGCAACAATTCATAGACAACCACTTGCAGGAGTTGCGTTCCTTTAAAGAAGGGGAGAATGATGCAGCAACTTCCGGAGTTCATAACTTTTGACTCGGATGTGGGTTTTTGTTGAAATTTTACAGGTAGATGTGTGAGGAAGAGTTGATGGAAATTCTATCTCAACTAGCTCTATTGGTGGCCATTTCAACATCTTTTTGGGAGCCTAAAATTTCAGCTTGACCTCTAAAATTAGCTTTTTCTATTTCTTTCCAGTTTTTTCAGTTTTGCTTTTTGTAATAAATCCAAAATTGTGTTTCTTATTTTGTGGGTTAGTTGGCAATTCATCTTGCCTTAGTTGGGAGATTTTATTGGGAAAAATCAAGATTCGTAGGATGAGTTTTGAAAGTTACCAAAAATGGAAAAAATTAGTTTTTCCTAAAAAATCTGCCAAATATTGTAATTTTCAAAATTGTATTAAGTAGGAGTTTTCTTTCATTGTAGAGGTAGAGTAAGTTGGACGCAGTTAATGAGAATTTGAAGTTCTTTTATTCTGGCATTGTGTTATTTTTCTAAATTTTTGTTTCTAAAGGTTTTGGGCTACATCAAGAATTGATCTATATCTCTTTCTCAGATAATTGTGACCATCAAATTCTTTTTCTTACTAGTACTTTCCATTCTAATGAGTTTATAAGTGTGATTAAGTATTAGTGAAGCCCAACTAATGTATTTGATGAGCTTTTGAGAAGTCATTTTTACACAACCAATGAACAAACACTAGCGAGGCCCACTTATGTTGTCCATTATGCTTGTGAGTGCTAGTGTTTAATAACATAAGGTGAGATAGTTAAATTATATTTAAGTAATCATCTTGATCCTTAAAGCAATCATCCCATGTCGACACATGCTATAATAATTGTTTGTGATTGTAAAGTAATCACCTCTAATAAATCAATCCTCCCTAGGCCTTAATCATTTTGGAAGTTGAGAAAAACAAAATAAAAGGTTTGTTGTTGGGGAAATGTTATGGTGGATGTGGAAGTGGTTTACATATGGTTGAGCTTCTAAATGATTAAACTTTTGTAGAAACGTTGTTAGATTGGTTCCAAACCATGAACTAGGTTGATTTTTTTTCATACAAGTTGATGTAACCCTATGACCAAAAGCCCATCTCCTTCGAAGCTTTCTTGTTCTTGTCACAACCAAGAGACTAGTTTATGTGAGGAGCAAATTGCAAAGGCTATCAACTTAATTTCTTATCTTTTTGTACATATTTTGTTGAGGTGGAAATATAGGATTAAATTGCATCAGCCATCAAAGATTTATCGTATGTAATACTCTTACATCTTTATGGAACATAATTGCATGTTTATACAATATACTATTGTACCTAAATGTAGTTTGAAATCTCATAGTACAAATATGTTTCTTATATGATAATTTAGACTCTTTTATGAGCCTTTTCACATTGTAACTTTATGAAAAACGATACTCATGAAAAAATATATATTCAAGTAGCTCAATATTCAATTAAAAATAAACATGTTTCAATGTGTAAGACTAATTTATGATGTTAAAAATCATGAATATTATTGTAGGATGAATGAAAGAGTTCTGATACTTGTAATACATAAAAGTTTTGTGAATATTGAATGTTGAAATTGTATTTAATTGATTGGTGTCTAACTTAAAAAACTAATATCTTTGGTTATATTAAAGTTATCAAGTATTCTTTGAGAAGAATAGTATTTGAATGGGAACTATTTTGATAACAATTATGTGAGTGTCATAGTTTTTGAAAAAAATAGCAACAAGAGGGTGTTGGCTGGAGGTACATAAACAACACTCTAGAGAGAAATTAACATCAATTAACCAAACTTAGAGTGTGAGACAAAGCAAAATATCACAGTCACCTACCTCTATCAAAAACAAAAATAAAGAAACCAGAGCACCAGCATATGTGCTTGGTAACAAAAACAACCAAGTTCAGAGTATAGAGATTAAACATATTAAAATGTCACGCAGGGCTATAGATCATCAATAAATTATTAGTATTAAAACTATAACTAGAGAAAAAACCATAGCGAAGAGGGCTATCCGCGACATTCCCTGAAGACAGAAGACGGATCAATTTCCTTTCCATAAGCGCATTGACAACAACAAGTTCACCCACTCCTCCTATAGAAACCTGAAGAGATCGCGGGGATTGTCCTCCTTCGTCGCTTGCCCATCAGAGGCCTTCTCATTTAACATGCATAGGGTGGTAGAGGAGGCATGCATGACCTTCAAAGAAAACTTGTTGACGTCCATCAGTCGTTTATTGGTTCCTCCATATCCATCTTCAGTTGTGTCACAATCTTCTCTAGTTGGGAAATCTGATGTTTAAATTTTCCCACCACCCTGCCTGTGTCAGTCTTGCCAACCTCCTCATAAGGACTTTTTGTCTCATCCGCTTCTTCTTTGGCAATGTTCTGGTTAATGTCTTTATCCTCCGTTAGGTTCATGATAGTATCAACACTTTTGCAGCTATCGGAGCCCGTTGAGACCTCCTGGTTCAATTCCTTCGCTAGTCTAGTAGAGCGGCGGGTTTGGCCAAGTCAGGGGTCCACTGTCTCAATGGTTTCCAGATTGATTAAAATTTTCTTACATTTTTTGTTGGGGCATTGGTTGGAAGTTTCAGGGGTAAGGTCCCACTTGGAGCGAACCAGGGAGTCAGGGGTGGGTTGAGTTTCAGAAGAATTGGGGTTAGCAACAGGAGTAGAACAACCCTTAGAACTAGAGGGAGTAGGTAGGATGCCCTTGTTCAGAGAAACTGAGTGTGAAGGAGGAGGTTGCATGTTCACAGCAACAAAGATGGTGGGAGGAGGGCAAAGGGCACGGTGAAAATTGTATAACCATAGCATAAGGCCCTGGTGAAGGATAACCGAATTTTTCTTCAAAGACTTGTCTTCCGCCACATCGGCAACATTATTCTCCATAGAATGTAAATGATAGAATGGAATGGAAATTAAAATTTTATCCCTTAGGTGGTTTAAAAAATATAGATGATAGTTGTAAAAGGTCCCATACCGTCCCTCTAGTGTGAAGTACTTTATGACAATGTTGCACATCTTTGGCCAAAACTCAGGTAGCAAAATGTTGTATTTCCCATGTTTAGGAACATGGCTCTCCTTAGGGCTTCAGAAGAACTGGACGAGGTCCCTCTTGGTCGGGGCTTTGCTAGTCTTTTTCCATTTTCGGCCCGTGGTGGGCAGGGCAGTAACCTTGGTGTCACAGTGAAGACACCATGTTAATTCTAATTAACATACTAATTCTTATTTTGGTAAAATGTGTATTCATCATGTTGATAGACTTTGCTGGAGGAGTATTTGATGCATGCATGGATTTGACCTGCTCAATCTAGATGTTGATATACATATTTCCAACGGATAATGTTCAAGAACAGAAAGATTCGACAAGCTAAATTCATATAATGCTAGATGCTTTATTATTATTTAAAAAAAAACATAAAATGTTAACCACAAAATCTTGTTATAGTAAAGACATCGTGCTGAATTGATTTGACATGTTAAATTCAATTATGGAGACATGTTGCTTGAAGATACACTTGAAGCATGTGTAAATAAAGTTTTATGGGAGGGAGGGAGAGAGAGGGGGGAGGGAGATACACTTGAAGCATGTGTAAAGGGAGGGAGGGAGGGAGAGAATGTAACAAGATTAATTATATCTCAAGTAGATTTTGTAAGTACATATAATTGAAGTATGTGTAGATTTGGTGTAGTAAATTTTATTATTGGTAGATATTATTGTAGATATAGTTTAAGAATGTCAAAATTATTGTAGATATAGTTTAAGAATGTCAACATTCGATAAATTATGTCTGTGTGTGTGTATGTATGCATGTGCATGAATTTTTTTTAAATATCATCATTTTATATATAAATATGATGTCTCAAAAATATAGTCAAATAATTATTGGGAGATCTTTGTTAATGAAGAAATGGTTCATACATTTTTCTCTTTAGAGAATTATCATTATCAAATCTATTATCTAGTAGTATTTTTTATTAAAATGAGCCATTAAGTGTATTTAGATATTAATATTGAATCTTGTGTAATGTGTTTTATGAGCTTGTGAGCACCCATGTTTACTCACAATCATTGGACAAACATTAGCTACACTTACTTTTGTTGTCACATGCTTGTAGGTGTAGTGTTTACTAACATCAAGTGAGATAGTTGAGCCATAAGCAAGTAATATTCTTGAGCCTTAGAGTAATCACCTTACACCAGCAACATACTATAATAATTTTTCATGGTTGTAAAGGCTTGGCCTATAATGAAGCAATCCTTCCTAGGCCTCACTCATTTTAAAATTTGACGAGAATAAAATTAACGGTATTTTAAGAAGGGATATGATTTGGTGGGTCTAGTAGTATTTTTTTATATGGTTGAGCTTCTATATGATTGAACTTCTATGGATTTTTTGTTAGATAGGTTTCAAACCATGACCTAGGTTGATCTTGCTATAAGAGCCAATGTAGCTCTAAGCTCACAAGCCTATCTTTTCAATTGAAGATTACTTATTTGCAATACAACCACTTAAGAGACTACACAATGAGAGGATTAGTAAATTGTATGGAATTATAGAGGTCATCAACTTAGAATCTCATCTTCCTACACATTTCATCGAGCTAGAAATATAGGATTAAATTACAAAGGTCATAAAATTTTTATCTTATGTAATGTTATTGAGTCTTTATTATATATAATTGCTAATTTATGCACTATATCTATATAGTTTTAATTCTTATAGTTTAAATCATTTTCCTATATGATAATAGACTCTTATATGGACCTTATACATTTTAATTTTATGAAAACATAACCTTATCAAACAACATAATATATAATAATATCTCTATGTTCAATTAAAAATAAACATGTTTCAACATACAAGATTAATATACAATGTTAAAAATATGAATTCATTATTTTAGGATAAATGAATGAGTTTGGTACGTAATATACCAAAGTTTGGTGAATATTGTAATATTGAAATTGTATTATATTGATTATCACATGGTTTTTTTGCATATTGGATGATGATATCTTGACCTAGATATCTCCTCCACCTTAGTGTTTTAAACTAAATGAGTTTTACACCAAACACAACACTAGATATTTTAAGATTGTCGAGGTTTGTGCAAGCTTAAGACTAAATTTTTTGGCTTAGGTATGGTTCCTATAATATCCTTCTCCATGTTGAAGAAATATCTGATAATTTATCATTGAGATATTGTGTAATAAGGTTCACAATGTTCCTTCAAACCTTTTGACACTATAAGAGGTCTTATCTCATAAACCAAAGATTGGGTAGAGATCATCATCTCACCTTAGGACTCTACAATAGTATTTTTATTTCAGTAGTTTATGCACTGGAAAGAAGGGTTGATCCATTAGCAGTAGAATGAAATAATATAGTGTTGATATTAGGCTAGAGTATATCACTAAATCCTTATAAGAGTCAAATTTAGCTAGAAAATGCATAAATCCTCACTTAGAAAGAAAACTTGTTCAAGATAAATCTCAAAGAAGCTATTCATATTTGGTTCCAAAGAACCAATATTAAGCATGGTGATGGATAGAACTTGAGCTCTATCCAGTATCCTCTATTAAGATCCATTATTTCCAACAACCCTTTTAAAATTTCCCATCCTTCCTCCTACTTTTCTCTACTCTTCCTACTCTTTTCTCTTGATCCCTCCTCTCTAATTCCCTATACAACTTTCCTTCTTTCCTCACTTCTGTCTTTTCCTCTCTTTATTGGGTATGTGCAAGATCATGGTATGCCAAACTATGGCCTTAAGTGGCAATAAAAAAAGAGAAAATCAGGGTTAGTCAACTTGACGTAAAAAGTTGAACATCTTATCAACCTTATGTGAAAAATTTGTAAGAACATAATCTATAGGAAATTGAATGTAGTTTCTAAACTACTAGCCCGTATCTGAAAAAAATTAATCTAATTGTTGAAAACTTTAGATTTTAATGCAGTAGTACAAAATTTTTTAGGAAAAGGATAAAAAGTACATGTATGTCTGACCACCTTAATCATAATCAAATGATGATATATTTTCACATGATTCTAGATATAAGTAGTATACTCATGCCCTGATGTGAAGCATATTTTTGTGTAATTTTATCCCAAACAAATAATTAATTATGAATTTTCTGCTAAAACTTATTCATAATTTAAAAAACTCTCATGTCTGACCACCTTAACTAATTCTAAACTTTACAAAAATGAAAAAAAAATTTCTTATAGTAGACGAAGCATAGAATGTGACGCATGTTTCAAAATTCAAAAAGGTTAAACTGTTTGAAATTTATAGTTTTTTTTCAATAAGTTTGTCAATTAGGACTGTAATACCCCTCTAACCCTAATACAAGTTTTTTGAATGAAGTAAGATCTTTAGATGTTTCCTTATAGCTTAATACTTGTTTTCTTGTAAGTTGTTTATAATAATTTCATCAGCTTGTACCTGAGAATTCTAATATCAGACATATTGACTGAAGGTATCATTTATGTATGGGTTGTCTCCATGTATGTGTAAAGGACCTTTAATACCTTTCTGAACACAATTAGGATGTTATGTGTTGGATAGATATAGATATATTCTTCTATTAAAGTTACTTTCGATGAATCTTGTATGTCACTTAATGATTTAGGAAATTTATTATGATCATGGTGATTTATTATTAGTATTGATTATTGACTAACCCAATGCTAAGATTCTAACCCTCATTATGATAATGTTACATTCTTTTTGTGCATGTGTGTGTGCATGTATATATGCATGATATGTTTTCATGATTCGGGATGAAGTCGTAGTTACTCACATGGATGAGGCCCACACGATGTATCAATCCCAATCATCTATCTGCAATGTCTTCTTTTATATGTACATTGATGTACATGTATTTCTTCTCTGTGATGTAGGCTTCCAGGTACTAGGCATCGACTTCACCTGGCTTCACAGGTCTGAGCGTGCCTCAAAATCCTCAATCATTATTGTTGTTATGGAGAGAGTACCAGGTCCCGCAAGACTAAGCCTAGCCCTGATCCTTGCTCCCGGGTTGGGTCTTTTTGGGATTTTTCCTTTGATTGTGGATTGATGTCTGTTTATAGATGCGTAGTATAAATTATCATTGTGGATATTCGTTATAGTCCCTAGGACTAGGTGAATATTTTTTTCTGGTTGGACTATCAATTAGTAATAATTTGATGGTATTATGGAATTAAATGCATGGTAATAAGCCTTTTCTTTTGTATGCAGTAATGCATGATTATAATAATAATATTTACATGGATATATATACATAGGTATATGGGTGCACACATATACATATATCTATATATATGGTTATATAAATATGCTTATATAAATGTTTAATATATGTGTGTGTTTATGTATTTATTTATTATGTGTCTTTTTATTTTTAAGGAATTAACTATTATGTGAAATTATAACTAGATCTATAATTATTCCTTTAAAGGAGGAAAGTAACTAATCTTTATCTAAGATGAAAGAAAGAAACAAAATAAAAGAATTTAATTAAAGCATGAAATTAAAACAAAGGTGGTAAATTAACCAAAGCATTCCCGGGAAACTATTTACACATTAATTTATCTAAAAACTAATATAGTCCAAACAAATAACCAAAAGATAGTTGTGGATGGTTGCATCGGTTGAAACTTCCCATTCAACCAATCCTACAACATATTTATGTAAGGAGATTTGGAAAGTAATGGGGGAGGAATAAGATAGGAAATTGACATACAACCAAAGAATATTGAGAAAGTTGGTGGTGGCATTCTGAGGAAAACTCTATGATTTAAAAACTTGAAGTTGGAATTGGCTGAAGTGGGCTGAGAACTTCTTCAAAGGTTTCTCCGCAGGATTCTAGGTAGGCTCTACCCAGAAAGAGAATCCTTTTCATATGAAATTTGTGCTTGATGTGTGTGTTTTATTGTCTGTCAGTGTTATATTAGATCAGAGGAAATATTTAATGGTTGTAATGCTATGTTTCTTTCTCGTATTATTGAAAATTTGATGACTATCTTCATGATAGGTAATGATAGTATGTGTTCATGTCATCTATCCTTCTTTATGAGTTGTCTCCATCCTTTAATGCTTGTGAGTTACAGTACTCTCTCTCTCTCCCTTGTTAGAATAGTATGTTTTGAGATTATCCTTCTTTACCTTGCATCTAGTGGTGAGAATAGAACAGAGGGATCTCAACTGGGTATCTCTCTAATTCTTCTTTCTAAACCACCATCTTACCCAGTTTTACCCGAAAGGCCAATCTGCCAGTTGCTACCTCTGAGATGCATAGAATTTTACCACCTGTACAGTTTTGGACTCCACCTGTGCAGATTTCCTGACCACCTGCACGGCTTAGGGTTCCCACCTGCGTAGCTTCATGAACACCTGCATAGCTTGGGCTACCACCTACGCAGGACTCTTCCAGATTGGTTTTTTAGGGTTTCTGAAAGGGCTCAGGGTGTTGTGTTGACCCTAGGGGGTGTGTAAAATTGTAGGACACTTATTTTTCATATGGTTTTATGTTTAGGATCTTTTGGAACCCTCTCAAGAGTTTGGGATAATTTTGGGAGCCCTGATTAGGGTTAGGATGGTCTCAGTCCGATCTCAGCCTTAGGGTGGAACATAAAATGTAACATTTAAGTACAAGCTAAATACTTTTAATTCCTTATACTTTAAGTTACATTTTATGTAATACCTTCTAGGATTTTTGAGAGTGGTTTCAGCCCCCTAGGAGTTCAAATAAAGATTCTAGATTTTGAAGGTTTTAGGAAATTTCAGACTTAGCCAATATCAAGAATCAACATGTTTTCTGCAATATGATCTTGTTATGATGTTTTTTGGTTTGAGTTGGTACCAAAAGGAACTGGTTATATGGTTTTTGCATAATACTTGATGATTGGTGCATTTTGATGTCTTCTTATGTGTTATCTACCATCTTGAACTTCAAATTAGGGTTTAGGACTATCTGGTGGATTAGGGTCAATCAGTGATCCCCTAAACCCAATCCTAGGTTACTATGATGTTATAATTTATGTTTTTATGAGTTTCATGATGTTATTATGTTATTGAGAATCCCTTGTGATGCATTTGATGCAATGTGGTTGTGTTTTAACTATTTGTGTACTTAATTGCGGTTTAGGGTTGTCCAAAGGATTTAGGACAACTAGTGCTTTCCAAAACTAAACTGTTTGATGTTGTGACATTGTTATGTCTTCCTATGGATTATTATGTTGGGTCTATTATTCCCTTTGAATGTTTTCTAAAGGTAGGGAACCTAAGAAAACTAGGCAAGTGGCTCACAGTGGGCAGTCGGGGCCCTAAGTGGCTAGTACCAGGCTAACCCACTATGGAGTTGTTTAATCTAGTGATAATAATAATAATTTATGGGAAGGGAATTACACATTAACTAAGATAAGCCTTGCCCATGCTGGTAGTGCTAGTAAAGGCTATGGATGGGAGTGGGAGAAGGTGCTATTGTGATAACACAATTAGACAGTCTCGTCCCTATGAGAGATGTTCGGTTCTGTATGTGCCTACTTGGGGGTCGGGGCCTAGAGTGGCTAACCAGGGTAACCCAAGGGATGAGGGCTCTGTGATGAAACTCACCTAGAATTTCTAAGAGTTCCTACCAATGTGCTTTATTTCTTTGTGATCTTCTTGTGTTTTCTATTGTGTTATGTTTTGGGAAGGGTTACCATCACCTTAGGGGTATCTTAGTTGTTACCTTCTTGCGTGGACCTTGGTCTCTGTCTCCTAGCATGGGGGAGTGGAATATTTTTGGATCCACGTGGTTGGGTGGTTAATATTTATTATATCAAGGTTTTTTTCATGGTCTGATGGATGTTCTTGGCTCTTGTTCCTTCTGGATTTCCATTTTTGAAGACTTCTTATTGTATATGTAAAGATGTGCTTATGCATGTGCATTCTTGTAAAACAAATCTCTTGTAAATCATTGGATCTGATGATATGATGTATATAATTGTAATTCAAAGTAATGTATAAGGGAATGGGTAGATCTAGGGAAAAGGAAAGGGAAAATATTATATGTTATCAATATGAAAAGATGATTGTTTAGGATATTTATTCACGTATCTTTTATTACTTTTGGTATCCAAGAAATGATCTTAGACTTAGTATGAAACAATGTATTTATGAATGAATGTTCTATCTCTTGATGTATGGTTGTGGATGTATGAGTTAATTTTGGCCTTCTCAATCAACCACACATTTCAACATAGTCCTTCTTCACCAGGTACAAACAAGACTGAATATGAGTTATTCATCCTGCCTGCCTACGTGATTCGACCTGTTGCCTTCTATCTAGATGGAGTTTTGAAATTTTCTCTCAGGACGAGGGCCTCACAACTATGGACCATCTAAGAATGAAGGATTTTAATCATGATAAATGCTATGCAAATGCAAAGATTATGCTAATGAATTGAAATATGAGATATCACCTAAACATGAATGCTAAATGCCATTATTCTAGAAATTGAAGCTATTCTATTTGCAATATGAAATTATTCTATATGCTATTAAGAAGGAGTGGTGTTGGGAAATTTTATCTCTGAAGCTGGAATCTAGGTAGGCCCTGCAAAGATAGAGGTAATTCTCACACTCCCTATTCCTACTAAGCAAAAAGATTTCAGATCTTTCCTAGGTCACGCTGGCTATTATAGGAGGTTTATCCAAAACTTTAGTCAAATAGCTAGTCCTCTGTATGACTTCCTTACCAAAGAAGCTAAATTTTCTTGGACAAAAGAATGTGATGAATCCTTCCTGCAGCTCAAGTCACTTTTGACAACTGCACTAGTACTTAGGGGTCCTGAATGGACTTTGTCATTTCACATACATACAGATTCTTCAGACTATGCAGTAGGTGTTGTCTTAGAACAAAAGTCTAAAAACCTTGAAAATGAAATCTATTATATCAGTAAGAGTCTACATGGACTAGAGTTAAACTATACAGTGACTGAGAAAGAATTGCTAGCAGTAGTTTATGCTCTGAACAAATTCCACCATTATGTGACTGGTTATCCTATCTTTGTTCATACTGACCACGCAACAATTAAGTATCTCATGAACAAACCTGCCATCACAGGTAGGTTAGCAAGATGGCTTCTTCTTTTGTAGGAATTTGATATAACAATCATTGACAAGCCAGGGAAAGAAAATGTGGTAGCTGATAATCTATCCAGAATTTATCATGTTGAAGAAGATACTAGTTTGATAGATGATGCATTTCCAGATGAACATTTATTTCATATTGATGTCTAGAATCCATGGTATGCAGATGTAGCTAATTACCTAGAAACTAATAAAATGCCAACACATTTCTCTTATAAGGAAAAGAAGTTGCTTGTAGAGAAAAGCTTCCATTTCTCTTGGATTGATAGCACATTATTTTACACTAGACCTGACCAAGTCATGAGGATATGTGTGAGAGAAGATGAGACATATGACATTCTTCATGCATGTCATAATGAACCATGTGGAGGACACTTTGCAGCCAAAAGAACAACATAGAATATTTTAAAAAATTGGCTACTACTGGCCTACACTTCACAAAGATGTAGCCAGTTATACAAGGAAGTGTGACAAATGTCAAAGAATGGGCCGACCAACAAGATCAGATAAAATGCCCTTAAACCCACAGGTGGTGGTAACACCATTTGATAAATGGGGCATGGACTTTATTGGCCCAATAGACCCTCCATGCAATGGGAAGTCATACATTCTGGTGTGCACAGATTACCTAACCAAATGGGTCGAAGTCCGAGCAATGAAGCATGCCAGGGATCATAAAGTTGTTGAATTTCTATATGAAGAAATTTTTACTAGATATGGCGTGCCAATAGAACTTGTTACTGATCAAGGTAATCAATTCACCTCCAATCTAATAACATAGCTAATGAAGTAATATAATATCAGACATCGGAGGTCAAGCCCCTATCACCCTCAAGCCAATGGAGAAGCAGAAGTTACAAATCAGGAAATAGAGGCAATCTTAACAAAGAAAGTTCATTTGCATCACCGAGATTGGAGTAGCAGACTATCAGAAGCCGTCTGGGTGTATAGAAAAACATGGAAGACCACCACAGGGTTCACTCTATTTGAACTATTATATGGTAAAATAGCAATGCTACCGATTGAATTTCAACACAAAACATTAAGAACAACGCTGGAGTTATTAAATATTGATCTTCCTGCAGCACAGAGAGATCACTTGCTGCATCTCAATTCTTTGGATGAAATGCACAAGTCTACCCTGCAGCACATGGAAATTGTCCAAAAGCAAAGAAAACAATGGCATGACTCCCATATTAAGAGTAAGCAGTTCAAAGTTGGAGATTGGGCATTGTTATATGATTCTAGATTCCAAGAGATACCAGGCAAGCTATAGACACGATGGTTGGGTCCATATGAAATAAGTCATTTATTTACAAATGGAGCAGTCCAGTTGACCACAATTGACCCTGTACACTTCAAGCTACTAGTCAATGGACATAGGCTAAAGTTGTATCACCAGCCACAGATGAAAGAAGACTTCCTGCAGCAATTCAACCAGCCAGTTTTAAAAGATCAAAAGGTAACACTTCTTGCAGCAGAGGGTGTCAACCTTCTTCCTGCAGCTCTTCAATAAGAATTCCTTCAAAGCATGACCATAGTAAAAAATTTATGTTTACATAAATTTCAAATTCTCCATTCACTTTCTACATTCTTCTTTTTCAACCCACTTCATTTCTTAATCTTCCATCCACCCACCTTCCACGTCATCATATTTCTATGCTTTCAATAAAGAGATCGTGCGCTAATGCATGCCGACAGCTGACACCGTCATTCCACTCTCACCAATCTTTCTTGGCACATGTGATGATCAATTAACAAGTACAATCTTTTCAAATTTATTTCCATTTTTAGCTCATAGATTTCATTGGTTATAACGAATACTGCAATAAATGTATCGTTGCCACCTTAATCTAGTTCCGTACCTTCTGCCAAGTCTGACAAGTGAGGACACTTGTCAATATTTTGTAGGGGGCAGGGAAGTGTGCCAATTCTTAAAATGTCATTTCTATTTACTCATTAAGATCCTCAAATCTGTACTTCAGCATTGTCTTAATTAAAATCCAACTGCCACATCACACAAGTGTCGTACCTTTATTCTAAATAAACCCCTAATTGTCAGACTAGATGTGACCCAGTATTAAAACCATGACATAACTCTCACATGAATATCTATGATTCATTATGTTAAAGTACATTATTATTGTTCATATCAAGAATACCAGAAGAATGTGAAAGAGGGTCTGTGGGTTTACAAGAAGTAGTCTGAAATTCAAAAGAGAAGAAGGTAATTGTCGAGAATAGAGCAGAGGTTGAATTTGGTAAGCACAAATGGGGGGCCAATTGCAGCGGCATAAACCAGTGGTTCATGGTATTTTACTATCTAATGTTGAGGCAGTAAGAAGATTTAATGCCCGCGGATGGCTGGGATATTTCTTAAAATTGACGGAGTTTGATGAGGAAGCAACAACAGAATTTGCAAATACATTTGATGAACGCCAAGCGACGGTATGGGGGTTGACAGTCATTGCAACAGAGGAGTGAATAGTGGAAGTAACCAGTTTTCTAGCAATAGGGGAACACTACCCCAATGCACATGATGCCAGGTCATCCAGGGCTCAGTTCACCCTACCAGGAGACCCTCCACTGGAAATCACTAAATAGGGGTGCAAAATCATGTCCATTCCTCCACCATATCAAGAGTTGGCCATGTACATTATCAGGTATTTCACCTATGAAGGATGATTCTCTAATTTGCATGCACATCATTTTAAGCTACTTAGTTATGTACGACATATATCCCAATGAATGCACCCAATTTTTTGTTTAATATGTTGTGCATTAGTGCCGAAGAAACCCAGAAAGGGAAAGACAACTCTGTTACTCACCATGCCCTAATTAAATTACTCATAGAAATATCTCGTAGGGATGCCTCCCCTATGGCATGGGTAGATTTTTTCCATCATAAAACCCTACAGCCTCAAATTACCCCTAATGTGCAAATTATCCAAGATAATACAGTTTCCCCTGACCCAGTTGCTGAGCAAAGTACTCAAGGGGAAGAAACTGAAAATTTACAATAAAATGTGCCTTTACCCACTCACATGAGAAATATACCTACTACCACCCAAACAAAAGGAAAATAGAAGTTAGTAGGAGAAACTTTGGTTCCTGTAGCTGATCCACGAAACCCTCAAGTCTCGAAAAAGAAGAAAATGAAGTTAGTTCCTGCAGCCACTACTCCTGCAGTAGAGAAAACAAAAAGGGTTAGTAAGAAAAAGGCCATAAAGGTTGAGGAAATACCTATAAGAATAAGTTCTAGGATGAGAGGGCAGACTCCTAAAGCACCCATTGAAAGCCAGACCGCTTCCCCTAAACAATTTGAGGAGGAAACTCCTATTCATATTGTTCCAGATGATTCTCCTAGCCAGTCTGAGATTCCAGACATTCCTCAAAATATGGATGAGGAGTGTGAAGTTGAGCCAAATTTATGTCAAAATGACCCAGGAGTTAGTCATCAAGATGTTCCAACCCGTGAAAAAAAACCCCTATAACTCACCAGCTAGCTTGCACAAGAAATGCTTTAGTTTCTTATAAGTGAACTAGGTTAATAAAATTCTTAGAGCAGTTATGGAGGGAACAAAGGAAGAAGAATAACCAAGATGAAAATAGTGGTTTGATTACTCTGCAAATTCTTCTCTTCCAATTATATAATAAGCATGTGCTGAAAACCACTCTATGGGGAGAAGAGAAAAAGAAATTGCAGAAAGTAATAGCAGAACAAAGAGAGGAAATTACATAATTAAAAGATTAGTTGGCAAGACAGAAACAGAGAATGGAACATGCCCTTAAGCTAACTGACTAGATAATTTCTTGTAGACCACCACCTAGGGTCTATACCATCTTTCTAAAAGAACAATTCCTCCTATTTCAGTTGATGATGACCCTCAAAGATGTAAATGCAGAGTTCAAATCAGCCTAGGAATTCTATGGTTTGTACCAGACCCTTCCATCTTGACAACAAAACCTACTCTGTGAGTTGTATGTGCATAATTTCATCATCCCTATAGAGACTAAATGGAATCCCCTACCTTACATAGGGGATATACATCTAAGGGCCCTAATGTCATGGATGCACAATGAGGCTAACTATGATAGACAATTGGAGAATTATAGAGATCTTGAGAAAATGGAACCCCTACCATTAAGGGCAGAAAGAAGTCAACCAGAAGTATTCCCGAGGGATTGGTTCAGACTGACATATGGGAATATTAAAAAGGAAATCAAAGATAAAAATTTTAAACTTAGAGCAGATGTGTATGTAGAATACGACAGCATGTTTTATTTTGTCTTCCAAAGAGCCTTAACCAGTGCCTGAAGTAGAGAGGGTAGATTATCATAGGCATCAAAAGATTAGAACCACACAGCCCCATTAACCTTGAAGTAGCTATACACCAAGCACCGAAATACATGGAGTTGGGTAGGTAAATCAGGCAGGAGCTTTGGTGTCCGCTCACAATGTAGCCGCCTATGCTCCTTTGGCCCTTGTATGGCATCAACACTGCCAGGCTTGACAGGCTGTAGGACGATCACAGAAGGAAATTTTGGGAAAGAATAAGAGGATTCTACTACTCCTTCAAGAGCTAGAGGCGAGGAAGAACTAAAGTTGGTGACTTTAGGTCAATTTCCAGAAGGTGCAATGCTTGAGGACAAGCATTTGATTAACCAAGGGGTAGATGATAAGGCCAAATTATTGCCTTTATTTTGTATAATTTTAAATACTCTATTCTAGTTTCTAAAAAAACATTTGAGAGCCTAGCCAGTCAAAACTTGTGATAAAGTCCAGATAGAATTGATAAACCATGGGTAGATGTTTGTGACATATTTTGCTAATATTATACATATAGTGCAGCGTTTCATAAAACCATCAGAATCTATGTTCTAATATCTAGATTTAATTTGATTAATCTTGTTGCATGAATATTTCCACATCACAACTAACTTGATAGGAGAGAAAGTGGCTGGAGAGTGGTCAACAACATTCAAGGAAGACTATTGAGGACCAGCTACGGTGGAGTGATCATTACAACACCAGGAAACACGGTTGCAGCAATGGAGGAGCCATTATTCCAAGATGTGGGGATGTAGTGTTTCTATATTCCCTCTGCACTTTATTATGTTGAACTAGTCGCCCGAGCTTTATTACCCACACCGCGGGCTGTTGCATTTCCATCTTCTTCTCCAACATGTTTTCAGCAAGATAGTTTCTTTTCTATTTTGTAATAAGTGTTCGATCCTCTATATATAGGGATTGGACCAATAGTTTGAAGTTAGATAGAAAATTTAGAGACAAAAGTTTTTGGAAGAAAATTGTTATACAACAATCTATTTAAAGTTCCATGTATTGTTTTTATGTAATGAGTTTTTGAAATACAATGAAGTAATTCTTGGTTTACATTTTGTGTTAATAGATTAGCAGAAAACAACCAAGGGGGCCCACTTGGGAGGTGGAATAGGTTAGAATAGAATAGATTTCCTTCCAGCATTTCTAGCATTTCCAGTATTTCAGATAGAAGTTACAATTTCTTCCTGCAGCATTGTACCTTATGAATGTTCCTGCAACATCTGCAAGAATAGTCATAATGGATGTTCTAGGTTGAAAGTATAGGTTTAAGTAGAGTTTTTAATTTCTAGCCTTCATTTCAGTAAGGAGATAAATGTATTCTTTTCCTGTAGCACTAGTGTAGGTTTCTTTTATGCATTTTTACCTTCCCGCAGCATAAGCAGAATGAGTACTTAAGGAACCTAGTGCACATATCATGCCGACCATTTCAAGTATACATCCCTGGGATGAAAATTTAAATGTACCTCATAATGGGAGAAGTAGTCCTTAGATTAAATAAACCATTCCTAAGAAAGGCCTTGAGCATGATTATTCCACACCTATTGTGAGGCGGTTCAAGTAGCATATGTCAACAACTTTAAGTATGCAGTTTACTGTCTAATGTAATTAGCTTGTAGAAACATAATAATAAAACAAACCATAAGAATTCACACAAGTTGACACAAGTATTTAACGTGGAAACCCAATATGGGAAAAAATACTAGTAACATGCTACCAATTTTTACTCTTTTGAAGTGAGCTCTGTGAGGAGCCAACCCTGTCAAAGGTTACAATAACACACTGTTAGGTGTGACCTGGTTAAAGGATTTAATCACCCTATCAGGAGTGGCCTTGTTAGAGGACTTAGAACATTCCACCTGAATGTCACCTTGTTAGAGGATTTATACAAATGACTATTAGGTCAACCTTGTTAAAGGATTTTAACTGATACAATGGTTAGAAAGTAATCAGTAGTTGTGATCTAATACATACAACTTTGCAAATTCAGATCCAATTACAGCTCTGATGCTAACTTACTAGATGGTCTGCATTTTCATTTCAATCTTTTGATTTGCTTGGAAATCCGTCAAGCAATCACACATGCAACTCTCTTCTTATGTATTCAGCCTTCTCTGCTAGGTCAATCCAAACAATAAATCAACTATGCAATCCTCTTGCATACATACATCCACTTCCACACATAATGAATAACCCCTTGAGGTTATCAAATACCTCTCTGTCTAGGTCAAATAAATCTTTACCGCTTAATCAAGATCGTAGATCTTAGGTTAGGTCAGATCCAGCCGATCATTCCATCATTACATTTTATTTACTTCTCCAAAGTAGTATCTAATTAAATCTTGAAACCATGCATTAATTATGGTTACCCATACATTAAATGATGTGGATCAATCTTTAATTAACATTACATATCCCAATAAAATTAACTAAGTCGGCCAGAGATCTCAAATCTCATCATTAATTAAAATACTATAAGTCGTCCAACATCACTAATTTCACTCAACAATTTCACTGGTGCTTGACACTGAACAAACTTGCTCGTCACAAACAATTTTTCTCGGCACAAACAACTTTTCTTGGCACAAGCCAAACTTGCTCGGCACAAAACAACTAGAAAAACTGTCTTTGAAAGATAAACAACTAATTACTCTGCCAGAGTGCCAACTGATCAAGTACCCTTTTATTTTCCTTAACTCAACCACTCACTTGGTCTTCTTGTTAAATCTTCTTCATCAACAATAGATATGGTACTCAAATACATAACAATAGTCTCACTAGTTAAGGTTTGTCATCAATGACAAAAGAAAAATTGCTTGCATTGTCACTTTCCAACAATCTCCCTCTTTGGCATTGATGGCAACACAAAATATTAAAACAATGATTTAAGAAGCATAGTTACCATACAATCCAAAAAAAGTCACCTATGTTCCTTGATATGAACAAATATTCATTAATGTCTTTAGCTTCATTCTGATTCTCATCTGTAAAACATTTCTCCGTTTGTGTCTGTAATCACACTGTAATAATCTTTGTCTAATCATCTGTAGACTCCCTCTAAGTAGATAATCACTTCAATGTTTTTAATAGTAACTTCTGCCTCTATATAGGTAATCTCACCATCTTTATACTTCTTCCTTTATGTAATCTCTCCCTCTAGGTAATCTCTCCCTCTTTGACAACAATGCCAAAGACTTTGATATCTTTATCATGTAGATCTTCAGTATCATGCTGATGCTGTCATCTTGATTATGACTACTTTTCTTTTCTGTCCTTGTCCAACTTCACAACTTTAGTCAGCATCCTAAAGTGTGACTTACTATGCATCAATGTGTCAAGTATTCTGAATGTAATATTTGATGCAACAGTACCATACAGAACTTAATTAGCCTCAGTTAGGGGAATCACCCCCATTTTACCTCATAGATACTCATGAGCATCCTTGGGTAGTGCCTTTGTGAATATGTCTGCTAATTGTTCTTTATTGTTCACATAATCCAGACTCAATTCTTTATTCTGAACTAGCTCCCTCAAGTAATGATACTTGATAGCTATGTGCTTTGTCTTCAAGTGCGTAACAGGGTTTTTAGAAATATTAATGGAACTTGTGTTATCACAATATATGACAACTGGTTCAGTGATTTCTTCCTTCATACCTTTCAAAAGTATCTTCAACCACACAATGTTAGAATAGTTGATTGTTGCTATCACATACTCAGCTTCAGCTGTAGATTGTGAGGTGCAGTTTTGTTTCTTGCTTGTCCATGATAGCAATCTTTTACCTAAAAGAAATGCTCCACCAGTAGTGCTTTTCCTGTCATCAACATTTCTAACCCAGTCAGATTCAGTGTAAACTTTGAGTTCAAACTTGTCATTCTTCTTTTAGTATAGACCATAGTCATCAGTTCCTTTCAAATATCTTAGAATCCTTTTTACTTCCATCATGTGAGTTTCCTTGGGGTTAGTAGAAAACCTTGCAACAATTCCAACAACTAGGGAAATGTCAGGTCTACTGTGTACAACATATTGTAGTTTTCCAATCATTGATCTATAGAGTGTTTGGTTCACTTCTTTTGTGTCATCATCTTTTGTCAGCTTCTGTCCTGTAGCCATGGGTGTACCCACTAGTTTGGACTCTTCCATTCCAAAAAATTTTAGTATCTCCTTGATATATTTAGATTGAGTGATATAGATACCATACTTCATTTGATAAATTTGTAAGCCAACAAAGAATTTTATCTCACCAAACATAGACATCTCAAATTCAGTTTGCATCTCTATTGTAAATGTCTGGCATAACACATCTTGTCCAGTAAATATGATGTCATCTACAAAAATTTCAGCTAATAATGTACCTTTTCTTTGCTCTTTCTTCAAGTACAGGTTGTTGTTTTGATTGGTTCTTGTAAATCCAATCTTGATCAAATAATTGTGCAATCTCTCATACCATGCTCTTGGTGCTTGCTTCAATCCATATAGTGCTTTGTGCAATCTGCAAACCATATTCCTTTTGTTTGGGTCAACAAAACCATCAGATTTCTCAATATACACTTCTTCTTCCAAGAAACCATTGAGAAATGCAGACTTTACATCCATCTGATAAACTTTGAATCCTTTATAGGCTGCATATGCAAGTAAGGCTCTAACTCCTTCCAATCTTGCAACTGGAGTGAATGTTTCACCATAGTCAATTCCTTCCTCCTATGCATAACCCTTGCATACTAGCCTAGCTTTGTTTCTTGTCACATCTCCATGCTCATTCAGTTTATTCCTGAATACCCACTTTGTACCAATTACATTTTTAACCTTTGGCCTAGGTACAAGTGTCCAAGTCTTGTTCTTCTCAATTTTTTCAATTTCCTCATTCATTTCCTGTATCCAATCTTCATTTTCAAAAGCATATTTCACTATTTTGGGCTCAAATTCACATAACAGACATGTGCCATCTCTCAAATTACTTTGTGTCATAACTGCAAAATCCTTCGATCCAATGATTTGATCATAATTGTGGTGTCTCCTCACATATTTTGCTAGATTAGGCTCAGGTATTGCTTTAGATTCAATGTTTGTGTTTAGTTTTGGTTGATTCTGAGACTCGGCATCTCCATCAGATAGCTTGGCATTCACTTGGTGTTGCTCGACAACTCCACTTTGTGACTCGGCAGGTGCATGTTGTTTCTCGGAAGTAGCCTCAGGTAATGTATTAGAATCTTCCTCATCCAGATATATGAATGATCTATAGCTTTCAGGCTCTTGTGTACTTTCAACTTCATTCCTTACTGCAAACTCATCAATTCTAACATTTTCACTTTCCACAACTTTGTTAGTATTAGAATTCAAACATTTGTATGCTTTGCTTTTCTTTGAATAACCAAGGAATATACCTTCTTCACCTTTAGCATGAAGTTTTCCATTTCTGTTGTCCTTTAGTATAAAACATTTGCTTCCAAATACTTTAAAGTACTTTACACTAGGTGCATAACCATACCAAAGTCCATAAGGTGTAGCATTTGTACCTTTCTTGACTTGTACTCTATTCAGAGTATAGACTGCGGTACTTACAGCTTCTTTCTAGTATTTTTGTGCAACATTCTTCTCCGTCATTAGTGTTCTTGCACAGTCCATGATAGACCTATTCATATGTTCAACAATACCATTTTGTGGAGGTCTCCTGGGTGCAGGCATCTGTCTCTTTATGCCTCGATCATTGCAGAACCTATTGAACTCATTAGAAATAAACTCTCTACCTCTGTCAGATCTTAAGCATTTCAAACTTTTTTCTATTTCCTTTTTAACTTTAGCTAAGTACCATTTAAATAACTGGAATGCATCAGATTTTTCCTTGAGAAACATTATAGTCATCTTCCTTGAATAATCATCAACAAATAGAATAAAGTATCTAGCACCATAGTAGCTTCTTTCTCCAATGGGACCACAGAGATCGGTATGGACTAATTCTAGAATTTCCTCTGAAATATGTGTTTTACTCTTGAAACTAGACTTAGTCATCTTTCCTAGTTGACATTGTTTGCACATTGCATTCTCAGGTTTCTTTAACTTAGGTAGCCTTCTAACCTTTTTCAATTTACTTATTCTTACCAAGTTATCAAATTTCACATGACACAACCTCTTATGCCATAACCAAACATCATTTTACTATGCAAACAAACATGTGTTTTCAAATAAATCCAGATAGAACAAATTACCTTTAGTATCATCAACACTTCCAACTAGTTCTCCAGTTGAGTCATAGATCTTTGCTTTTCTGTGATGGAACTCAACTCTGTAACTAGAAGTGTTTAGCTGTGCAACACTCAACAAATTGTAATTAAGATCATCAACCCAATACACATTATCACATCTGATTTTTTAAATCAAGTTAATCAATCCTTTACCTTTGCTTAGACAAGGTGCATCATTACCAAATTTTACATATCCTCCTTTGCATTGGTTTAGGGTTTCAAACTTATCCTTGTCACCAGTCATATGATGGGAACAACCACTGTCAATGATCCAATGATCACCTTTACTCTTATAAGAAATTAATGCAGTTTTCTCATCATCATTAGAATCTTCTTTCACTGCAACATAAACAACTTCTATATCATTGTCATCAGAATTGTCAGTATCATTGTCAAAAGTTTCTTCAGCAATAAAACAAGATTTCTTACTTTTGTCTTTGTAATCCTTATTTTTCCTGAAGTCTCAGTCATCCTTTCTATCTTTGTATTCTTTGTATTTTTTATCCTTTCTTTCATCTTTTTCATTCTTATCAGGACATCTAGCAGTTATATGACCAAATTTATTACATGAAAAACAAATGATAGGAAGTTTACCTCTGTATTTTCCTTTTCCTTTGGACAACCTTTTTTCCATAAGTGCATCAAGTTCTTCAAGATCATCATCAGTAGTGTCACTATCATTGTTCACATGTTTCTTTCCTTTATTAGATTTATTGAGAACCAACTGTGATGTAAAAGCAGAATCAATACCTTGTGGATTGTAGTTATCATAATTTGACATTTCAAATGCAGTGAGTCTGCCTATCAGATTTTCTTGATTCAAATTATTGTTAGGAGTACATCTTAGTTCTTGAATTGCAGAAACAGTAATAGCATATACAGGAAGTAAAGTTCTTAATACCTTTCTCATAATAGTGTTCTCATCTATTGTTCCATTAGCTCCTTTAATGGCATTTACAACTTCTTTTACTCTACCATAATATTGATTAACATTTTCACCTTCTTGCATTTTCATCTCATCAAACTTACCTCTTAGAATTTCTAATTTAGCTCTCAGCACATTTTTGTCTCCACCATAGATAGTTGCTATTTTATCCCACATCTACTTTGCATTAGTGCAGCTCTTTATATCATCAAACTCTAAATAACTCGATGAGGATGCAATCTCCAACATTGCTTGATTGTGCTCTTTCTTTTCTCTTAGCTGTGCAGCTGTGAGAGGAGAAGTAGGTGATACATAGTCATTTTTAATAAGTCACTTAGCATCATCTCCAATACCAGCTAGATGCAGTTTCATCAAACTCTGCCATGCTAGGAAGTTATCATTTTTCAGCTTCAGAACCTCCTTATACATCTTGATCTTTTCACTCCAAGTACCTTCAAACTGTTTTCAAGAGACCAAAGCTCTGATACCAATTGTTAGAATGAATTTAGAATAACTAAGAGGGGAGGGGTGAATCAATTATCCTCATGTCTAGATGTAGCAAATAAAACTTTCTGTATTTCAGATCTACTTGACAGCAGTAGCATATGTCAACAACTTTAAGTCTGCAGTTTATTGTCTAATGTAATTAGCTTGTAGAAACATAACAGTAAAACAAACCATAAGCATTCACACAAGTTGACACAAGTATTTAATGTGGAAACCCAATATGGGAAAAACCACCAGTAACATGCTACCAAGTTTTAGTCTTCTGAAGTGAGCTCGGTGAGGAGCCAACCCTGTTAAAGGTTACAATAACACACTATTAGGTGTGACCTGGTTAAAGGATTTAATCACCCTGTCAGGAGTGGCCTTGTTAGAGGACTTAGAACATTCCACCTGAATGTCACCTTGTTAGAGGATTTATACAAATTACTGTTAGGTCAACCTTGTTAAAGGATTTTAATTGATACAATAGTTAGAAAGTAATCAGCAGTTGTGATATGATACAAACAACTTACTTTGCAAATTCAGATTCGATTATAGCTCTGATGCTAACTTACTGGATGGCCTGCATTGTCATTCCAATCTTCTGATCTACTTGGAAATCCGTCAAGCAATCACACATGCAACTCTCTACTTCTGTATTCAGCCTTCTCTGCTAGGTCAAGACAAATAGTAAATCAACTATGCAATCCTCTTGCATACATACATCCACTTCCACACATAATGAATAACCCCTCGAGGTTATCATATACCTCTCTGTCTAGGTTAGATAAATCTTTGCCACTTAATCAAGATCATAGATCTTAGGTTAGGTCAGATCCAACGGATCATTCCATCATTACATTTCATTTACTTCTCCAAAGTAGTCTCTAATTAAATCTTGAAACCATGCATTAATTAGGGTTACCCATACATTAAATGAGATGGATCAATCTTTAATTAACATTACATATCCCAATAAAAATAACTAAGTCAGCCAGAGATCTCAAATCTCATCATTAATCCAAATACTATAAGTCGGCCAACATCACTGTTTTCACTCGGCAATTTCACTGGTGCTCGGCACTGAACAAACTTTCTCATCACAAACAATTTCGCTCATCACAAACAACTTTGCTCGGCACAAGCCAAACTTGCTCGGCACAAAACAGCCAGAAAAAATATCTTTGAAAGATAAACAACTAATTACTTTGCCAGAGTGCCAACTGATCAAGTACCCTTTTATTTGCCTTAACTCAACCATTCACTTGGTCTTCTTGTTAAATCTTCTTCATCAACAATAGATATGGTACTCAAACAAATAACAATAGTCTCACTAGTTAAGGTTTGTCATCAATGACAAAATAACAATTGCTTGCATTGTCACTTTCCAACAGGTATTTCAAAGGACCAAAGTCCCCAAAATATAAAAACGGTCGAAAGGCCGAAACTTGGCCCTTTCGATGTTTATGTCTACCTCTGGACTTTCGGTGTTTTGGACACTGAAACATGAAAAGTACTGACGTACCACCCGCGGGTTATACATTGGAAAAAGGCCCTAATTCAGTCAGTTCTCTTTCTTTCATCTTTGGCATCTTGAGAGCTCCTAAATTTAAAAATTTTCCCTTGCTCATTGTGACTGATTGCCCCATGCCTTCGAGCTTCATTGTGTCTTCCTCCTCCACTCCTAGCTCATTTGAGGTAGGTTCCTTCCTTGTTGCTTAGCATTTTCTTTCTCTTCTTGGTTTAGGTTAGGGATTTTTACACCTTGTGCTTTTCCATCCTAGTTCATGCTGAATTCCCCTCCCTCTGGTCTCCTAGGGCCTTTTGGGCACCTTTGAACTCGGCAGGGGAGTCCCCCCTAGTCTGGTTGAGTCAGGTCCTTCCTATTTTCTAGGTAAGGGTTTTTTCGGTTTTCCAGTCGTGACCCTTGTCACAGGTTTTCAGCCTCTGAAAGGCCAAAAACCATGTTTGGTCTATCCCCGAAGTGTCCCTCAGAGGTTCAGCCTTTTCAGCATTTTGAACCTCTAAAATTTCCCAAATGCCAACAGGTTGGAATCACCAAAAGTGTTGGATTTTAGACTTTTGGAGTTCATGACCTATTTCATACTTTCCACGTCCGTGAAAACATTTGGGTTTTCACATGCCAAAAGGTATGACAAATATTTCTTGTCAATAATTTCCCTTTTTCACAATTTTAGCCTTTTCAGACTCCGAATCAATTTTCAGTGCGAAAAACCCTGAAAGGGCCGAAAGTGCAAAATCTGCATTTTTGGCTACTTAGAGAGCTATTACCTCTATTTTCTTAGATTAATCAATTTTCTTTTAGTTTCCTCTTCAATAAGATACTGATACTTGAATTCTCCTTGCAAAGATGCCTGAACAATAGACAACATCTCCGAGGAAATACCAATACAAGGGGAATCCCCCAGCTTCAAAGGTCGGGAACAAACTCATTGAAATCACCAATACTAACATTGGGAATGTAGACTAGGATCAGTTCCTGGTACAATGCTCCCAGCTAGTAGGGAGATCTGAGGACTGCACTACATTAGTCCTATCTAGCTTAGTGAATGCAGAAGCCCACCTTTTAGCTGTCTCATCATAGCAACTGATTATAACCCTGGCCAACCATTACAACTCAGATGAAAGAGTAGTCTAAAATACGGAGGGATGGGTGGTACTCAACATAAGGCCAGATATCATAGAGGAGGTCTTCCACCTCCATAAAGGCATACACAAGTTTTATAACCTCTACATTGGAAAGGGGCTCTAGTTGTTTAAAAAAAAAGAAAAGGAAGCCTATGAAATTGTAAATAATGACTACCTCAAGCAACCTCTCACAAAAAATAGGTTGGATAAGGCAGACCTGCGACGGGGATACTTAAAAGATGATATCCAGGCAGTTGTAACATTGATAAGCCAAGTTTATGGACTACCTCAGTCCATCCAACTCAAACCCTAGATGATCTTACTACTAGAAAGGATCAGAGGATGTAAAGAAAGGTTCGACTAGGGTTCCATCATCAGTGATAAGTTGGATGAGCGATTGACTGCAGTAAAGCATAACCCCAAGTTCTATATGAGCACCTACATAGTGTACCTATTGGTAGCATGGTCAGAATACCCAGGTCTTACCAAGAGGGGAAGTATAAATAATCCAAATGCTTGGCCCCACATTGTATACCCACAATTAATGAAGAGGGAAAATATGCCAGATGATTGCCCTGATTGCAGGATAGTCAATGATGCTTTCATATTTGTGGTCATCTGATCCATTGAGGGAGATTTTGTGAAAAAGGATGTCAGAAGAGGTAGTTTTCAAGGTAAGGTCCATCGGGGCCTATTATATATAATTTAAAACATATACTTACATCTAGGTAGCAGGATCGACCTTAAAACCAAAGAAGCTGCCCAGGTATCTATCTGACTGGATAATCATTTTGGAGATGGTCAGGCAGCTTGCAAATGCCTATGAGCATATAAAGCACAAGAAGAAGCATTGTTGGGATTTATCTATCTCACTGGTCCCATATACCCTACAACATATGAAGGTCTATAAATCCTTTGCCTTCGAATGGGATGACATTCCCCTACACCTATACAAGATAGTACGGGCTCACTTCGACCCGATAGGCATGTACATCCATATTATTGGCAAGTTCTACATTCATGAACCAAGCTTAGAAGATCACTGGATGAACTGTATAGATGACCATGAGGTCAAAATCCAAGATTATTGTAGAATGTCTCTTTCCTTGGAAAAGGAATTCTTGAAGACCCCAATTCCCCCTAAAGTTTGGGAGTATGATTCAGATGAGGTCCTATAATCCATTTACACAAATGACAAGATATATGACAGGCCCATCATGAACATAGATATTGATAAGGATGAAAATGATGATATTCATTTCTGGACAAGGCATGTGATGAGAACAATGGAGAAATTGATTAAGAGGCCCTACAAGATGATCCCAATACCGGTGAAAACATTGATGGAGCCACCTAAGAAAGTAGATAAATAGCAAGGCGAGAAGTCTACCATTCCCAAGTACAAAAAGGCACCACCTCAGAAGCCAAGGACGGTATATGGTCATGAACAACTAGTAGAATATGTCTCTAACCCAAGGTATAAAAAGATAAGGATGACAAGGCAGATAGACCCTCATATAGGGGTATTATAGGCTCCAACAAATGAAGGTCCATCCACCTCTAGCCAATCTCCTTCAACCACTAAGTAGGGGAAGAAAACATATAAGAGGAAGATAACCTTTGTATCCCCACAACTGGAAACCATGCAAGAGGATATAGAAGAAGAAGAGGCACAACTCACCAGGAGGACTAGCTCCCAGAGAAGGAAGAAGAAAGAGACTACCAAGAAAAATCAAGAGGACCCAAAAGAACAAGATAATCCCTTGGATGCCTTAGGGTCAGCTGAGTTCCAAATGTCTAACTTTGAAGGTCTGGAAGGCTTTTTAGATCAAGGATAGGATACACTAGGGTATGATATGGGAGCTCCATCTCTCTTTCAACCCCAAGTGACCCTCACTCCACCTCTAGTCTAGTTCACCTATCCCTCAGTAAATGTGTCTACTACAGAGGTAAGCTCCAGTTCTGTCCAAGGGCCTGAGACCCAAGATACATAGGTAGCGGAGAACATAGCCACAGACAAGGTTGTAGGAGAAAGTTTTTTTTCTAATCCACCACCTCACAACCCTACTGCAAATTTTTTTTTCCTTCCTCCAATTCCTACTCCACCACCATTGTTTCCAACTCCAACACTGACTCTGCCCCCTTCTACTTCTACTCCCCCATCTCCCATTCCAGTCCTGACCCCAAAACCTGCTCCACCATCATCATTCCCTTGGCCTTGCTCCACACCGACCCCCAAAGGGCAGTGAGTGTAGAAGATGCATCACCCTTCAAGACTACACTGGATTCCATGACTAGTCTTAGTCCATAAATATTAATCAATTCATCAGAGGATGAAGGTGAGGACAAAGAAAGAGAAGGTAGGGCAGCTAAAAAGGATAAAGAAGAACAATAAAGGGGAGAAGGAGAAATACAAGAGCAAGGAATAGATGAAGGAGAAGATGAACATAGAAAGGTGTAGGAGAAAGAGTTAGGGGAAGGAGTGGCCCCATAATCTCAAAAATGATCTCCTATCCTCCATGTCTCCCCATATGAGCCAGTGACTGCATCTAGTAAACCTACTTGGTTTACCAAAGAAATCCATCTCAAAAGGAGAACTTATATAGATGAGATAGAAGGCGAAGAGATGAGTGTGGCATCTGTGGGGCAAGCCTTCCACAAAAAAAAAATCAGTGTGCCCACAAGGACAATGTCATATGTCACTCAAGACACTAGGGGTCATTGGAAGGCACATATAGCAATCCCTCCTACAAGAACTTCTCAAGCATCAACTACTTCAAAAGATTACACATTCAAGGAGGTGGACTTGGGTGAACCTACTAGAGAAGGGAGCAAGACATTGGCAGCCTTAGGGCTTAAGCACGCTCTAGGGTTCATGAGAAAGGATGAGGAAACCATAAAATCATTGACAGAATAGAACGAAGCCTTGAAAATGTACATTCATAAGGTAGCAGGTCTCATTGACCCAAAATACCTGGAGGCTTCATTACAAGCCATGTTAGACAAAAGGGCTACACCATATTTACGGGCAGGCTTAACCCCTTCATTCATCCAAGAAAGTACAGATTGGAGGAATGACTTCAATAAATATGGAGAGAAAGCTATTAGGTTGGTATTCAGGCCATACAAAACTATCTTGTTTGAAACTAATTTGTTGATTTATTTGGTGGAGAATGAGGGTGGTTTGGATTCTGAAATAAGTAAATAGCAAGCCGCTTTCTAAGACTTGGAAGTGATCGAGAAACAATGTTTCCAAATTCTAGTCAAAATATATGAGGGAGAGGAACTAAACAGCTTTAAGGCATGGATTAAGAAAATATCCAAGACAATCAAGGTCTACAAAACTTATCTGACCTCCATAACAGGAAAGCACAAGGAAGTTATAGAATGGATAAAAGAGATGGATGTCTTCTTTACAAAGATTTGCCTCAACTTATATAAGGACCAAGATAAAATTACCCTACGGTCGTCAAAGGAAGTGGTTTAGCAATTCAAGGATATTCTAGCAGGTGTTAGAATCAAGGAGGCCTTACACTAGATGTTCTATTTGAAAGAAAAAATGCAAAGAATGTCTGAACATAAAGAAGAGATTAAGTTCTTTGCTTCTGAGTTGAATGTCTTCAGATAGGAGCAAGAACGAAGGGTTACCAAGGCAAAGAGAAAAGAGATCAATTATGAAGAGGTCCAAGAGATAGTGCATAGGATTAGTGCAGCCCATCCACAGGTCTTTCCTAACTAAAACCACAAAGTCCCCTCAACGAGTTGGCAGGACAATTTTCACACTTAGCCAATTTTCTCCCAATGCTAAGTTCAGCCTTTTGGCCTTTTGGCCCTCCATTTTTCCAACCTTTTGGCCTTCCAAGTTCATCGGCCTTTTTGGCCTTCCAAATATTTTGGCCTTTAAGCCTCTAAAAAGTTTGAACTATAGACCCCTTTGAATTTTGGGTTTTAACACTTGAGAAGTTTTGGGGCACTAAAAGTTTCAGAGTAGAGGTCGGGGTCCGAAAATATGGGTGTTTCTAGTGAGATCACATTTTTGCACACCATTTGAACTCTAGATCAGATTGATGGTTAAATTGAGTTTGTTTTGGAGGGAATAAGGTTTTCCTATCAGTCCCCACCACCAGAGGAGCCTCCAAATAAATATTCCAAGAACAAATCGAAGAATCAAGAAGAAGACTCCAAGTTCTCAGAAGAAACCCACCTTCTTTTCTCTTTCTCTTCTTGGCGAGTTTCACCCTCCTTGCATGGGAAAAATGATTGTAAATGGATTTAAGAATCAATGCAAGTTATCTAGTATCAGTTAATAGCAGCTTCCTTTCAGCAAAGTTTTAGTTTTAGCTTATGTTCATTAATTTAGACTCTTTGATACCCTAATTTTGGGATTCAGAGTTGTAGATCAAAAACTCTATATATTGTAATCACAAGTCAATGTAAAGGGTTGGATTATTAATGCAATAAAGATTTACATTTGGTGCTTCATTCTTGGTCCATGAATTTTTTCTACCTATGAGAAATTATTGAATATATGCATGCATTATTCATTAGTTTCAGAGAGCCTCTTGTTTATTGTGCTTCGAATTCACGTTTCTTTAGTTCGAGTTTGTTGTTTTTTGCTTACCTTGTTATGAAAAATGCGTGGAAGAGATCATCTTTGGGCTTAACAATAAATCTATCTCATGGGTGTGCACATCTTGGTGGATTTGTGATTTGATCAATTTTGAATATCTTGCACGGGTGAATACATCTTCTCTCCAAATGCTTGCATCAGTGGGGTAGTGAATTGTGACTCTGTCTGATTTATGCTTCGTGGGTTTGTTCCAAATCTCCCATTCATTCAATTCAAGGAAGGGTTCACAATAGTTTATGTTGTAGGATTTCATTTTCAGCCATTTGTTTCATTCTCATTACTCTATTCTCTATTACATTCTATTTTTTCAATTCTGAATGTCAATATCTTGGAAAAATACAAAATTGCATTTTATTTACAACACCCATATATGTTAAAATAGAAAATACCAAAAAGAACTAAATTGTTTTGTAGTTTGATGTCTTAAACATACCAGCAAAGGCCTCCTTGAGACCATTCACATTTATCTTCAAACTGAGTAACCAAGCAAGTTGGCTTGTGTCAAAACAACGCTCAATAGAAGTGGAACTAGAAGGAGGGCCTCAAGACTGAAAAGCTAGATAACATTGATCTTTCTCTCTAGAGAGATTCGGGCGAGTGCTTAGATCATCTCTGAATAGAGGTGAGTTCATTGAGCTCGCTCACCATCGTAGCGCTCACACCGACAAAGGAAAGACCAAAGAGAAATCTTCTCACCACCTTACCAAGTTTCAAAATCCTCTTGGAAAGAAATCACACATCGCTACCCTGACTGTCATCGTAGCCATAGACCAAAATCAGAATGTGCAAAATCAAAATTTTCAACAACCTCATCTGATGGCTTTTTTTTCCAATGCAACAAGCTCATCTTTAAATTTTTTTGGGCAGCTCCATGAGTTACCCAAAAATCTAGAGAATTTTTGCACACAATTCATATATGGAAAATCGAGGACAGAAAAAGAACACATCTATGCCTTCAAAGTAATTTGTAACTGTAAGGAGATTTCCCACCAAGATGTTGTTTTTTGTCTATTCCCATACACTTTGGGAGAGTTTGCATACAATTGGTACCTAAACTTGCCACAAGGGTCTATCTCTGCATAGAACGAATTTGAAACCAAATTCCTCAATCAATTCAAGTTGTATGTGGACCCCGCTATGACACATCACCAGTTCATTACAACGAGGAAAGATCCTAAGGATCCTATCGCTATGTTTAACCACCGTGTTCACAAAATGCATCAAAAGCTGGAAGCACCTTAGACCATACTAGATGAGGTGTTCATTCATGTTTACCTTAAAGCTTTGGATGCACTCACCTCAATCTTTCTAAGAAGACTTCCCCTAGTAGATAGAGATACGATGGAAGAGGTGTACAACGAAGCTATCATATTCACCCAAAAGATGGACCCACAAGAAGGAATCTATGTAGCAGTGCCTGCCATGAGTAACCTTTCTGTCCCACATCCATTTGCAGTGAGTAATCAAGCTCCGGCCACTCACACACATATGTTGAATCCTGTTCTAGCGCAACCATTCACAAATATACCCCCATCTATTATTTATCTGGGTTACGAATCTCATAAAACAACATTCATAGAGAAGATGATTATACCCCAAGCGGAGCCTGATACTCTCATGGCCTCTGAGCTGGATGTCATGAAGAATACCTTATCACAACTCACCAACAATCTCACCCGGATGAAGTTGAATCAATCCCAAAACCAAGGTGGATACCAATGAACACCTGCTATTTTGAATACGTATCCTCAGAACCCAAGCTAGAATTTCAATACATACAACAACAACAACACACAAGAGAAACCGTTTGGGCAGAAAAGACCAAATAGGTCATGGAAGACCAGACCTAATAACAACAGCATCCCAATAGACAATGCCAATACCTAAGAGGCTTTAGAGGCTAATTTTTGTGGGGCTCAAAATTCATGCCAAGGCAATGAAGGGTACATAAATAGTTCCCATGATCACTATATCTAGAATCTAGAGGAGCCCCCAGTGCAATTTAATGCCATGATGTTTGATTCTTCTGAGTCTGGAAAGGAGGGAGACTTTGATGCCTCTATGGAAGAAGAGGAACTTGTGTTCCCTTCCAAAGGGAGAATGAGCCTGAATACTCCAAAGTACAAGCCTTCCAGAATGATCAACAAAACTCATACAACCTTCAGCGCAAAAAGGAACCCCTCACCAATGGTATACCTCCAGGAAAACAACCAACCCCACCGGATCCTCAGGCTAGTAACAACCCCATGCCTCCTAAAAGTCTAAATACTCCTACACCCCCTACATCAAGAACATATGTTGGCTACAGAGGTGTGGCCTGGTCAAGTGACAAGTATAGCACGGTTGTTGAACTAAAGAAAACCAAAGTGAACATATCTATGTTTGAATTACTGCAAGTTGCCCATCCCAGAAGGAGGCCCTTTTAAAATCTCTAGACAATTCAAAGCCCAGTCCATCAACCAGTAGTACAAGCACACCTATGTCCAATATACAGACAGCTGAGGCTTTCCCCACAATGTACAAAGATAGGATGGAGGTCCCACCATTCTTACTCAGGTTACAGATGTTTGGAAAGAACCTACACAATTGCCTGATTGATTTGGGAGCTTTGTGCAACATCATGCCCCTGTCCATTTTCCAAAAGTTGGGGATGGTGCCCCAAATTACAAACCGAGTGGTCATACAATTAGATAAGACCAAGGTCAAAGTGATTGGTGTGCTCAAAGATGTCCACATTAAATTGGTGGAAGACCCTAGGATACAAGAACGCATAGACATACATATAGTAGACATACCCAAAACTTATGGGATGTTGTTAAGTTGAGAATGGACCAAGTGCTTAAGAGGGTGGCTCTCCACGGATTTTACCCAGCTATGGCTACTATAGAGAGGTTTGAACAACCAAATCAAGATAGATGGAGATCCTAAACCAAGGATAAATTTAAGATACCCCCCTCTAAAAATATATATAAAATCCTGGTGAATCTTTCATTTTATTTTTTAAAAAATTAATTCCTATTGGCGAATCTCTCAATTTTTTGGGAAAAAAAATTATTTGTATTGGCGAATATTTTTTAATCACAATTTTTTTGTAGAAAATATTGGCGAATCTCAAGGAATAACCAAAATTTCATTAATGACCATGGAAAATAATTATATTTAAAGAAAAAAGAGTTCTTATAGAAAATTATTAGGCTAACTATGAAAATATTTGATGGGTTTAAGGGAACTCTATAGTATCTAG
>MU227576.1:2072997-2120497 GCA_018584345.1 Thuja plicata | reverse complement strand
AACATAGTAGGTGTAGCTAAAGGATACAAGATTGATCTTTCATGCAAGTCCCAATTTCTCCATCCTACTTGACATTTACGTCATAGATCTCCCTGCTCTATTTTCCATATGTCTGTCAAGGGAATTCACAGCCAAGATAGGAGGCTATCTTTCTTCTGACTAGTCTCACATGCTTTTCCATACTAGGTATGGAACCAAGGTTACCATCAATTATGAATCATTGGAAGAACACCATATAGAGCCTTATATGTCCAATGTACTCAATGCAAGCTATCTTTCACTTGACAGTAATGACTTCCCAATCATTAGAGAAATAAACACTAAAATAGAAGTTATCACATATATCTATCTAGATGAATTGGAATCTGAAGGAGATTTAGAGGCCCAAGCCAATGTTATTTGGGATGCTGGTTTGGGAAACTATTTGATACAAGAGAAAGGTTGATTCATATTGCCAAATCTTTTCAACGCAGACACTGAATCAGAAGATCAAAGCGATCAAGTTTGGCAGCTATTCTTTGATGGTGCTAGAAGAAGACATGGCTCTGGTGGTGGTGCTATGCTAATCTCTCCAAAGGGGGAAAATATTATACAAATTTTAGATTCTTCTTTTCTTACACTAGCAACACTGTTGAATATGAAAGTTTAGTAAATGGATTGGAGTGAGCTAGAAAGAGAGGGATCAAAGCTCTAAAGGTGCATGGTGATAGTGAGTTGGTAGTTAGCCAAGTAAGAGGGATAAGTGAAATGAAAAATTATACAATGAGAGCATACAAATATCTATTTTGGGATGCAATTGAAGATTTCAATGCTTTCAACATTATTGCTACCCCTAGAAAATTAAATCAGAATGCAGATAGACTAGTTGTTGCTGGATCCCAATATGACATTCCTAATATAATTTCAATGAATAAAGATCAACCACATATCAAATTCATTGTTCCGCCTTCTATCCCTGGTAACAATGTTAATTGGAAAGTGTTTGACAGTGGTATGAAAATTCTACATTTTTTGTTTGAAGAGGATGTTTTTTCAGTGCATTATCAAGATAGATTGATGCAAAGATATGGTGATCAAGTGGTACAACTTAAATAAAATAAGATACCTAAAGGTCTTCTCACCTTGGAATCTATATTGAATAGATATGACCAAATGAAGAAGAGAAAAACTAGCCTGGTAGTTTAGCAAGAACACTATGCTGACTTAGAGTTGGAGCTAGGTAAAATTTTGAAGTTTGTAAAGGTTAAAACTGATTCAAAGAAATGAGCTTATGCCAAATTATTTCATGAATTCAGTGAAATTGTTTCTTGGAAATATGAGTATCTTAGAGGCTTTGATCCTTCACTTGATCAGCATACCATTTAATTAGAGCCAAATGATAAGCCACTTAGACAGAAGAAAAGGCCTCTCAATCCCAAAACTTGAGCCAATCATGCACAAGGAAATCCTCAAATTGAAAGAGAGTGGTATCATTTAACCCATAAAGAATACTAGTTGGGTTTCCAACCTTGTTCCTGTCAGGAAAAATAATGGGGAGTTGATACTATGTGTTTACTTTAGGGATCTTAATAGGGCATCCCTAAAATATCATCATCCATTTCCATCTATGGAGAAAATCCTACAATGTGTCTCTAGATCAGAACACTTCTCATTATTGGATGGCTATTCAAGAAGAATGTGGTGTTTTGCTAGATCAAAGAAGGAAAGGCTAGTTTTCAAGCCATTAAAGAGGCTTTGACAGAGGCTCCTTCCTTGTTAAATCCTGATTTCAACAAAGATTTGATTCTATATTCTTATGGAGACTCTAATGCTATATCTGCAATGTTAACTCAGAAAAACTCTGAAGGGTTGGAGAAGCCTATTTCTTTCTTTATCAAAGGATTGGAAGAGTATGAACAAAGATATTCTTTTGTGGAGAAACATGTACTTTTTGTGGTGAAGAGCCTAAAAAGGTTTAGATATCTATTGACTCACAGCAAGGTACAATTAAGAGTCACTCATCCAAGTATCAAGGAGTTCCTACTTTCTAAGGACCTACATGAGAAAAGGGCTGGTTGGATCACTGGATTCATGGAATATGACATTGTTATCCAAGTCACCAAGTTAGTCAGAGGAAGAGGACTTTGTGAACATTTGACAAAGGATGAGGTCTCAAGAAATCTAGAGAAAATGAATGCATCCTTAGTTGTGCATTCAATAGAAGAACATGCCAAGGCATCAGGTTGGTTGCCTAACATGGTTCCTTTTTTGAAGACAGGAGAGTGTCCTATAGATTTGGATTCAGAAAAGAGAAGGTATTATAGATTACAATCTATCCCCATTGTGTTGATTGATGAGATCCTCTTTAGGAAGGATCATAATGGTGTTCTCCTGAGATGCATAGATTCATAACAAGTAGCAGGTGTCCTAGATGAATTTCATGATGGACCTTCTTGAGGTTGTTTCTCTCCTAGGAATATTTCTTTTAAGATTATGAGGCCTAGATACTATTGTCCATCTATCTTCAAGGATAGTCATGATCATGTAATAAAGTGCATGAAGTGTACCATGTTTGCAGGAAAAGAAAGACTTACAACTATGCCCCTTCAACCAATCACAATAGATCAACCTTTCAAAAAGTGGGGCATTGACTTCATAGGCCTAATTAATCCTCCATCTAGTGCCAGCCATAAATGGATAATTACTGCAATTGAGGTTGTTGCACTAAAAGAAGCAAATGAGAGTGTTGTCCTAGGCTTTTATGAAGACATAATCCATAGATTTGGGAACCTAGACTCTATCATATCAGATAATGCACTTGCATTTACAGGTCTAAGAGTGACTGAATGGGCAGTCAAGAATGGTATTTATCTGAATACTAGTTCCAACTATTACCCTCAGGGTAATGGTCTAGCAGAGTTTATAAATAAGAACCTGATAAGAATTGTCAAGAATAATTTGCAAAAAAATAAGAGAGATTGGCACTCTAAGCTCAGATCTTCCTTGTGGTTAAATAGGATAAACCCAAAGAAAATCATTGGGAATTCTCACTATATGCTGGTATATGGAAAAGAAGCTAAGTTGTCCATTTCGACAGAGTTGCCAACTTTAGACCTTGCTACCCAATTTGTCCTCTTTGAAGAAGACCCTCTACGGGTAAGATATGCCCAACTTATGGAGTTGGAATAAATTAGAAGAAAATCCATGCAGACTATGGAAATTCAGAAAATGAAAACTAAGAGAAGCTTTGACAAGAGATTCATAGCTAGAAATTTCAAATTTGGGGATATAGTCCTCAAATGGGATGAATACAGATCCAAGCTTGGAAGACATATAAAGTTTGATCCCTTTTGGGGTGGACCATTTATAATCACTTAGTACAAGGAACATAATGCATTTCAACTCTCAACTCTTGAAGGAGAGGCATTGCCAATAGCAGTCAATAGTTTTCACCTAAAACCTTGTTTTGAGGTTTTCCCAGCTCTGTAGTTAATTTCCTGCTTTCTCCTGCTCTCTAGGTTGGTTTCCTTCTTTCCTCAAAGTGCTTGTGCACAGTTTGTTGTTCCCCTTCCTAGTTTCAATCCTCCTTCCCATAGAATGTTTTGTGATAATGATGACTCATATTCCCAATAGATGTCAAGAGGCCATTGGTTTCATGTCTAGCAAGCTGACATCCAACATAAATTGCCAAAATTTTACCCAAATTTCCCATTTGATGAGAATTATGGCTACAAGTGGAGGAAAATGTGGCTCCCACGATGGTAGAGTCCAACTTGTGAGATTTTGCGAATGTTTCCTAGGTCTTGACCTTGTTCTTTGTATTTTGTAATCCCTCTGGTTTATCATTGTTCATGAAAAAGACCTAAGTGCAGAAAACCCTATGTATTTCATGGGAAATCCCTAGTTCTCTTCATCATAATTTATTTCCTCATTACCTTTTCCAAGTGACTTAAGTTTCCTTTTAGTCATGTGCGCATTATTCCTCTTTATTTATCTCTTAGTCATAGAAAGGAAACATAATATTCCATATTACTTTGCAACTTTGATTTGCCTTCAGTCACACGATCTCATTAAGAAAAGGAATATCCTATCAAGTCATTTAGATTTCGCATGGGCCATAGATCAAATTTTCCATCTTATGGCTATCGCATAATCTCACATCAAAAAGGAATATGCTTAAATCTTTCTGAGATTTAGCACTAGCCGTGGATCAGTTTAAGTTAAGATTCTAATCATGTGGATGGTGCTCAATCTCAGGATAAACTCAATGGTTAAGTTTGTCTTCAGTGACTTCAAGACTCATTTTATCTCACAAATCATAATAAACTCAGGATTTTAAGTCTAGTTAGTATCTTCTAAGCCGCGTAATCACTAAAAGATATTAGGGTTAAGTATTTCCTTTCGAGATTTCATGCCAGTCGTCAATTGCATTTAGATCCTATAGTTTGCACTAAGTCTCCAGAGAAATTCAAAAGGTCAACAAGTTAGCGATATTTCATGTGGGCCATCGATGAAAAGATAATATTACGGTAGTCGCTAAGTCTTGTGATGAAACCATATTAAACAAAATGATCAGAGATTGCGAGAATACTCAGTCACCAAGTCTTTGAATGAACCCAGGTTAAAAGGGTAAAGTGAAGTAAAGATCAGAGTTCACAAATAATTTGATCAGTGTCATTGAGTATGTTTTGATCTCATGGTGGTTTCTTAATCTCATAAGGAAAAGGAATATTCTCCTATGGTTTGGAGATTAAACGCAGATCGTAGATCTTAGATTTGATCCTTTGGTGGTCATGCAACCTCGTTATAAACTCAGAGTTAATGGAATGATTTAGTAACTCAGTGACATGAAGGATTCAATAATGTAGGGGTTAGAAATGAGTCAAAATTAGAGCTAGAGATGAAGGTCGATGACTGTGTTTTAAATGAGAGATCAAGTATTTTCTCAGCCATTGATGCAAGTACCCGTGCCACCTGTGACCGTTAACATTTAAATATTCAAATATTCAAAAGATCAAATCTTAGAGTTCATAGTGGTGGCGTGGTTTTTCAAGATATAGATAGAGGAATGGTTCAAGCCAACTTATCAGGATCACATTTATGGCAATGGGAAAGATATTCAAGACTGTATCCAATCGACTAAGATATTTCCAAAATGCATTATGAGAAGAATTGACAGTCTTAGGGTTTCTGAATTGTTTAAGAAAATCTATTGTAACACTAATTATGATTGGTGGATTGACTCTTGAGCCTGCGTTCTAGAGGTTCATGTACATAAGTATTTTTAGAAGCTTTTAAAGCTTAGAGGGAACTTCTCTAGAAGAAGTAGCTTTTTCTTATTTAAGAATAGTTTTCCAACAGATGCAAGCTTTATGTGGCATTTTCTCTGCCCTCAAGTTTTCTTTGTTGTAACTTCTCATTGAATTCCAAATTATGTATGAGCTTTTTGTGGCATTTTATTCACCCTCAATTTTTTCCTTGTCTATACTTCTCTTACGAAATATAATATAGTAGCTTATGCTAGAGAAATCTTGGAGTTCCTGAGCCTTTCTTTCTTTTAGCATCTTTGTGTACTAATGTGTATGATTTGATTTAGATAATCTTGTGGATTTTGTTCATCCTTGGTTATTTTGTCTCATTCCTATACCTATTTACTGGAGTGAATGTCTTCTTGCAAGTCACAGTCTTTGTCTATTTCCTTGGGAAAGTTATTGTTTGTGGAATCTTTCCTTCCCGTGAATAGTCTCTTTCTATTTGAGACCTCTCTGTGAAATACTTATGCAAGCCTATTTAGAAATATTATGTTCTATTAGATCTAAGAAATTTTATGCTAGTTTGGTCATTGTGTTATGGTTCATGTTACCTTCGGTGCATAATCTAGTAGGATAATTTTCTTTTCAGTCATTTTCTTTCAAGCAGTCCTTCTATCCCTTTTCCCCCAAGTTTACTTTTCATGTCAAAAGAGAAGATTAGGTGATTATCCAAGAGGAACCGGCCTAGAACCTGGAGGCTTCACTTAAGTTAGCAAAGGTCCCACATTCTAGAAGTGATTCCCATGTTATAAAAAATTTCTCGGCTCAAGTGCTTGGTAGGGTGCAAAATTTAGTATATAACAGTTATTTAAAATTTTTATTTTATATATTATTTTTTTTATATTAATTTTATTTAATTTGTTTAATATATATTGAATTTTATTTAACATTAATATATATATATAGTTGTATTATTATTTTTTAGGTTATTTGTTTTTAATGGTTTTTTGTTAACATATAGTTTTATTTAATTATTAAATAGTATTAATATTTTGAATATTAATATCTATTAATAATGTTACATTTATATTTTCTATCATGTTGTAATTATATTTTTATTTTTGTAATTATTAAATAGATTAATTTATGTATGTTAAGTTTCATAAATTATTCTATAGGGGCTTTAATTAGCATTTCCTTGGAGAATGAATTATAATATGATTATTAATTTTGTTGGATAACTAATTTGCATAATGTTTATTATAAATTATTTTATCACTGAGTTTTGATTAGTTCTTTCTGAAATTGTGTTTATCGTACCATGAGGTGTTTTTGGGTGATTATTTGAATTGTGTATTCCTTTTTGTTAAGAAATTCTATCATTTTGGGTATCTATTGGGAATACTTGACTTTTAGGATGTGAAACCAAAGGTTTTAGGATGTAATTCTTTATGATATCTTGTGTGATTTTTAGTGCATTTTTCTATGATGTCAATTTTGGTCTCGATTCCTTATACCCAACCTGGTTTGTCTAAACTATCTTATGTGATCTTATGAGAGTACTTTCACTTGTTATGGTTAATTGAGAACTAGTGAGTTCCTTTATGGAAAGGAAGCAGTTAGAGTTTATGATATACCTTTATGATATTGTTATGAGCCTAGGTAGGTTAACTGAGTGTATAGAGGGGAAGTGGCTTGTAATGGGGGTCGGGGCTCTAAGTGGCTACTAGGGTAACTCATTGCAAAGTTACTTAATAAGTGGAAACATGAAACATTAAAGGGGTTTTAAAATGAACTAATAAGATGTATGAGTCTCTACCCATGTCATGAGTGTTTTTAAAGGCTAGGATGGGAGTTAGGATCCTTGTCTGCATGAAAGGATTACTGAGCCACATAGAGTCACTTGGGGGCCAGGGTCCAGGGAGGACTAATAGGGTAACTCAAGGGTATACGTATGTGATGACACTTCCCCATATATAGCTTAGGTTATCCTATGTGTGTCGGCTACCTCTGGTATTGTGTAGATCTCATTATTGTGTACTAGAAAGCTTCTAGGATCTTCCTATGCATTTCTTTATGATGTCTTGTAGACCTTTGTTGTTGCCTTCTTATTGTATACCTATGTGAGTGGGCCTTTTATTATCTCCTCAGAACGGTGGGAGTGGACCTTTGGTTCTACAAGGTTGGGTGGTAGTGATTCTTATTACCATTGAGATTCTATGTTCTTCTTCATGCTCGGGTGATCCTTGTTGCAGTTCTATCTTCTTATTCTTCTGGAAACTTGTTCAGTTTCATGAGTTGTATATTTGTAACATATGAGTATATTGGTTAACATCCTTTCAGAGGATGTATTGTATTGTATTGTTATGTTTTATTGTATACCCTATGAATTATGTAGTGGATATCGATTCCATTGTATACCTTGAGTATCAGATGTATATGTGGTCTTATTATATGAGATGTATATTATGGATTCAATTGATGTATCTCTTATGTTAGTTCTTTATAGTTTTACTTCATAGATTAGTTTTCTTAAGTAATTCTACATCAAGGAAACCTCAAGATTTGTAACTTTTGTTGAGTTGTATTTATGTGTATGTCATGTATCTCATTGTATTTCTTCCACTATTATCATTATTGTTTGTAAACATTTTTTTAAAAAAATTATCCTGTTAACTTAGTGGCATGTTTAGGTTTATTCTCATGGGTTCCCTGGCAGGGCATTACACACACGATACCTATAACAAGTAAATATAAATTAAAATTGATTAAATATAATCCAAGATCCCCAATCCATGCTCACAATCCATAATACACACTTGATATTTGAAGTCAGACCCAAATAGGTCTCCTCTATAACACACGCTACAGATGACATCACCAAGAGTCCTAAAACCTATGAAAAATAAAAAACCTTCCTTAACATGTCTTCTACCATCCCTTAAGCTTGCATAACTTAAATCCACATAGCACATAAGTTATACTCAAAACACAGATACTAACTCTGTCAAAGATCACTGTCACCGTCCAGTACCTAGTCTTCACTAAAACATTTATAACTCATCCATCAGAAAATATTAAGCCATACAACCTTAGGAATAATATCACAACATATCCCTATACACATCACCATCTTCTCTTATTCTAAATCAATCGTATAGTACCCATACACTCTTGTCAATCATCAAGCAATAGTAATAACTAGTCTATTATGCCTCCATAGAAACATATGTTGACATTAGTGACAAAACATGAATGTGAACAACAACATCAACAACCAATTCCAACAATATTCACTTACTTTGTATCATGTAGGTTGTAACCATGATTTTCTTGACTCTACTGCTTTGATTATACATAAATGTGTGTTAACCATAAAACATATCTCCTTCTCATATTTATTTATAATGTGTAGTAGTGTTTGATATCTCTCATGCATCTTAGTTTGATATTCATTAAAATAGCTTCACATTCCAGTACTGAAATTTCTTCCCAATTGTGCAATATATCTATTGATCTAAATAATAACTAGTTCATTTATTGTCCCATTCACTGTACCTATTCCTAAAAAATAATTTTGTGTATAGAAAAAAATACATACCAGTAGTGGTCAAAAATCCAATCCTTGTTTTTTAATCTTTCTAAGATTCAACATTAATTGCGCAATCATCAATTCTGCTAGATCGTATCTCTTTCCTTCTGTGAAAATATCATGTACAACTTGCAATGCTCCTTCATATATAGCATCTAATTGATTTTATTGGTAGACTTTGTATCCCATAACCATAGCAGCAAACTTCATCTCTTTGTCCAAAATAGTGCTCGCAACATAAGTTTTCTATTTAGGCTTGTATCTAATTATACCTTCAATATATGTTTTTGCATCCAATTCCTTCACACATTTCCTTCCATTGACCGATAGTCCAATTACTGCATTTATCATTTTCTTAGTGATCTCAAATTTTTTACCTTCTCCTAGCCAGATATAGTCTCCATGTACTCTTGTCAATATACATTTTATCCATTCTACTTCAAAGTTCTTAGGCATGTGAACGATATGCATTAGCCCTTTTTTCTCCAAATGTCCATACTCTTCCTTCAAAATTTCATAGTCTCTATAAATTTCCTTGTATTCTTCATTGATGTCTTCATCTCTGATCTCATTCTACTTGAATTGAATGTATGCTATGACATCATCTGTCAAGATAACTCTAGTTTGTGTTCTCCATCATGCTCCAGCTTTGTTTACTTATGTAGATTTCAATAATGTCAATTGATATTTAGGTTCCTCCTCTTGTGATCCTTCAATTAACATAATCTTCTCTTTGATATTATCTAATCTCAAGATATTGATCATCTACGGTTTACTTCTTAATCCACTCTGCTAATAGATCCTCCATGTAAAATGTGTTGGAAATATTCGCTTAGGATTGATTTCTCATTTACTTTTCAAAATGTAACTTTCATAAGATAGTTGTTGTTATATATATATATAGACAAGGTTTCCAATGTGCTCTTTTTACTAAAATCTTATTGTAGGCCAATAGTGTACATTTTTGTACCAATAGTAACATGAATTAATTGATAATATCATACTAATACTTTCACATTTCCTAATTACTTATTGCATCTATATATGCTATTTGAATGTTCTGGCTCATACTTATTCTAAGGGATTGAATGATAATTCCAATAAAGTTTCAGAGTCCCTAAGCAATTACTTACTTTCTTAGTTGGTAGATTAAATCCCTATGTCATTCAACACAGGGGCTTCCATTGATTTTCCCTCAGACTCCTTCTTTACCCAGATACTTTTCATTTCCTCTCTAACTTGTTCCTAATCAACAATTCATTTTCCTCTTGTATCTTTGTCATTGTTAGTAGCAAACCGATATCTACAGTTGTAGGCTGCATGTCCAAATTTTGAACAAATATAACATGGTAGTGCAAATGGTCTCCATGCTTTGGTTCTAACTGCATTGTTTCATTTTTTGCATTCTGATATTTGATGTCCTAATCTTCCACATTTAAAACATGTAACTAAGTTGTTAGCTTTTGTCCTCTGATAGTGTACCATTTTCCTCATTGTTAGTGTTCGAGTTCTCACTCTTCTTCTTTATGTTGATAGTGATTACTCTTATAGAAATATCCATTAAATTTTCTCTTAGATGATCTAGTGATGATTTTATATTTACATTCATATGGTCTATGTCCAAACTTGTTGCAGTTATAACAGTAACCATTAAGAGATGTATTCTCAGTAGGACTTACTTTCGTGCTTTGACAAACGTTTGTTATGTGACCATATTTTTCACATTTATAACAAGTATCCATATAGGGTCTCTTACCTTGTAATTCACTTAGTTCTTCAGCAGTTTGTTGTCAATATTTTGATGATTCTCCAATTTCCATAGTGTTTTTTGGTTTTCCCTTATATTTCGCTAGTTCATCAATATTCTACATGCTTTGTGCGAGTCTTGAATTGATTTATTTTTCATCTTTCAAGTTGTTCTTCAGATCTTCATTCTCTTGTTTTAGCTTCTTAATTTATGCTTGTAGCTCTAAATTTATGTCACCAGTACTTTCTATTAGTTCCCTCTATGTGTGAATCTCTTTGTGTTGTCTATCCAGTATTAGGTCTTTTCCAACGATTGTTTCTTCAACATCTCTCTTTTCAGTTTCAATAATTTCTTTACCACATTTGACATTTATCATTTTGTCCAGCATTCATGTCATCCGTAAGGCTTGTTCTTCCTGTTCTTTCTTCATCAGATTGATTTGATCAATTATTTCACCATTCTTTCTTAATAGATTAGCAATAGTAGCATCAGCTTCTTCAAAATTTATACTTTCCTTCAAATAACTTTTCAAGGTCATTAAGGCTCATATTCTATTATTCATTTAATTCCTTCCTCTTTGCAAATGATTCCCTTATCTTTTCTTTCATGTCATGGATCTATTCACTAGAATCTTCAAGTGCATCCTCTAACTCTTTATAATACTTATAGCTTTCCATTATCCCAAATCTACTCAAAGTTGTTAAACTTTCCTTCTAGAGAACCATATGCTCTAATACCAATTGTTGGAAAGATCTAGGTAAGAACTAAGAGGGGGGGTGAATCAGCTCCTTCAAATAATTCTCTATTTTTCAATTTATTTCAAAAATTAACATATTATGCTCATCGATACCAATAGCATATCTATATTTCATCGATACCGTTAACTTATCTATCTTTCACCGATAACCCTTTGCATTGTAAACTGATAATTCATAACATGTAAATTAAACATTCATTCAACACATAAAATTTTAAACACTTAACAAAATATTTTGGTATCATAGAAAACACTTGGTGAGAGGGAAAAATTGTAGTGTGAATGACACCCACAACTCATTACTGCAATAATAAGGTGCCCGGTTAAGATTTAACAACAGTTATCATCTTCTGAAAGATTTACCCTATTAGGAGTAACTATTACCCTGTTAGGAGTAACTAAAGTCCTTTTAAGAATACTCTATGAAGATATTTTATCTCACTTATACAGTGTTTGCCTTGTTAAAGGATTTACAATGAACTCCTAATTATAACTTCTAAGTCTTGTTAAAGACTACCCATTTACAGGATTTCACAGTCTTGTTACTAAACTGTTAGGAATAAATCAACAAGAAATTTGACCTGTGAATGCTTTCTCCCAAATATTATCAGATCATGTTATGCTTTGTTCATTTCTTTCTTCTCACCAATCTACACTTCATTGATATTCACTCCATACTCTGCATTGTATCTTCTTTTTCATACATACATTTGTATGTCTCTCTTCTTCTCTTCCTCTTTGGTATCCTTATAAAATGATTTGACCTAATCCCTAAAATCCTAAAGTTAGATTGAATTATCATAACTTCATCATCTCATCAGGTGCATCATGATTTTCCTTTTATCTGATAGGTGTTGGCTTCTGATAGTTCCTTCGCTAATAAACTTTACCAATAACCTAAACTTTTCTAATAGTTTTCTCCACTTGATGTAAGTTTCCAGTAATGACAACCTTAGTAATATTTGTGTAATCTGGTAGAGGATATTGTCAAGTAAAATTCTATTTGTCTGGTACTGCTCATAAGTTGTCTTTGTGGTTTTGATTAGTTGTTTAATATCATCTTTACACTTTATGATGTCATTAATGTCATTAATCATTGGTGTGGCATTAATGTTTGGTTGTAGTAATCATAGAATTCTATGATGATGATTTATGAAAAAGATTTGAAAATTTTCAACTGTGAAGGTTATTAATCTAGTACAAATACCTCTTAGTTTATGCAAAATTATTTTTTGGGTTTCTTGCCACTACTTTTGGTAATTCCTCTATTGCATTTAGAGACAAGTTTTATTCTCTGACATGTAGTTTTCTATATTAGACTAGTTCACACTATTCTTGGTATTCTTCAGATGCATTTGGATACAGTGTTGTCAGATAATAATCTTATTCCTTCTTTATAATAAACTATATTTTCTAGTGATATTTGTGGTTCATAAGTGAGCTTTAATGTTTAATACTCAAAATATACAGTTACATTGTGATTTTGTGTATCTCAATGTATTATATTACTTGGGATCATTTTGTTGATCTGGACATATCTCACAAGTAATGTTGGGTTTCTATTTTGGGTCTCACCTTGGTGTGTGGAGATCTACATGCTTCATGAGTGTTTTGGAAGATGTTCCTTGGCCGACTGGTTCTATAAGCTTTAATTTTCCTATTCACACATTACATTTCAAAGATGGCCTTGGTTGATCTGGAGACTGATTGACCTATCTTAGAAGATTATTTTGAGATATATTTGGGTCCTCTCTTTCTCCTAGGGTGGACTGCTTCATGTATTTTGGGTCGGATGAACTATTTTATGTAATAATGTTTTTTCTTTGTTTAGGCTGACTTGATGTAAAGATTTTAATTATACATATTATATTTAAGGAAATAAATTCATGGGTGGAGGTGCATGTAAGTGTGTGGAATAGTGTGGAAAACTAAAAGAGAAAATTATGAGAGAAAGAAGATAACAAGATATACAGTAACCTAAGCATCAAATAGATGCATTGAAAGTTTGAATTTTTTTGTCTCACTATTAGGAGATCCTTATTTCATTTATAAATTTCATGTTGTTGGTTGACAATGAGTCTTCTATCAACTCATTTTATATCTTTCTCTAAAGGTAGTAAACATTAGTTGCAAGTCTTGAGTAGTGAGATCTCTAGAAGTGATCCTAACTCTTTGTAATTGAATATTTATATACATATTGCGAGATAGCTCTCACCATGGTTTTTCCCAGATTTGGGATTTTCACACATATTTTATGTTCTTATGTTGATATTTTTTTAAAATTGTTTCATAACATAATTTGTTATGGTTATGTGAAGTTTAGTAAGATATGAATTATTATTGTTGTCTAGACTGATTCATCCCCCCTCTTAGTCCTATTGTGAGTTCAAAAACCTTTCCCATTGTAATTTTCCAATTGAAAAATCTTAATGTATTGTGGAAGAGGTGTATGAAGGATATAATGAAAATAGCATTGGAATTAGATTATATATGAATCTTGGATTTGGATCGAGTGATGGAAGCCAATTTTTGTTGTAAGAAAAAGACATTTTGTAACAAATGGCTAATGGTGGCCTCAATTGATGAATTAGTTTGTGAATTTTTCTTTGTGATGGAGGATTCAAATTGGAATTATGATATGTGGGTAAATGAGATGGTTAGGAATAAAATCAAAGTTTTTGTGTAGGTGGAACATAAGTATATTGGTATGTCAGATTTCCCCTACTACTAAAATGCATAGCATTTCTTCTAGAAGTAACCATGATGAAAAATAATATAAATTTAGGACTAGACATGAGAATCTCAACATGATTCAAAGGATTTCAATAGCCAAGAACCTCAACAAAACTATCTACTTTCATATTTTTTGCATCCACTATATGAGCTATACCATGTAAAACATCCACAATATGTTCATTATTTTGAATTAGCCTCATAAAAACCTTTAATCAAGGAGATATCCTCTCCAACCACATTCTCTTGACTCACAAATTGTTTAAGGCTTCCAAATGATTTTCAATATCTCCCAATTGTTTCTTAGATAATTATGTAGAAAAGTTATCCTCATCATGATAAGTACGAGGAGATGAGTTCTCAAATATACTGGCATGTTAGGTGTTGAATTAAGAGAAGTAGATTCACCCAAAATCCTTCGGAACATGGCAGTAAAATCATGCTTAGTACCCTTAATATGAAAACCTTGGAAATCCATATGTCTATAACTTCTTCTAATAGAAATATTGGATTCAAAACAATAGGTAATGAATCTCATACATAAGAGAGATAATGCTACAAGAATTGATTACATTTTTAACATGATAAAAATAAATTATAATGAAATAAGTGATTGTAAGATGTAAGATAGAAATAAAATGATTACTTAATCACCTATTTAAGCACTCAAATCACATAATAAATCCAATTATTTAAAACTACGCATAAGTTATCTTTGTGTTTTTTTTTATCATTTTTTAAATATCATCTTTACACTTTATGGTGTCACTAATGTCATTCATACCTAGTGTGGCATCAAGGTTTAGATGTATTAATCAAAGAAAAATGAGATGATGATTGATGAAGAAGATTTTAAAATGTTCAATTGTGTAGGTTATTGACCCTGTACAACTACCTCTTAATGTTTGTAGAATGATGTTTTGGTTTGTTTCTAGTACTTGTAGTAACACCTGTATTTTAGTTGAAGATATTTTTAATTCTTTGAAAAGAAGTGTGCTCTATCAGAATGGTCCAGAGTGTTCTTAGTATTCTTCAGATACATTTGGATATAGTTTTGTTGGATTTTGTTATTAATATTTATTGATCAAATAGTATGGTTTCTAGTGATATTTATGGTTCGCAAATGAGCTTTAAAGTTTTATACTCAATATGTTTAGTTACACTATGTTTATGTGTGTCTGGATGCATTACCTTACTTGGGATTATTCTATTAGCCTGGACATGTCTCACAAGTAATGTTGGGATATTATTTTGGGTCTCACCTTGGTGCATGGAGATTTGTATGATTCATTAATTGGTTGGAAGATGTTCCTTGGCTGACTAGTTCTATAAGCTTTAATTTGCCTATTCAGACATAATATTTTTTGATGGCCTTGATTGATGTGTGGATTGATTGATCTATCTCAAAAGAGTACATTCATATATATTTGGGTCCTCTGTTTCACTTTTGGTGGACCACTTCATTCATATTGGGTTCAAATGACCTATTTTATATAATAATGTTATATCTTGGATGGAGCCAACTTGATGTAAAGATTTTAATGATCTATCATATATTCAAGGAATATAATTCATGGGTAGAGGTGCTTGGAGATGTGCAACAAACCATGGCAAAGTGGAAGAGTGAATTGTGTAAGAAAGAGAAGAGAAAGAATATAAGAGGATACACAGTAACCTGAGAATCAATTACATATACTCAAAGTACGGTTGTTGCTAAATCATTTTGAGGAGATCCTTACTTCATTTCTAAAGTTTATGTTTCTAGTTGATAGTGAGTCTTCTAGTAGATCATTTTTTATTTTTCTCTAAAGGTAGCGAACCTTAGTCAAAATTATTAAGTAACGATCTCTCTCACAGTGAATCTACCTCATTGTAATTAAATATTTATATCCATGTTGTGAGATAGCTCTAACTCTAGTTTTTTGTAGCTTTGGGTTTTCCATGCAAATCTGATGTTATTGTGTTGATCCTAATTTCTAGTTTATTGTTTCATAAAAGATAATTTCTTATGGTGATTTGAATTATATTAAGATCTAAATTCAAATTATTATTGTGTTCTAGACTAGTTCACCCCCCTCTTAGTCATGTTTTGGAATAAGCATATGAAGGATATCACTAGAAAGAGCATTGGAATTGGAGTATATGTGAATGTTGTATTTTGATTGAGAAATGGAAGCCAATTGTTGTTTCAAGGATGAGACCTTTTGTAACAAATGGTTAATGGTGGCTTTAGTGGATGAATAAGATTTTAAAATTTTTTATTTTGTTGGAGGATTCAAAGATGTAGAATTATGATATGTGGGAAAATGAGATGGTTCAAAAGAACATGGAAGGATTTTTCTAGGTGGAACATCAGTATATTAGTGTATAGGACTCCCCCCATTACTAACAAGTGTAGAATTTTATGTAGAAGTAACCATGATGGAGGATGTAGATGGAAGAATAGGTATGGGTACCTCAATATGATTCAAAGGATTTCAATAGCCAAGCACCTCATTACAACTAGTTAATTATATGTTTTTTTCATCCACTATGTGATCTATACCATGTAAAACATCCATAATATGTTCATAATTTTGAATCAAGCTCCTAAAAACCTTTAATAAATAATATTTCCTCTCCACCCATGTGCTCTTGACTCGCAAATTTTTAAAGGATTTCCAATTGATTGCCAAGCTTCCCCAATTGTTTGTTAGAAACCTAAGAAGAAGATTTGTCCTCATCATAAGTATGGGGAAATTAATTATCAATAATTTTAGGCATGGTAGGCTTTGTATTAAGGGAAGTAGATTGACCCAAAACCCTTGGGAATATATTATTCAACTTAGGTTCATTACGCTTAATATATAAACCTTGGAAAACCATAAGTCTATAACTTCTTCTCACCAAAATATTGGATTTTACACAATAGGTAATTATTCTCATACATAAGAAATATAATTCCAAGAGAAGTGATTATGTTCTTAACACAATGAAAAGGAATTATACTTAAATAAGTGATTATAAAATTCAAGATATAAATAAAATGATTACTTAACCACCTATTTAAGCACTCAAAGTGCATAATAAATGTAATTAACGACCCAAACCAAAAGATGCAAGAATAGGACACATTAGGTTCACCAAGATGGAAGGTTAGTGAAATAGGTAGGTAGTCTAATCATGAAAACTATATGTCAAGCCTACTCTTATTCTACCTTGTTTCTACTAGGGGGGTCAACAGTTGATTTAATTTCAAGAAAAAGGAGGTAGGAAAGATTTGAATACAAACTGGTTTTTACAATAGTACACAACATTATTGATTTACTGATTATATTTTATATGAATGTGTTTAATGAAATTAGGACTAGGTAAAAACATGAAACTGAGTAACAATTAGTATAAACCTAGAGAAACAAGTCTAGTGAAGCAATATATAACACAAATATAGAAAGAAGAGTTAGAGAGGAACTTGCTACTAAAGCTTCAAAACAAAATGGTAGGACTAATTCACATAGTCCCATCTTATTGGTATAACAAAAAATGATATCTTTTATGGAGCCAAAATCATAATGGCACTTTCATATATCCTCTATAATAGCTTTGAAAAGGTGCTAGATTGTTTCAATAGCCATGGACTATGTGCAAAAGTTGGAAGTATCCCAATCCTTATTGAATCTTCTTGTTTCACTCCACAACTTATATATCTATAACACTCTATCCCTAGATTTGTAAACTTGTACACATGAAGAAAGAGAGAGATAAAAAGGTTTTTGTAAGTTGTAAGGGACATTCTTCATTCAATCCTTGTGAGGATTCAATCTTCCCTACAACAATAATATCTAAACTAACCATAAATCCAAAGTAAAGAATTATGAATCACAATGATATACCTTCCCCAAAAATTCCCCTTATTTTAAGCCTTCATAAAAGGTAATTAATGCTAGGAAATAATCTATTATATGTCTTCACTCATGGAGGAAACATAAGAACTTTATTATGGGTACCTTCTTCAATTATGAATCTCTTTCTTTGCTATCTTAGAAACAATCAAAAATCTTGCTCAAATATTGATGAGAGAGAATTTGTGATGTGTGGATGTTGAAAATGAGAAGGGAGGGGTATCCTTTTACACTAAAACTATAGGAAATGTTTGAAAACCCCAAAGGAGGCCGGCATTGATAATGTTTCTTGCTCGCCAATATTTGATTGTTGAAATATTTAAAATCAAGCCCTTTTTTGCTAGACACTAGCACTTAGTGCCATGGTCAAGGGGGACTATGAAACCTATCACTATAGTCCACTAGGACTAGGGAAGTAGGTGTCCTATTCCATTCCTAGAGGGTTGGAGTATAGGTTAGATGAACTAGAATAATATTATGCATACAAAATCAAGCTCTAAGATGAACAAGATGACTCTAATCAAGGGGCACAAAATCAAGAACACTAAAGTGAAGGATAGGAGAGAATGTAAATATATGATGATATATTTTATGAAACTAAAAACATAATTCATGTAGTGGTAATATTTGGATATGTGTTTGGTTGTCCTCTTTGATATCTTATTTTTTTGATTACTAATGTGATGGTGAGTTTGCATGCTTCACTAGATCTGGATCTATGAGTTATGTAGGCTATGGATTAACTACACAATTTTTCTTTATGGTATGACTCACATATGGATAATTTATATCCACGAGATTATTGTAGTGTTAATATAGACTTAGTTTGTCTTGTCTATGTTCATTTATGCATTATTATGTTGCATTAGGATAGGAGGATATATTATATAGAAACTTGATTGTAGTTTATAGTTGATGTGTTGATGCCATGAATTTATGTCTATGTTGGTATACTTTGGTTTGAGGTATGGTTAGAATTGCAATTTTTTGCAGTTTCTAGTCTAGATGGTATGAGTAAGGAGTTTTGGTTCCTAGAATAATTTTAATTCATAAATGACACCAAGTGACCCACCTATTTACCTAAAGAGATGTCCACTCTTAAAATTAACAAAAAAATGGACTTGGACCAACTAACAAGGAAGACTCAACCCATTCTACACTTTAGGCTTTGCAAAACCTAGGAGGGTAATCATATGACTCTCATATAATCTCTATACCAAAATTATAATATGAACAAATTTAGCAGATAATCTCATATTAGACTCAACATTAAAAGGAGATACTAAATTGGTGTAAGTAGGGTTAGGGGTTTCTATGGTGTACTTACTAGATTAGATACCCTATTCTGTATAGGACCACAATCATATCCATTCCACTGTCCCACCTAGTTACACCAAGTTAATTGCTTACTAAATAAATGGTTCTATCTTGCTACCCACCTTCCATATTTACAAAAAATGGTTTCTTCTTGATTCATATTTAATGGGGGATGTATTTAGATTTTATTAAATCCCATTTCATCTTCTGATTACAAATCAATTGGGTTTAGTGACCCAAACTATCCACTTTCTCCCAAATAGGGCTACTAGAATTAGCCCTATTTGAGAGGTTTTCTCCCTTTAACTACAAAATCTCCTTAACAAGGTGATAAATGAATTTTATATCTGGATAACCTCTATGGAGACCTACAATATTTTCAAGGTCACAACTCCTCAATCTTTCCATACACTGGAAAGTCACAACTTGGTCTAATAATGAGGATTTCAAGTTGTTTTAGACTATCTTCTCTAGGGTCACTTCAAAACTATATAAAGAATCCACTTGGTAATCCCTCCTATATTATTCTCCTTCACACATCTCCCTAACTTCTTCCAATCTTTTATTGAATCTTTCATTGCATTCAACCCGCTGCCTTTTGCTTTTAACCTCTGATGTTGCCTAGTTGGGTGCTATCAACTCACCTAGGGCATCATGTTAAAAATGCCAAATCTTATTTCTGGGGCCCCTTCTCCTGCACACAATATATAATACAAGCCCACTCCCATATACCAAAAATCTATAAAATTTCTATGGTGGGATAGGGAGTGGCAAGCACATCTCCATAAATTGCTCAAACTGGGGCAGCAAACTGCTTAGACACAAAAAAAAAATTAAAACCTATCAAAATGACATCTTCCTAAATTTATTATTGAATTAAAAATGTATGAATTTAAATTAAAAATAAGGATCTAAGGTTATATCATGGATTTCAATCCATTAACCTCTTCGTGCAACCAAAAAGTAGCTCAGAGACTGTCCACTGTGACAGCAGAATAACACTACACAAAAGCTCTTCAAAGCATGAGAAGATGACCTCCTTTCAACTAGAAATATAAATGAAAAAGAATTAAAAGAAAATGGAGAACACTAAATGAATACTAAAACATATTTTTTAATACATTTTATCCTCCATGCAAGCGAATGACAGTGACACTGTAAAACTATAAAAAGTGTGACGGTCATAAAGAAAATCCTTCAAAACATGATTATGATGGACTCAAATCTAACCTTGGTGTGAAGATAAAATGTGTACCCCTACAATATGAACCAGGATAAATAGATAAAATGAGGTTTTTCTCCCTCTTTCACATACATACAATGAAAAATCACAAAAACAGTGATCTTTCTCAAAAACTCAGAATTTTCATTAATGCAAACTTCTTCTTCTTGGTTACATATCATTGCTCATGGTTTTGGATAGGTTTTAAAAATCCTAAGTAACCTCCAATAATGTATTGAGATGTTAAAAACATCATTTCTTCCTCCAACTCGGTCTGCAACATATTCTTCAAAACTGTCATGCAAAATCCAAAAGTTGTCATAGCAACTTTTTGTCTTTTTGTCTTTTTCAACCATGTAGGACTTGGGATCTTCCTTGGGTTTTTATTAAGGCATATTAATGATTTATAATCATGATTTATCCTCTCAAAAAAAATTCTTCTCTCTTTTTCCATTTTTAGCACTTTTTGGCCAAGTTGACAACTTTGGCAAGAATTTACAACTTTTGCAATATTAAGACAACCTTTGAGGTTTTATATTTGAATGTTTTGATATGAAATATAACCATCCTTAAAAATATTAAAACATAACCTAAGCTAATACAATTCCTCTTTTCACTCTAGGACTCATTTATGCAACCTCTCCTTGAAGGACACACAAAACAACTCTTAAGCAAACTATCTAGTCATTGATTGACCTACTCATATCCATCTTAGGGAAAATAAAGAAAATGACCTTATAAGGTCCACACAACTCTCCTTACTTGGATAGAGTCAGTACATTCCATAAATCAAATAACAAAGCAAGAAACATAGGGGTTAAGCTAGGTGTTCTCCTGCACCATACTTCCCCAAACAAAAGAAAGGTTAATCCATCCTTGGATTGAGCATGTTTAGGTCAATGCCCAAAATTTTGAACTCTAATTCTCTGATCCAAGTAGCATCAGCATCTTCTTTTTCATACCATTTGACAAGGTGCTCCATGTAGTCTTTGTTCCTAGCCTTCTTGTAGACCCTTGAGTCTAGTATTTTTTCAACTGTCATAGATGGAGTAGGGTTTAAGTTCAGATATTTCACCTCTTGTATTACCTCTTGAAGGTTCTGATCAACATCTTTAATGGGTCCTTTGTATGCTACCAAATCTTCAATGTTAAAAACCGGTGACAACCCAATGTCTTCAGGAAGCTCCACCTTGTATGCATTGTTGTCATACTTTGCAATTATCTTACATCGACCCAGCCTCTTCATCTATAGCTTTTAAGGAACACATTTTTGCAGCCTATGTTTGTTCAAGTGTACCATCACAAAGTCTCCAATATAAAAATGAACATCCCTCTTTGTTGCATCCACCTTTGTCTTCACCTTTTTAGCATTGTCAATCAAGTTCTTTCTCACACACTTTCATGGACTTCTCTCATTGAATGAGAAAATTCCTCAGCATATCCACTACCATGAATTCCTTCCTTCAATTCTCTAAGTTCAAAAATCCCTCTTGGGTGAAAACCATAAATAATTTCAAAAGGACTCTTACCAGTTAATTTGTTCACTGTATCATTGTATGCATATTCAGCTTGTCTAATGAGTTGGTCCCATGTTTGACCATACTCCTTTGTGAGGCATCTCATCAAGTTACCAAGACTCCTATTGACCACCTCCATTCGGCCATCTGTCTGTGGATGATAGGTAGATCCAAATGACAAGTTAGTGATAAGCTTTTTCCATAAGGTCTTCCAAAAATGGCTCATGAACTTGGTGTCCCTATCTGAAACAATACTAAGTGGGAGTCCATGGATCCTCACCACTCCACTGAAAAAAATTAAGCAGTGTTACAAGAATCATAAATAGTCTTACAAGGTATGAAATGAGTCATCTTTCTAAATTTGTCCACAACATAAATATTGTCATATCCTTGCCTTGTTCTTGGAAAACCAACTATAAAATCCATGCTTATGCATTCCCATGGTCTAGTTGGGATTGGGAGTGGCTAATAAAGACCCACATTAGAAGATGTGCCCTTTTATTTTTGACACACTACACAACTCTCAACATATTGTCTAACATCTCTATTCATTCTAGGCCAAAAATAGAACCTACTGACTATCTCTTGAGTCTTATTAACTCAAAAATGACCACTAAGTGATCCATTATGTTTTTCCTAAATCAAATTCTCTCTCATAGACCCTCTAGGAACACAAAGATGACCTCCTTTAAACAATAAATCATTCTGAAAAGTATATTCAGAAAACTCACCATGAAAGTTGTTTTTAAACTCCTTGCATACCTTGTAGATTTGGGAAAATATTCATCTTCAGCATATAGGTCTTTGAATCTATCAATACCTATGCTTTATAGTTGAACTTCTTGGACTGTGAGCAGCCTTCTGCTCAATGCATTAGCAAACTTATTTTGTACTCCTTTTTTAAGCTTGATATTGAAAATGTAGGCTTGTAGATACTCCACCCACTTCATGTGTTTGCTAATAAGTTTGTCCTGAGAGTTAAGGAAGCTGAGAGATTGGTTATCAGTATATACTATGAACTCCTTTGGTAGAAAGTAGTGCATCCACTTCTTGAGTGCTTGGACTAGAGCATACAAATATAAGTCATAAGAAGAGTACTTATTCTTTGCATCATTTAGCTTCTCACTATGGAAAGCACTGGTCTTCCTTCTTGGCTTATGAAAGTCCCAATGGCCACATTACTTGCATCACATTCTACTGTAAAAATCTTATCAAATCTTGGAAGAACTAGAGTAGGAAACTCCGCTATTTTCTCCTTGAGTATTTCAAAACCTTTCTCAACTTGTGGTATCCATTGGAACTTTGTCTTCATCCCACCTCTAATGGTGTCTAACATAGGTGCACAAATCCCACTGAAATGTTTAAAGAACTTTCTGTAATACTGAGCGGGACCATGAAAACTTCTCACCTTAGTTGCAGCCTTCGAAGTAAGCCAACTTAGAATGGCATCCACCTTTTCTTGATCCATTTTGAGGTCACCCTAAGACAAAACAAAACTGAGATATACAAGCTCCTATTTTATGAAGTCACACTTCTCCAAATTGATCATTATCTTTTCATCATCCAATTTCTTGAAAACAATTTTCAAATTCCTAATATGCTCCTCCTTAGTTTTGTTGAAAACTAATATGTCATCTAGGTAGACAACAACAAAGTTACCAATGCATTCTACCAATACCTCATTCATAAGCCTCATAAAAATTGAGGGAGCATTACATAAACCAAATGGCATTATAATCCATTCATACAAACCTTTTGTAGTTTTGAATGTTGTCTTCCCTTCATCTCCTTCATTTATCTTGATTTGGTGGTAGCCACTCTTAAGGTCAATCTTGCTGAAGTACTTTGTGTCCCCTAAACATTCCATTAGGTCTTCAATTCTAGGTATTGGGAACCTATACCTAATGGAAATTCTATTAATGTCTCTATAATCAGTACAAATTCTCCAAGATCCTCATTTCTTGGGTGCTAAAATAGTAGGGACTGCACATGGGCTTATGCTCTTCCTAATTAGGCCTTGGTCTAATAGCTCTCTGATTTGCTTGGCTATTTCTTCATTTGGTTGAGGGGTCATCTTATAGGAATATTTTTGGGTAAAGTATCTCCTGGTATGAAGTCAATCTTATGGCTAACAAGTATCTTAGGAGGTAGGGGAGTGGGCTGGCCATCATTCACAATGTCTCTATACTCTTCAAGTATTCATTTTACCTCATTTGGTATCTTTGATTTCTTGGAAGAAGCTTCACCTTTTTGCTTCAATACTAAAGAAAATCCAACTCCTCCTTCTCCTAGGGTCTTCAAGAAATCCTTCTCATCAACCATGAGCACACTTGGATTTGATGTTTTCATCTCTCCTTCTATCAGGGAATGGATTTTGAAGGTCACTCCATCTTTCTTGAATGAGTATGCATTCTTGGTTCCATCATGCATGGATTGCCTATCAAATTGCCATGGCCTTCCAAGTAGAAGGTGGCATGCATCCATGGAAAGAATGTCACATAGAACTCTATCCTTGTACTTTCCAATGGTGAACTCTACCCATGCTTGTTCTCCTAAAAACACATGTTTTCCTTTGTTGAGCCATGTAACCTTGTATGGGTTGTCATGTGGAATCCTCTTCAAATTTATCTTGGTGACTGCCTCTTCACTAATGATATTATCAGTTGATCCTGAGTCAATGATGACCCTACACACCTTTCCTATGATTTTGAACTTCACTCTAAAGAGTGCTCTTCTTTGGCTTAGTTCTTCTTTGCTTGGCTCTCTAATCAATGTACTCTTTATCATGAGGATCTCACCTTCCTCTGCTTCAAAAGGTACCTTAGATGGCTTGTTACTGCAAATTGACTCTTCTTTGACATAGTAAACTCTCTTTCCACCTCCTTGAGAAGTAGAACCTTTTTCAGGACACTTATAGGAAGGATGCCCTAGCTGATTGCAATGGTAGCACTTCATGGTGTCAAAGTAGGATACTCCTCTTCCTTGATTGTTTCTGCTCCTTCCTCTCCAACTAGTGTTAGAGCCTCTACCTCTGCTAAAACCTCCTATATTTGAGTTTCCTTCCTGATTTTCAGTGCGCTTTTTCTTATTTTTCTTCCTTGAATCTGATCCTCTTCCACCATAGCCTCTTTGTCCTCTTCCTTCTCTACCTCTACCTCTTCCTCTGAAGTTTGACTCTGATTTCTTTTTGTTCTTCTCTTCTACTTTCAATGCAAGTTGGAAACATTTATGAATGGTTATAGGAGTCCATAAATTGATTTCCTCTTGGCTATTCCATTTTAGGCCTCCAAGATACCTAGCCACCTTTATAGTTTCTTCCTCTTGAACTCTTGACCTCAAACACAACTTCTGAAATTCTTCAGTGTATGTAGCCACATCTAAATCCTTTTTCTTCAAATTCTACCTCTTCTTGTGTAACTGGATTTCATAATCCTCAGGTAGGTATTGTTCCTTTACCTTATTTAACATGTCCTTCCAATTTGAAATTGGATTATTTCTCATCTTTTCCCTCTCTTCTTAGAGGTACCTCCACCATGTTCATGTTGAACCTCTTAATCTTGACTTTGCAACTTTACCTTTTGTGCTTCAATTATGCCCTCACATTCAAAATGATTCTCAATACCTTCTATCCATTCCACAACTAGGTCACTATCCATTTTTATAGTAAACCTTGGAATTCCTTCAAGAATTTTTCCTCCTAGGGATTTGAGAGCTCTTAGAAATGGCTCCTCATTCATTGGAGGGTTTGGTTCAGGTATCATGTCTTCTTCATCAACTTTATGCTTCCCTCTGCTGCTACTAACTTCATCTTCATCTCTGCTTTTAATTGCATCTACAACTTATTGGAGTTTTGCCTTCATCTCATCCAAGGCTTCTTCAAGGAGTCTACTCCTTTCCCTTTGATCTTCTATTTCCTTCTTTTTCTCATCTACTTCCTTTACAAGCTCTTCATTGTTGACCATCTTGTTTTCACCTACTGATACTGTTGGCTGGAACATCTACCACAAGCCCAATCAAATTAGGATCTGATACCAATTTGATGTAAGTAGGGTTAGGGGTTTCTATGGTGTCCTTACTCACTATAAGTACTTTCTTAGGCTTTCTCCTATCCTATTAGGGTTCACTTAGATATTCTATTCTTTATAGGATCACAATCCTATCCTTCCCACTGTCCCACCTAGTTACACCAAGTTAATTGCTTACTAAATAAATGGTTCTATCTTGCTACCCACCTTGCATATTTACACAAAATAGTTTATTATTGCTTCATAGTGAATGGGGAATGTATTTATATTTTATTCAATCCCATCCCATCTTCTTATTACAAATCAATTGGGTTTAGTGACCCAAACTCTCCAAACTGTCAACTTTGTCCCAAATAGGGCTACTAGAATTAGCCCTATTTGAGAGGTTTTCTCCCTTTAACTCCAAAATATCCTTAAAAATGTGATAAATCAATCTTATATATGGATACCCTCTATGGAAAACTACAATATTTTCAAGCTCGCAACTCCTCAAGCTGTCCGTACACTTGAAAGTCACAACTTGGTCTAATAATGAGGATTTCAAGTTGTTTTAGACAATCTTCTCTAGGGTCACTTCAAAACTATATAAAGAATCCACTTGGGAATACCTCCTTCTGGATTCTTATCCTTCACACATCTCCCTAACTTCTTCCAATCTTTTATTGAAGCTTTCAACGCATTCAACCTGGTGCCTTTTGCTTTTAACCTCTGATGTTGCTTAGTCGGGTGCTATCAACTCGCCTAGGGCATCATGTTAAAAATGCCAAATCTTGTTTATGGGGACCCTACTCTTGAACACACCATATTATACAAGCCCACTCCCATATAAAAAAAACCCATAAAATTTCTATGGTGGGAAAGGGAGTGGCAAGCACATCTCCATAAATTGCTCAAACTGGGGCAGCAAACTGCCTAGACACAAAAGATTTTTTAAAACCTATCAAAATGACCTCTTCATAACCTTCTTATTGAATTAAAAATGTATTAATTTACATTCCCAATAATTATCCAAGGTTATATCATGGATTTAAATCCATTAACCTCTTCATACAACCAAAAAGCAGTGCGGAGACTATCCACTGTGACAGCAGAATAACATTACACAAAAGCTCTTCAAAGCATGAGAAGATGACCTCCTTTCAACTCAAAATATAAATGAAAAAGAATTATAAGAACATGGATAACACAAATTAATACTAAAACATAGATTCTAATACATTTAATCCTCCATGAAATCAAATGACAGTGATACTGTAAAACTGTAAAAAGTGTGACAGTCAGAGAGAAAATCCTTCAAAACATGATTATGATGGACTCAAATCTAACCCTGGTGTGAAGATAAAATGTGTATCCATATCATATGAACTAGGATAAATATCTAACATGAGGTTTTTCTCCCTCTTTCACATACATACAATGAAAAAACACAAAAATAGTGATCTTTCTCAAAAACTCAGAATTTTCATTAATGCAAACTTCTTCTTCTTGGTTACATATCCTTGCTCATGGTATTGGATAGGTTTTCCACATCCTAAGTAACCTCCCATAATGTATTGAGACATTAAAAAACAACATTTCTTCCTCCAACTCGGTCTGCAACATATTCTTCAAAACTATCATGCAAAATCCAAAAGTTGTCATAGCAACTTTTTGTCTTTTTGGATTTTTCAACCAAGTAGGACTTGGGATGTTCCTTATCTTAAGGCATATTCATTATTTATAAGCATTATTTAGCCTCTCGACAAAAATTCTTCTCTCTTTTTCCATTTTAGCACTTTTTGGTCAAGTTGACAACTTTGGCAAGAATTTACAACTTTTGCAATATTAAAACAACCTTTGAGGTTTTATCTTTGAATGTTTGCATATGACATATAACCATCCTTAAAAATATTAAAACATAACCTAATCTAATACAATTCCTCTTTTCACTCTAGGACTCATTTCTGCAACCTCTCCTTGAAGGACACACAAAACAACTCCTAAGCAAACTATCTAGTGGATTGACCTAGTCATATCCATCTTAGGGAAAATAAAGAAAATGACCTTCTAAGGTCCACACAACTCTCTTGATTTGGCTAGAATCAGCACATGCCATAAATTAAAGAAAAAATCAAGAAACATAGGGGTTAAGCTAGGTGTGCTCCTGCACCATAAATAATGGCTAATTATTTATTTATTTGCAACTTTCCTAGAGCATGAGATTGTGTATTTTAGTAACTTCACCATACATAACTAAAAATGGACTTTATTATTAATAAAATTTGATGTGAAATCAGATTATTATTATAAGAACCCAACACATGAGAACATTAATTAAATCAGTGTGCTATCCATTGGGATATTTTTTAATTCGACATACATCTGCATCTTATCACAAGATTTATGCTTAATAACTTTTGAATCTAGAAAAACACTGCCTTACAATGTTTAAAACTGCATTTATAATCTAATTTGCTTATCACAATCCTTGAGTAAACCCTATGGATCTATAATTTGTATATTCAAGCATTTTAATTAATTATTTGAAGTAAAGCATGAATACAAACTGCGTACACCACAATAGTGCAATGAAATAATTAAACCCTTGGTTTAATCATAACAAAACACATAGAATTTATATGTAGGAGAGAATTAGGCCAAAAACATATTTTTTAATTTAATTTCCAAAGTTACTCTTGTCATAAAATATAGAGTATACTTTAATTTGACTCAAAACCTGCAAGAAAATAGCGCTAACTTCGTACATTTCTCTGAAAAAAGTTTTTCCGTTTTCTCAAAAAATATCACTCAATTTCACCTGGACTAACAACCTTAACAATATATTTTTTTCAAAAGACCGCGTCTCATCTCTTGGCCTTGGTTACCCTTTTATAGGAACAAGGTTAGAAACACAAGCTAAGGGCCAGAGGAGACACATGTCAGTTTCCTATTTGTTGAATACCAGATGCAATTAGTTACAAAACTCCAGGAATAAGACAAAATTTAAAATGCCTGTAACTGAAAAACTTTGCCTCGGCCTTAGGAAAACATCCATCTACTAAAAATTTTGACTTTGTGGGTCTGTGGCTACAAAAGGATGTGACAAAACATAATTGTAACATCTATCCAAAAATCTAGTAACCAAAATCAGCCTATCAATTGAGGTTGAACAACTTGGCTTTTACACCTCAACCATATAGATGCCAACCCATCTTTCAAAAAAATTGTTTTTTCGGCCATTGCTAATTAATTATCTCATATACCTTTGATCTGTAAGGTGTGTACTTTACTGCAACCTGGTTAGCTTCCCTTTCAAAACTCTCATAGAAATTTCTTGTAGCGATGATTTTATATATGCACTTTTCTAATAGACCTGTATGAAAATCATTACAGATAATATCTATCTTTGATTTGATCTCTTGATTAGCTTGTTCTTTCCACAATTTGAGAGGTTTCATATTTCCCTCTCTATCTGTAATCTAAGATGTCAAAGTGTCTTTAAAATTATTGAAACTATCTAAAAGATCCCTACCCTTTCTCTCAATTCCTTCTGGTAACATCTGAAAATTAGGAAGCTCTTTTACTAGGGTATATATGGGCTCTAGATCTTTAGTATATTTGTGGAAACTAGAAGCAATAATCATATTTTTTTATATTATCAGCTCTTCTTATCCACTTATCCACAATTGGCATAAAGTTAGCCTTATCATTTGCAAAACTTTTGAGTGTAGTGAACAATAACGAATATAAATAATGAACATGAACCAAATTGACCTCAAATTTATGGTATAGATTATCCAGTACTATAGATACTATCTCCCTTTGTTTCTCATAGGAATCCTACCTAGTATCTTTCAACTTATTTTCCAATTCATCAATCTTTTCAAGGCACTATGCCTTGGTTGGGTCCATAGAGCATGCTATCTCATCAACTTCTGGTGGCATTTGGACTACTTGAGTACTATGAACAACAATATGCTGACTAGATGAAGTAAGAGGATTCACCCCAACAAGGAACAAAGTAGTAGTGGAAGTAGAGGTACCAGACTCCATATATTTAATCTTTTGTTCCAATATTAATTTTTTAGCTTGTAATTCAATAAAATAATTATGTAATTAACCATACTTACCAAACAATTCCTCATATTTCTCCTTGTATTCCAACCTTTTTGCTTCTTCTCTCTTTTTTGTTTCCTCAAATAAAAAGGAAACATTCACTATGAGACTTGTAGCTTCAACATTTGATGTTTATAAATCCCTCTTGAACATTAGGCTACCCCTCACATTAGGGTGACCTCCTCTAGAACCTGGCCTTCTCCCCTCCTATGAAAAAGACCAAATAGCCAAAGTTGCATAGTCTGAACTCCAAGCTAATCATATCAATTCATTTCGTGCTTCTTCTTTAGACCTATATAAAGGCTCATATTTTTATTATAGCATTGAGGGCTACTATATCAAAAATATCCCAATTCGGGAGGAACAATACACCAGCATCCTACACAAGTTTTCTTCCCTCCTCTAATATCAAAACACTAAATTCATTCATCATTACAACTTCAATTTCCTCCTCACACTCATGTGAAGGCCTGTCTGGTTTCCCAACAATCTTCTCCTCACATCTCTTGTTATAATTTGGTATCCCATTTTTCTAGACCCATTGTAAAAAATCCTTTCTCTTTACATACTAATCATCACTAACAAAAGTCTCACATGCCTCCTTTCACGCATCTCTATATGCCACCCCTTGAATAAATTCTAAAGTAAAATCAAATCTTGGGGCCACAGGTTTAGCAAACATACCCATTTGAAATTCTTTATCCATGATAGTAACCACACCACTCTCATCAGTCTCATTTACCACGTGATTTCATTTTTTTTTTTACGTGGTAGCATGGTTGTATCTAGTGGAGAATCACCACTTTCAAAATTCCTTATACCACCCAAAGGCATGATAGGTGGTACATTAGTAGGGGCATCATCTATAACAATTTCCTTCCCCTTTCTCTTTGAATCATGAACCTCCTCATCGTCTGAGGAACTAGATACATCAACAATATTATCATCATCAGATGATTCAGATTCTCTTATGATTTTTATATACCTAGCACCAGGTGTTGATCCAAAGATAGTTCTTTCCTCTAGCTCACTCACCTTGGGCATGAGAGGCATAGATGGTACAATCAAATATTTAACCATTTTAGTTGGAGAAGTGTGTGAAGAAACTTTGGTATTTGGAATATTTCTATAAATCTTTTCCAATAGGGCCAACTTATACTTATTTGCCTCCATGATCTCTTCATTTTTTTGCATTAATCCTCTTATCTTGTTTGAAAAATGAGTAAATCCAGCTATCAAAGGATGATGTGAGGCATCCATCTCTTTAACTGTTGCTAATAGTTTCTTGTAAGCTATCCACTCTCCTTATACTCCTCATGTACCTTTAAATTAAATTGATTTGCAATGACATCTTTAGGGTAATAGAAGATATTTTCCCTCTAGGGCATTCTAAGCCTTAACTTGAACATATTGAAGAAATTTCCCCTATCATTGTACCTTGCAAAAATAGTTCCCAAATGGTAGGGTTCAAACAATTTATCAAAGTGCACCCAACCACCTCTTGTTAAAAAAAAGGTATAATTGTATAATCAGGAAACAAAGTCCCTTTTTCCTTCCCTGCCAATTCTTCTTCTTCAATCTAGTCAATCTTCCATATCACCTTTGTAAATCCTAATCTCAAGGGTGCCTCACAAGTAAAAACATGAGGTGTTCCCTCAAATCCATATGCCCTTAAGAATGTGTTAACAGGGTATGGTATTACATCACACTAATTATGTAAAATATTTATCTCAGGCCTCATTTCCTTAGGTCTTAAAAAAACATGGAGGTCTACAAGAACCCTGGTTACATTTGCAATAAATCTAGATCTGATCCTTGATGTGAAAGCATTGTCGAATCTTATAAACATAGCCTCATCTCTGTCCTATGAAAGGTCCCCTATCCACATTTGTACTGGAACTTCTTCTCTCCCAATTTTTCTCATTAATTTCATACTTTGAGAAAATAAAATTTCTTTCTTATAAAGAATCATATGAATTAACAGAGAATAGTGGTAGAAACAACACTATCCCCCATCTCTCTTTACTAATTGTAACCCCTCATGAATCTTATCTTCCAAATAGGGTGAAAAAGTGTACACATTGGTTAATCTTGAATGTTGTAATTGAATAACCATATGCATAATAAATGGTGGCATCACACTACTTGGGTGCTTACCAATTACCTGACATGATGAGTAAAAAGTTTTCCTAGCATGCAAGGAAAATGCCTCAATAGGAAAAGTCTCTAGTGAACTATGCCCAGCATAATATTTTGAATCCTTGATGCTTTCCAGATGATGGGACAACATAGCTCTTCTCACATAATTTATCATCCTTTTATAATCCTCATCAATGACCTCCAAATCAATTTGTTCTAATTGTGTTGATGGTTCACTTAACTCAAAAACTTTCCTCACTTCATCACTTGTGATCCTAACCAAGACTTCACCATTTATATTTTTAAAAACTCTTGGCACATGATCATATTTATCTACAATAGTCTGCAATAAATCTACATCCATTAAAACTCCAGCGATCACAACCCTACCTAAGTTGAATTCATAGGAATTTGACGATGGGTTTGATAAATTCCTTTGCCCTAACCACATTCTGAACAATTCAAGACCCATCATTAGAATTCTAGCATCATAAACCATATTTACCTTATCTACCAATCCTTCACCTATGGTTTTTATATCTAACAACAATTTTCCCTGCCTTCTATCACTAATTGGCCCCTTTAATTGGTCTAAGAAATCATCATAAAGATTTCTCTTTCAATAATTTGTCAGACCTAAGTGCTTTCTCACAGGAGCCATCTTGATTTTTTATAGAATTCAGACTAAAAAAAAACACAGAAGCTAGGGCATGGTGATAAACTTAAAATTATTTGAAATCATACTCTACTATTTATCACCCACACAATACCCTCTTTCAGCAACCCTTTACTAACACGAATTCATGAAAAGCACAAAAAATGACTAAAATTATTCCTTAAAACAATCAAGATAACAAAGAGATGAACTTACATATTTTTACACTCACAATCCTAATCAATTTTGCTGAGAAGAACACGAAAAACTTTCTTAAATCGCTAGAGCATAAAAAATCACTTCCTTTTGCATTTGTGAATTGAAATTATAATTGATTTTTCTATAAATTACTAGAAACACAAATTAAAACAGCCACTTTTGCCATTAATTCTTCATTCACGTGAGCAACGGTCTCCAATTTATTTTAAAATAATTTGAAAAGAAACCTTTGATTTTCTTGATCGGACGACACAAATTAATCACTCAAATACTTACTGTCAAGTTGGCTTACACCACATCCAACATGTCATTAAATTTGGTCCCACTGATCACATCTCACTGCACCTCTTTGACACATGGAATCATCTCGCAAATTTGCAATCGGTAAAAAACCCAACAAATTTGATCACGAATCAACAACAACTGTTGATCTTGGCCTGTCTTTACTTATCGATTAGTATTGTAGCCTTTTCCCTTTGGCCTAACTCTCGATAAAATTTATCATTTAGAATATACGATCACCACTCAAAATTGCATGTGCAAAAAGATGGTCCCATTAGTAACCTGATAAATAATCAACCTTAGACCATAGCCGTAAGAGAGAAAACCCCAAACCTCTAGCCACTTGAAAAATGCCAGTTGTCACTTTCTCACATACTTGTGATCAACTCTGGAGGTTACATCTTTCATTACGAGACCGTGAACAGTTAAGACAAAAGTAATTGTTATTTAAAACATTGACTGTCACCGGTTAGGATAAATAGACTACTAAGCTATTAAAAAAAGGCAGACTTAGTGAAAAGAAACCTATGGGTCGACAACTTAAACTTTTTGAACTTAGGGACTTACAAAAACATGGCCTACTACCACGAAAACAATACCCATCAACAAGTGGCATAAAAAGGAAAAGAAGGAAAATAACCTTCGGGGTTTAAGAAAAAATAAAACATTTTCAGCCTAAAACCTTAAATCCTAAGCCCTGAAACCTTTAGTAACACAAATCAAACCACCATATTTACTGCAAAGGTAGTAAAAAAACCAAAATTTGCAAAGGAATAAACAAGAACCACTAAGGAGTTACTCTGAGAATTTTTTATCATTCTAATTTGATGCTTGTGTACATGTAAATATAGGTTTAGTGGTATTTGATATGGTTCACCTTGGAATGTTCATTTTCTTCCACATTTAGCATATTGGAGGATGTGAGGATTTTTTTTCTTGATGACATTGGTTGTCAAGCTTACTTTGTAGGTATGTTGTTAGAACATGAGAGAGCTAAGAAGCTAATCACAAAACATGGTTCATGGTACACTCAATTTCCTAAGTTTACATACATCTGAGTGTTGGGGAGTACTTATTGTCCCTAAAAGCTTTCAAGATATACTACTAATAAATTGGTGATAATTGAAGTGGCAAGGCAATTGATCACTTCCAATAAGATTCAAAAGCACAAACATAATGGATTTCTCCTCCATTTTTCTTTTGATTCATATAGGTGCATCTATAATGTATGATGTCAAGTGGAATAATGCTAGGATTAAGGTGTCATCTACCTTGTAAATCCTATGAGATGGTTCCAACATCCTTGGAAAGTATCTTAAGCCAGTTATAGTGTAGTGGAAAAATAATTTGTAATAGATACATTCACTATTGTTTGTAACACATTCATAAGGGGTGATGGTTTCCACTAGAAATGATTAAGGTAATAATACCTACATGTGGATGCCTAGAATTCAATAATTAATGGACTAGTAAGAGGAAAATGAATAACCTTTGGGATTCTTGAAGTGGGCACTTGGAGGAGGCAATAAGTTTCTCTTGGCATTCTATCATTTATTGCATTTAGTGTAATGTTTATCTACCATGTTTGGGCATCCAAGTTGAAGTGAAAGTATTGTAGAAAAAACCAATGTCCTTTCTACTTTTGTGGAGGTAATCTGAGGGTTGGGGATGTTTTTAATCAAAATCCTTCTTTGGGTTCCTATTTTGATGGTTTTGTAGCTCTTTTAATTCTATATAAACATCTCTTCGGATATAGAATTATCGAGAAATAATTGAATGTAAATCCATTCTAATAGAATGAGGATAGGTGGGAGGCATAAAGAGGTTTCTCACAAATACACATGTGTTGTCATGTTGGAGGCAAAGATGAGGATAAAACTGTGTGAAAATTTATAATTTCATTTCAAAGATAATACATACTTGGTCTCTCTTCTTGACAGAGTTTTTTCCTTCAAGTGTTTCTCCATGTAAACCATATGTTATGTGATATTCTTATGTTGTTGATTTGTTCCTCTTTTATGTTCTCTTATGGTGATGATATTCTTTATTGATTGTTGTTCTAAGTTCACATAAGGTAGTATTAATAAGCATGATATGAAGGTTGATCTTTAGCATTATAAAGCACGACCTAATAATGGTTAGCATATAAGTTTGAAAATTTCATGTTGTAGTTGTACAAGCCTTGTGTCTCACCCATTGATTGTTTATTTGGATAGAGATTAATGTTCACAACCTTTGGTATTGAACCTATATATTTCTCAACATTAATGATCAAGACCTTGATTTCCCTTCTTAATATATAAAAAATAAGAATGAGTCACTATACGCATCATATAGAACATATAAATTTTCTTTATAAAGTTATAAAAAAATTTTAAAAATGAAATAATAAAAAGGGAGATTTAGTTTTAAGAGTTCAAATTATTTTGAAAACTGAGCATGAAAACAATTATACATATACATACACATTGTTTGGCTAATATCATAGAAAAATATTTAATAAGATTCTATAATAGCAAGACACATTATTCCTTTATAGAAGTTTAGATCATCTACTCAGTTCTACCTTGCATGCAGAAAAAAATAAATTAATTTTTTATTTATTAAGGTAACAACAAGTTTTGAAGGGGCCCCGAAACCCTTTAACAATGAGAGAAAAGATATGAAATTAGGACCAACAAAACAACAAACTGTCCGAACAGAAGACAGAGAACCAAAAAAGGGCGCAACCCTTGATTACAAAGTTAAGAGCACTTAAAAAGAAAAAGAATCACAATGCAACTACGGAAATCTTCCAGCAAAATAGGAACGGTGAACCTCCCAACAAAAGTAACATACTAGCATGACCGAATCACTTTTCAGCATCATCCATCTTGTTGACACTATGACTTTGGTAGTATTTCCTAAAATATTACAAGGTATTTATTTTGTATATTTCTATATATATCTATAAGTACATACGTACGTACGTACGTACATACATACATACATACATACGTGTACATGGACATAGACATGCACATGCAAATATATGTATGTATGTACACACACAAAACTAACCTTTTATTGAGTTAGCAATTTTTACCAATGACACAGTGTTAACAAATCAATTAATTATTTTCTCAACCTGAGGGAGAATTGAATAGATGATCTAAAATTGTATAAAATGATAAAGTGTCTTTCTATGATAGACTCTTATTAAATATTTTCTATGACATGTGCCAAATAATATAAGTGTGTTTTGAGTGCATATTAGATTCTCGTATATGCAAACACATTGTGTGCATGCATATTAGGAGCTTATTCACCTCTCTTGAATATTACTTTGCATTTGTTGTACACTACTTTGCACATTGATGCATTATTATACTTTGCATGGACCTCATTGAACTGGAGTAGTCACTGTGTTGCATCTTCTATCTTTTCTCTCTATGTGCAAATTACTTATGTGACTAGCTATTTACATTAGATCTTAGGTGATTTATCGTGTATCCATACACATCTTACATGGTATTAGAGTGCTTATATGGTATGATAGAAAATTTGTGCCAAATTTGATAAAATTAATTCCAACCCTAGGAATTTTGAAGGTGAATGCTTAGATTAGGATTACATTAGAATTCAAAAACCTAAAAGGAATGAAGGTGTAGCCCTAAGGTCAAACCCTATGGAGTATAAGAATAGAGAGGTTCACAAAAAATATAATGAAATAAAATGCCTTTTACACCAATCTAGGCTAATTAAATAGATGCATACAAATGAAGCATCGTTTAACTAGATTTAAATGATTAATTAAGAATTTTATGATTGTAATAAATGAATATTCAAAATTTAATTAGATACACCACTTAGATTTGAGAACTATGATGAAGAATACATGCTAGATTTGAGAACTATGATGAATGATACATGTGAGATTTGAGAATTGTGATAAAGAATATATGTTGATGCCATATAAAATTAAGTTGTGTTGTCTTAGCAAAGTAGTGCATGAAATTTAATCACTATCTCACATTCCAATTATTTGTGATCTATCTTGAGGTACTCAAAAGTGATATATGACATATAAAATGACTCTATAAGTTTCAAAATTGATTTTTCTAGTCATGGATTTATGCTATTTATGTCACCTCAATTTTTGTTTTTTATAGATGCACATCAATTGATAGTATGCAAAAATACCAATGTGTATGTGTTCATTTTAATGCTCCAATTTGAAGTGTCCATCCTAGGATGAATAATGCTTGTACAAGGATTCTTAGATAATTCTTTATATGAAATAACTTCATAAATGAAAGTAGTTGAATACTTAAAAAAATAAAAATAAGTGGCAAATATGTGTACTAAATCAACTCATATTGGCTAGTGAAAAGGCACGTGTCCACAAATGTTGGATTTGAACTTTTGAAATTTGATAGTCAATTTGAAGTAGCTCAAGATCAATCTCAAGTGCTAAAAGATTGACTCAAGTATAAGGCACAAATCTCAAGGTTGGGAATGTAAGCATGACCATGCATCTAAGCATGTGTATAATAAATGACTAATGATGATAAGTAAGTAAAAATACTTTTAAAATTTTATCGCACAAACTGTTATCTTTTTTTTAGGCGGTAGTTGATATAAACCTTTTTTGTAATGTAATCTATTCAATGATATTAATAAAAATATTCAGACTCCTAGCCTTTTATTAAAAAACAAAAGATAATGAATACAAATAATTAAAAGATTGAAGGAAGTATATAAAATATGTCTAAATGAAAATAGATCATTAAAAAAATCCAAAATTCTAAACCAATATATTTACACAAAAACTATATTAATATTCTATTTTTTCAAAGATTCTACCATCTAAACACTAGTTCTCAATTTTATATTATTTTATTTAAAATATACACTTTCTCATTTGAAAAACGTCACCATCATGCTTTCATCCATGCATGTCGTCGCCTCAAGAACATTTTCAAATTGCATGGAAAATAGAAAATCGACGTCTCTTCATGAGGAACTTTTTCGACACTTATAGAAATTTAACATTTTTTCGGCTGTACTTGTTAGAGCCTTCACCCTACAAGCTTAGACTATAACCACTAAGCCTATTTATCCACCCTCCGACTATTGTCTCATAAATCGGCTCCTTGTCTAAATACTCACATCTAGTCGACAAAAACCTATGAATCATTACCCATTTTTCTTCTACTCATCTTAAAAGACTTTTGGTTATATTCTGTCTATTATTATATATTAAGTATATCCTACTTGTTTATAGTCTAGAGAGTGGTCTGTGATTATTTTCAATTATTTTTCCCATGAGATTTGATCTTAGCTTCTATGGAGTCAAAGAAAATGTGTTGTTCTTTTAGTACATATCTCATGTGCATCACCAATATGTTGTATATTCAATTTTCATATTTAAAAATTTATAGATTCAACCTCGAACTATTATCATATTTAAGTCATTGTTGAAAGTAATGTGATGAAGTTGGTAAGATTATCTGTGGCCTCTACCTTCATTTATAGAGCTTTTGTCACTACATAGGTGATTGTTGTTTGTTATATGTCCATTCATACTCACTAAAGTTTTAATTGATAAGGGTTGTTTTTTCATGTGTTTAGAAGTAATTTGATTAGTTATGTGTATATTGTGGGGACCTTTGTTTGTAATCTACTTTCCATTTGTCCTATGTATTATGTGGGGACCTTAGTTGTACTCTATTAATTATTATACATTTGAATATATCTTAATGTTTTTTAATAGTCTAGAGGGTGGTCCTTGGCTATTTTCAATAATTTTTGTTCTAAGGTTTAATCTTAGCTTCAAGGAAGGTGAAGTAAATGTATTGTTCTTGTAGTGCATATCTCATGTACACTACGAATAGGTTGCATACTCAATTTGCACATTTAGAAATGTATAGATTCAACTTGATAAATGAGACTATTGAACTGAATAGATATAAAAAATGAGTTTCAAGAAAGAGATATGTACAAGTCCAAGGACCTTATGAGTACCTCTTTGAATCTAGGGAAGATAATTAAAATACAAATAAAAATGCCTTAATTCTAAGAGTGGATTGGGATATATTTCTTGATAAGTACTATTAAGGCCTTCACCATAAACAACAAATTCTTAGCAATTGAATTTGGGTAGTTCAAGTGATGCCTATGACATTACATGTCAATGTCCCTCAATACCTTCCTCACTACATTCCATTAGTTTTATATCCTTGTAGGCCTCATGCAAAATCAACTTAAACAAGACAAAAGTGTAAAAACATATGATAAAGTTATATGTTCCTTAAAGACATTGTTATGGAATGTGCGTTGATGAAACCTCACAACCCTTACTACACAAATTTCCCTTTATAAAGATAAGTATTCCTAAAATATATCAATTCTTCACACCACATGACATCTTTTAACTCTTTGAGACATGGAAAGCCTATATCTCCTCATGATTATCTTATCATGTGATGTGTTGGAGATTTGTACCCATGTTACACATGACTAATAGATTTGAAAAAATAAACTTAAGGTTATATAAAAGAAATAATTAACAATATTTATCAATTTTATCTAACACCATTAACATAAGTAAATTGAAAAGTAATAAAACATTATATCACAATGTGAGACACCAATATATATGTGGGAAACCCTTATTGGAGAAAAACCCACAACCAAAAGATAGCCACTATTGTATTATTTAGAATTAAAGGATTTAATTGATAAGGGTTATTTTTTAGTGTGTTTGGAATTAATTTGATTGATCATGTATTATGTGGGAGCCATTGGTTGTACTTTTTTATTGTTAGTCATCCTATAAGACCTTTGGTTATACTCTATCTATTATTATATATTAACCATATCCTACTTGTTTATAGTCGAGCGAGTGGTCTTAAACTATTTTCAATAATCTTTGACCTGAGGTCAATCTTAGCTTCCAAGGAGGCAAATAAAATGTATTGTTCTTGTAGTGCATATCTCAAGTACATCACCAATATGTTGCATACTCAATTTTTACTTTTAGAAATTTATAGATACAACCTCCAATTATTGTCACATCCAAGTCATTGTTAAAAGTAATATGATGAAGTTGTTGGGATTAGCCATGCCTTCTACCTTCACTTATATAGCTTTTGTCACTGTATAGGTGATTGTTGTTTATTATATGTCCATTCACTATTACTAAAGTTTTAATTGATAAGGGTTGTTTTTTCATGTGTTTAGAAGTAATTTGATTATTTATGTGTATCTTGTGGGGACCTTTGTTCACTCTTTGATTTCTATTAATGATGTGAATTATGTGGGGGCCTTTAGTTGTACTCTATCCATTATTATATATTTGAATATGTCTTAAATTTTTTATAGTCTAGAGAGTGGTCCCAAACTATTTTCAATAATTTTTGTCCCGAGGTTTGATCTTAGCTTCTAGGGAGGCGAAGAAAATGTATTGTTCTTGTAGTGAATATATCATGTACACCACCAATACTTTGTAGACTCAATTTTCACATTTAGAAATAGATTCAACTTGATAAATGGTTCTATTGAATTGAAATATATATCTTAAATGAGTTTGAAGAAAGAGATATGTACAAGTCCAGGGACCTTATGAGTATCTCTTTGTATCTAGGGAAGAGAATTAGAATACAAAGATAATTGTCTTAAATATAAGAGTCAATTTGGGCTTTTTGCTTGATAAGCACTATTGAGGCCTTCTCCAAAAACACCAAATTCTTGACAATTAAATTTGTGTGGTTCAAGTGATCCCTATGGCATTACTTGTCAATTTCCCCCAATACCTTCCTCACTAAAATTGCATTATTTTTATATCCTTGTATGCCTCATGAAAAATCAATTTAAACAAGATAAAAGTGTAGAGACATATGATAACTATGTCCCTTAAAGACTTTGTTATGGAATATCCATTGATGACACCTCACAAACCTTACTATACAAATTTTTCTTTATAAAGATAAGTAGCCCCAAAAGTGTATCAATTCTTCACACTACATGGCATCTTTGAACTATTTCAAACATGGAAAGCCCATATCTCATCATAATTTTATTATCATGTGATGTGTCGAGGCTAGGAACCCATGTTACACATGACCAATAGATTGGGATAATAAAAGTAAGGTTATGTGATATAAAAAAATATTCAACATTATTTATCAATTTTATCTAACAACATTAACCTAAGTAAATGGAAAAGTATGCAAACATTAGACTATAATTTGAGACACCAATTTATATGTTGTGAACCCTTATTGGATAAAAACCCACAATGAAAAGATAGTCACAATTATATTATTTAGAATCAAAGGATTTAGTAAAAGTCATGTATAAAGTCTCAATCTCTAGTTATGACATGATTTTTCACAACCATGCTAAAATTTGATGTCTTATATCAACCAATATTCTATTTAGACACCAACTAGCTTGTCCAAGTTGGCACATTCATACAAGAAGATAAATATAAGTATCATAATGGATTATAAGCCATCTAGCTATCAAGTTAATATGTAGAATATAAATAGTCAAGTAACTAAGTATTGATAGTACAATGATCCTAGCATATTGTAGACGCTAAAAAATTGTTCATTCCCATGACCCCCTTTTTTAACATGTCCTCTATTGCATATTTGATCTTTATCATTCAACAATATTGTGTCATTCTTCCATGTCATCAAACACTAACATTCATCCCTTAATCTTCATCATTTTACTAGTTCACTTAATATTTTGACCCTGTACAATAATATCATTTTCATCATTTGATCTATTTAATATTTTCATATAAATCTTGTCAATTGATCAATTTATCCTCTTTAGGGGTAAATCAACCATTAATCATCCTTTATCCCTAAGTCCTAAGTCTTGATAGATAAATCTTATTTTTTATCCCTTTCCCATGCTTTTGCAATTAATTAAATTAATATTAATTAGTTGCCTAATTTTCTATGAATTTGGGAATTAATAATTCCCTAATTTCTAATTTCTAATTTTATGGCAATAAATGATATTTAAATTCAAATATTTCCCCATTTTTCCAAATGAGATTTTATCCTACTAATTTGCCCCATTTTCCCCTAATTGCACTTCCATCCTAAATTCTAGTCTCTGCCTCCTATAATTTATCCTCCATCTCCTATAATTTAGTCTCCACCTCCCTTACACCTCCCCCCATCATTTTAGCTTCAAATTCCTTTGAATTGAATTGTATTTCCAAGTTGTGCATTCTAATTGTCATAAAATGTCATAATCATGAAATTTTTCAAAACGTAACTCTTCCAAATGTCATTTTCCATTTTGGAGTCCTCATATGCAATCATAGTTGTCGATTGGATTTCAATCTTATCCATCAATTGTGAGCTCCAGAACTCTATAAATTGGACTCTCATTTCTCATTTTCTAGAACCACATTTTCTAATTGCCTCGCCCATATTCTGCCAATTTGTCCATGTTTGCTTTCATCATATTTGTGCACTCATATTTTTGAGAGAAACATAATTTTAGAAGAGAAAGAAAGAACAATGAGGTTTCATCAAAGGAATGGTTTAATTATTTTATGTTTTATGCATTTTATTTTGACAGTCTTGTTGGTGTGATTAGGAATAGGTTTTACATGATTTTATAGCTTTGTGGTTCGCTTTATCATGTATGTTTCTTAATTCCCAATTTTCCTAGTCTAAACACACCACACATATTAGTAAACATGTTTCCTACATGTGTATAATTATTGTGTATACATGGTCATTGTTGTACACTATTAGCCAATAGCTACTTATCAAGCACTATCAGTGCACACACATTTCTTTAATAGACACCACTATCAGCTCCAAGCTTGTGGTAGCATATATACAAAAAATTCATCACTCTTAAATACTTGTTATATTTTGTGTTAGATTCTATAACATTACCATGACAATAGATATTTTTTTAGGAACTTTATCTCTACCGCAAGTGCATGTACATAGACATTCATGCTTCTAGCAATACTTAGCTATGTATATGGCTATAAGTTTTCCAAACAACATGGTTTCTACTACAACATCATCGTATATATGCCTGCATGTCTATTATACTGCACCATCTTACCACATTTTTTTTGGTTGTTTACTAGCATCTATAAAAACTATTTTCTTTGATATTGCATTGCATAACATTTTCATTGGTGAATAACACACTGAGTTCCTAACAACATACACAAATAGTTATTGATACCACTTGCACCTTTATATACATCATGATTTTTTATGATTAAAAGCATAGATAGAAGAAGGATTGTTCATTTGTTGATCATTCCTAAATTTATGCTCCATCCTATAATAAAAAAAAAAGAGATCCCCAACATAGAGTAAATAGTGCAATAAGAGTACAAACTACTAGATTGTATATAAACAATAAATTTATCCAAACTAAATAGTCATCCATTGATAACAAAAGTAAGAAACATAATATTAAGATACAATAGGATTAGCGATATTCCAAATGAGACACAATATCTTGGAGTGGTGATTTTAAACTTATAACTAGGTATGTGCACCAAGTTGTGAACCAAAAAGGGGGGCATAAGTTGACACATTTTTCTGAAATCGGGTAAACCTGAACTTGGAACAAACGTTTGAGGGTCATGCACTCAAAATAAGAAGATGTATAAAAAATAAATTTGTAGTACTCTGAATCTAGTTTCTAAAATACTAATTTTTTTAAAAACCGATAATATTAAGAGGTTCAAACCCCGCGCACACAAAAACATGTTCCTGATTTTTTTAGAAAAACATAACATAGTTGTTTTCATGTGTTGTACAAAAGATATCTAGTTATATTCATTATTTTTCAAATCCCTTTGGTAGGATGATAGGTAAGAGTGAGATCTAGAAGTTGTATATTTTTTAATAATTTTCTGATGAGTATTTTTTTTCGTGATATTTTGAAGTGACCGCATCCTAAAAATTTGGTACATGTTCGTGTGCTGGGCATAACTTGCATCAAAATAATCAAAAAATAAATTTTTTTTAAAGTGTATAGAATCAAGTGTAGAAAAATAATATGTAATTTATTTGTAATTTGGTTAAGTATATCAAAAGTTATTAAAAAAATGGTAGACATATGTCTACGAGGACTGTCAAGACACTAGTAAAGAAAATTAAAGTTTACTATGCTAATGTTGTCCAAAGATAGAAAAATTTATATGGTTAGAAAGGTAAGAAGACGTATGAGATTATGGTGAAAAATATAGAGCTACCCTCTTGACAAATTACAAACCTGATGAAGATAAAGTCAAGAATTCATCTTAAAAGATGAAAAAATGTCTAAAAGAAAAAAAATGGAGAGAAAATGAGCCTTCAAGCCTTTGGGTCATTTTCCAAGCCTCTTCCCAAGCCATAACTTGATCGGTTTTCTAAATTTTAAATAACCCGATCGGGTTCTAAAAATAAAAAGTACTTTTTCAACTCCTACATAACCCGATCAGGTTCTGGAGAATAAAATACATAATTTTCACATACGGATTCTGATTGACTTTGTTCAAAAATCGTAAGAAAGATCTTGAGATGATCTAACACATGATTAACCTATGATTATCTTTATTCATCAATAAATTTTTTTCCATCCATTTGAATCAAGTAAGGTATAAAATAGGTACTCATTATTGCCCATACATGCAACATATAGGAAAATTAGTATGCTCTCTCTCTCTCTCTCTCTCTCTCTCTCTCTCTCTCTCTCTATCCTCCTTTGCTCTTAGTATTTGAGAACCTGATTAGGTTTTGAGGAATTAGGAACGTTGAGCCTTTATGTTCTCATAACCTGATCGGTTTCTGAGACAGGTTGAATTTTTTTATAATATTTTCTAGGCTTGGTTACCAAGCCTAGAACAATTTCAAATTTTCAATAACCCGATCGGGTTATATGAAATTTGAATTTTTTTTAAAGATATGTCCACTTTTTTGACTCACAAATTGGTGCACATACCCAACTAGACGTCTCTTGTAACCCATTTGTAAATATATCATTATAATTATCATACAAATACTAAGAACCTAGTTTTTGGATCTTATTGAGATGTTATTTTATATCAATCCTTGCAAATATTCCTTTAAAAAAATATCAGTTTTCATATTATGGTTTGTTGATATGTATATTGTTTATCATCAATATGTTAGACTTATGAGATTATTTGGATTTCCTTTATATTAAAATGATGGAGCTGAAAAAAAATCTCATTCAACTTTATAAGTTAGAGGGCTAATTATGTACTAGCCATCCCATAGTTTTCTTTTTCATTTTTTGTTGTCAAACTCTTTTAGGTCTTTTCTGTGTGCGTTGGTTATTTTAGTGATATTTGGGGATATTCATGTACAACATTTTATTATGATTTTTTATTTTATGATCCATTGGATAGTTGTATGATACCTTTGATGACATGTAACTGATTGAATATTTGAAGATGTTAAGTTGATGATCATGCAAAGCATTAAATCAGTTAATGTATTATTTTTTCATTAATGTCAACTTGATATAATCTGTATGATCATGGTGATATTGCCAAAGACTTCAAAGAACTCATGAATCAAGATTATGCTATCTGTAATGCATATAAGTCAAGTATTCACTAAGTGACTATATACATCGACGAAGTGCACACCGATGGTCAGAGTAAAAGAGCAAGTCACAGTGTTGCCCGATGAGAAAATGCACAACATTACCGACGAGCAGAGTTACAATGTCACCCGACGAGAAAAACACAATGTAACCTGATAGGAAAAAATTTAGTGTTTCCCAACGGAGAAGACAAGGACGGAGATCCCGATGACAACTGAAGTCACACCGATGGAATAGTCAGTTATCACCGATGACTAACTGAAGTGTTGACCGAAAGAACAAAGAGTTCAGTAAATGACAAAATGCTTAGCTGTCAAGAAGCTAAAGATAGAATTAATAGACACAATTTATGATTGTTTTAATCATCCAGATAAAGCCTGAGATAAGTAATCAATTTAAAGCTGATTTGTCCAGTTGGAAAGAAGATCTCTTTAAGATAAAACTGGAGTTTTCTTTAAATCTATTGGCAATAATTGTGGATCATGCTAAGAATCAAGAAAGCAAAGAAAAGATAAAAACATGTCTATATAGAGACAACCCCAATTCATTATGAATGGGGGAATGTGTGGGGTGAAAAAGAGAAGAGGAAAGATGCTAAAGAAAATTGGAAGGAGAAGAAAGTCTTCATTTAGTCCTGATCAACAAGCTAAAGAAAGAGCTAGATTTTGTAGACACTGACAAACAATGAGACAACATCACAGAGCAAAACAGTGTGGAGCAAAGGTAATAAAATTGATTATATTGATCAGAGAGGTAATGGAATTACAATAGATCTGAAAATATGCAATTGAGTTGTATGTATGAACATATCATTAGTGTTTCAGTTTAACCATTGAATCATCAAGTCTCTTAACTGAGCAGGACTTAAAATTCTTTTACAATTGAGGTAAATCCCAAGGAGTATCAAAAATTTTGATCATGAAAGTAGCATTGGATATGCCCGATACCTATTGACAGGCCAACTGAGTGTTTGATCAAGGATTTTGGCATTATATGCCACATACTAGGTGAAAAACTATCTTTTAAACCCTCTAACAAGGTCACACCTAATAGTGTGTTTGTAACCTTTAACATGGTTAGCTCTTAATAGGGCTCACTTCAGAAGAGTGAAAAATTGGGGTAATGGTCCTAGTGGTTTTTCTCCTGACATGGTTTCCACGTTAAAAATCCGTGCGTCATGTGTTTATGTTTCATTACTTTACTATTTTACATTTCACATATGCAATTCTGGATTGATCGGTATACTCTACATATTTACTGTGTTTCAGTAAATAGATGACTGCTTATCGGAAATAATACAGAAGAGAGATTTACAAAGAAATTTGACAAGTAGAAAATTGATATAAGTATTTCAAGGCATTCATTTTGTAGGACAGAAGATAACTAGAGACATAATTTATGGTTATAAGTTTTAAGTGTTGATTTAAGGATTAATTCTTGAGGCCACTGATTCACCCCCCCCCCTTTTAGTTATTACTAACAATT